>VXBZ01008631.1:78400-170631 GCA_013399135.1 Heliornis fulica
ATTATAAAACATAAAAAGAAAATATATATATTGAACAAACTAACAAACTGATCTGGCTGTGTCCAGCATACATATAATTTTTCGAGATTGGAGGAGGGGAATAAATAATTTTGGAGATTGATAGTTTTTTTTTGGTTTGGTTTAGTTCCTTGGGTTGTTTCGGTTTTTTTTGTTTGGTTTTATTTTGTTATTTTTGGGTGTGGGAGGGAAGGGTGGAGAGGAATGGTTTGGGGGGGGTGAACCAGGACATGAGTTGAGAAGAAATCTCGGAAAAAAACAGAAATCCATAATAAATAAAGAGAGACTATTGCCATATATGAACTCAAAAACTACCCATGGTGTTTAGTCTGCATATCTGGTCGTGTTGTCTCTAGAATCCGTTGTCTTGCAGCAAGTTGTTTGCTAACAGCACAATGAAAATGTGTGATGAGTGGTGCTGAAGAAAATTATCATGGAAAGCTGGTTCCCTTGGATCTGGCTCCAGTATTTCCACCTGAACTGAAGAATAGATGGGTTTGGGTCTGTTCTGATCAGTCATTGGCTTTCTTTGAGAATATCACTTAGAATGTATTAGCACAGCCAAAGTGCGGTTAGAGGGATTTGAAGATTACGAACAGAATGCTTAAAAATGGTTAGCCATTCTGAGCTAAATATACCATGCAGAAATAAAGGAGCCTTCCTCTGGGTTCTGGTTCTGTGACTGATTGCAGTGCATGCAAAAAATAACAATACATCAGTTTAATAAAGAGATCAGAAAGACACCACTGTAGTTCAACTTGTGACAAGACCCATAAATGTCAGAAAAGCTAAACACTTGTAAAAGAATAAAAATATGTAGGGTTTTTTTTGACATAAAACTGTTTTTCATATGTAATATTTTAATTTTGTAGCTTGACATTTCAAATCATCTCTGTCTTTCCATTTGCCCTATTCTCCCTTTTCCTTCTCTTTTATATAAAAGAAAATAAATAAAGCTGCTGTGACACACAAAAATAATAAAGAAAAAGGAATTTAATAATATATATATATATATACACACAGATATATTTATCATGGTATGTTTGATGAGACGACTGAAACAGAAGTTCTGTTATGGTCTTAACATGGAATGAGAATGTTCTTGAAGAACAAAGTAAAGTAAAATGAAACAGACATCAAAAGCAAACCTTAAAATGTGAAGAGAGTGTGTGTTTTAGCTTTGTCACAGTTACCTGTGTCAAAAAAAAAAAAAAATCTGAAATTTTGTTTACATATTTTACTACTATTTTTTTTTTGCTAGTATAATTTCTATATGGATACCTTGATGGTGTATATACTGTTTTATGGTTAAATTGGGAATGTCTTTTGGTTTTATTTCACTTAGTTAATTTGTTTGGTTGGTTTCTACATTTTCCCAGTTCTTGTGAAAAGGATTATCTTACTGTACAGAACAATAGTCAGGTGGTTTGACGGCCATGCCTGTCATGTGCAAAAAAGCAAATGAGGGAGAGACAGAGAGAGAGGAAAACAACAAAAACTGAGAGGGATTGAGAACTCTGGAATATCAGAAATGTACACTTTTTCTGTATACAGATGAAAACTAATCAGCTGTTTAGGTTTAGAAATCTACTCTTGCTGGTGTTTATAAGTCGCATGAATATTTGACTTTGAAGAAGTGTCATCAAGTACACACACGCACGTGGGAACTGAAATTCAGAAGAACAGCCTTCTCAAACAGTTAGAGAAGGTTAGCTTTCATGTTAACAAATATTTTCAGTGCGTGTATGTGTGTGTGTGTGGTGCGTGTGCGTGCGAGGTTGAGCTTTTCTTTCCTTTTTTATTTTTTATACTAAAAAGAAAAAAAAAAGACAGGTTTTAAAAAGGTATGAAAGCACGATTTTAGATGACTTAACTGGCCGAAACTATATAAAGTTGATTATATCTTGATGTCTGTAAAAGATTGCTGTTCTTGGAGTCTTGGAGTCTTGTGAAATGATTTCCTGCTTTCTTTCTTTCTTTCTTTCTTTCTTGCTTTCCTCCTTTAAGTTAAGGGAAAAAGATTTACCTTTCCTTTTTTTTGTGTAAGTTTCTATTGGACAGTTTTTGGGAACATGTGCATTTCTGTATGTGGGCTTCTACCATATCCCTGTTGCTTTATGGACAACATTAAGAATTTTTATTTGAGTTATTGTGATGTTATTGCTTTTTTCCCCTTTTCTTTTTCTTCTTCTTTTTTGATTTTTTTTTTCTTTTCTTATTTGCATTTTGTTTAAAGATATGCTTAGCAATAAAATGTTCTTCCCAAAGCCCTGGATGTTGCTGGGTTTTTATTTCTGAAAGACCTTAGGGAAATTTCAGGGCTTTCAGGGTGAAAATTAGTCTATGAAGTAGGCGCCTCCCTATCCCATGGGAATGTTTAGCCACCAGATTATAGCATCATGTTCATGTTTGCATTCTTTTGTCAGCCCAGTGAATCTTAATCCTTTCCTTTGCAGGGACATAAATTCAACTTGAGTGTGGGGTCTACCTCACACCACTTTCAACCCGTTGTCTTCTGCACCACACACTCAGTGGGATAAAGAGTAGTTCCCTGGCATATGAGTTTCAGTGCTCTCAGACACAAGCATACCAAGGACATTGACTTAGAAGTGCCTTTCTAATCTTTCACTCTCCCTTTGAGGTGTTTAGTTCTTCCCAAGAAAGACATTTACGGGATTCTGGATTTCTCCTCTGCGGCCAGGAATCTATGTTTGATGTGCTGCAGCAGCTGAATCCTCTTGGGGATTTGGCTAGCCAGGTTGATAGAGGAAAGTGCTCAAAACATTTATGTGAGGATCTAACTCAGGTCCTCTGAATTCATCTGACTTTCCACACACTACCTAAAGAACATAGTTTACTTACTTCAGGCCTACAGATCAGACTTAGGTATTTAAAGTAGATGATTTGAGTGTACGCTTCCTTCCAGGTAGGATCTGATGCTCCCAAAGCCTAGATCACATCTGCTGCCTGCCCCTTACCCTACTGGGCATTATAGCCTATTGGTATTCTGGCTATCCTTAAAATTGCCAATATCCTGTCTTTCATTAGCAAATTGTGCAGAGCTTCAATTCATAGTAGTAGGTTTTTTCGAATTGCATTTGTCCTTGGTTACCTGCAAGGTTTGACGACTTAGAGGCGTATGAAGGTCAACCAAATGATTGTTTCAAAGCCCTTTCATTTCTCAACTAAGGATGACCACCGTTTTGGGTTGTTTTTTTTTTTCTAGACAGAATCCATGACTCTTTTTTTTTCCACAGGTTTTGCTTACAAACAAGTAGACTCAGGATAAACTGATTGTTCAGCTATTCCCTGTGATTTTCTACATTATTTTTGCTCACGTGTCTGCATGGATGAGAATATGTATGTGCATGTACATGTGAGGTCTTTTTAATGTTACTGGTTTTGAGTGCTTTTGTGAAGCATGTTCTGACACCTTACAGATCCCCAGAAGTCTCAAAACCACAGGTTCTGGTCTAAACTCCACTCTCATTTGCCACCTGAAATCATTAAATTCCAGGGTGATGAATGGTACCTAATATTACCAGTACTGGAGTAGTCAGCTGACATATGGGAGATCTAGGTATGAACTTAATTGTCTCTTCTAATATTGCAGAAAAATTCCTTATCACTAAGCAGTTGGTGTGCTGAGAAAAGCTGTTGTTGTTTTTTTTCCTCTCACTGCTTTTCTCAAAACCTGTTATACTTCATATCGTTATGAAATATCATATGAAGCAAGAAATTTCAACCTGATTTACCCTGACCCTCTTTTCTCATTTTCTCTGTAACCTAATAACCATTTTATTACTTAGACTAAATGAAAGTGTCAGAAAGAGGATTTCATAGTTGCATAAAAGGCTTGGAATGATTGTGTCTTTGTCTGATTACAGAATTCTTGAGGTTGTTAGGGATCTCTGAAGATCAGCTAGTCAAAGCTCTGCCTTCCCAAAGCAGGGTCAGCTACAGAAAGTTGCTCAGGACTGTGGCCAGTCAGGTTTTGAGTATGCCCATATGTAAATTCCATAACCTCTCTGGGCAACCCGATCCAGTGTGATCACCCTCATTGCAAACAATTTATTTTTTGGTTTGATTAAATTTAAGGTTCCTTTATTTATGCCTGTTCTCTCTCACCCTTTTTCTCAGTACCACTGAGAGAAGCCTATCTCATTCTTCTTTACAACCTCCCCTCAGGTGTTTATACGTATTGGTAAGATTCCCCATAAGCCTTCCCTTCTCCAGGCTGAGCAGTCCCAGCTGACTCAGCCTCTCATTGTAAAACAGATACTCCAAACCCTTATTCAACTTCATGGCCCCTAGCTGGATTCACTACAGTATCTGCAAAATCTGGAGCATATACAGCTGCCTTGCCACCATCACTGAGCTAGGGATACAATTCTTTTCATGGACCAAGACTTGGCAGTAGCTCCTTGGCATTTTCTACTGGTATGCAACATCTCACTTACTTACTGTATCATTTTTGGACGAGCCCTGTAACAGAGGCCTAATTCTGCTCTTCACAAATCTGTTCAGCATGTTGCTGCTTATTGCACGTTTGCAGAAGTTCTTTACAAGTGCTGAGACAAGTCATTAAAATAATTGAGAAAATACTGATCAGACAGTTTTGTGATAATTACTAAAACCCAAATATGCTTCCCCTCAATTCCATAGTGAAAGTATCTTCAGTCATAAAGTGGCGATGAGTCCCAAGGCAGACACATGAATTATAATTAATGGATGTGACTTGAAGCATAAAGCCAAAGCTAAGTGTATTACTTTTATGGAAATACAGTTTTTAAAGCTATCAATCTGGAAGGGCTATGAAAGGCCATAAAGTCCTGTGAAGTCCCCTATAAGCACATACAAAGTTACATGCAGCTGTTCCCATTTTACCATACATCATCCCTACCTGCCAAGGTTGGCCCTAGCTCCCTAGAAGATGTTTCTTGTGTGGTAGAACAAATCATTGCCTCTCTTTCCCCACATGCAAGCAGTGACAAAGAGATGGAAAGGCAACAAGACTCACCATCCAGCTGCCAGCATCACAGGATCTTGGGTGAGCAGAGATACTAGCATGAGAAGAAAAGCTATTACCTGCTCTTCAGCTCCCTGGATGGGACCCTGGGTGGAGTCTGAGCACATTTGCAAAGATGATAATGAAGGTGTGTCATCATAAATGCAGGAGGTTGGGTGTGAGGTCTTCATTGATTCTTACTCCTATTGGAGAAGGTTTACTCACAGTAGCAACATTGTTGGGTTTTTTGTTGGGTTATTTGTTGGGTTATTTAAAAAACAAAATTAGACCATCTTACTCAATTTGGTAAAACACTGCCTTACATATAGCAAGCTATGACACTTGTTTCTCTTCAGATCATACGCATTACACAGTGCAATATCTCCTGACTGTCCCCAGACATCTTTTCTCTGGAAAGCCTGTTTGTGTTGTCTTTCACAGCAAATATGGTGCCATTCAAGATACATTTTCAGCAAATGATTTGTCTTCAGAGATTAGACATTTAGAATTTAGGCACGTGGATTGCATGAGAGAGGAACAGAGCACACGCATGCAAAAGATTATGTTGAACTGCATAGATCTAGAAAAGGGCTTAGTTTTTTTAAAGGTATTAAGGTGGCTAATTCTAACTGAAAATGGGGAAAATCAGCTGCATAAATACCTTTAAAAATTGAGGTCATTTCAGTGTAGTAGTCAGATAATGTTAATTAGCTAATGTTAATTGCTTGGGCTTTTGCAGTAACAAATGATGTAGGCAAGTGGTGGGTGGACAAGGTTCCTCTTTCCCTTACATGAGGTCTCATAAGAACCCAACAGAAGCACAAACCAGTTCTCATGCCACCAAGGACAACTTAAAGCCACTCAGCAAGAGTTTTCATTTGCCACTCCTTGCATCCTTTCTGTTTGCCTGTTCACAAAAAACAGCCAAGGAGCAATATACACATAGAGTCAGAAAAATACTGAGCAAGCAGCTGGGAAAACCTTAGGCAAGCTTCCTTGATGGCTTGTAAGCCAGGCACTTTGCCTAACAGCTTTGGCTGGAGCACGGGGAAAATAAAACTCACTGGAAAAGATTTTTCAAAAAACATAGATGTATTTACTGCTGCTGCCAAAGTATTTGGAACACTACAAAAAATACACTCAGAGACCATTTGGATTTCAAGGGTAGCTACATAAAGTGTTAAAACACTGGACCACAAAACAGGACTGAATCACATCATGAAAAGAGAAGTGGAAATGGGGAAAGGTGAGGCTCTGAAACCCATCTGTAATGTTATCTGACTTCTTTGGTTCAGACAGTTCTTCACAGTTCTCAGTCTTGAAGCCTGACCCAGTAATTTACAGCCAGTGCTATCAATTGGTGGTAAAAGCAAGTCTTTAGTAGCATGAGGAAAGTGATAAATGCTCAGGGTGATGAGGGATGCCATTCTGAGGAACAGGTTCCAAGGGCCATTTGTAAAAGCAAATGAAGAGGGAGAGATAGGTACAAAACACAGCCATGCACCCAATAAAGCTGCAGGTGAAGAACAGGATTTTGATTTCCACAGGCAACAATGCACAAGCTGAGCTGCTCCAGGGCTGAGCGTGTTTATGTAACTTGAATCAATCCCTTTCCTTCTCTGCCTTCTCCCCCAGAATCCCAACCTCACCAAAGCATGACAAGCAGGACATTGTCTCAGCAGGTCTATTTGAATTCTCCAAGTACTTGATCTCTACCACTTTTTCAGCTTGATGATTGTTCATTTCTCCCTGTTTCCTGAGTTATAAACATTAATGTACATGCATAGTTCCCTTGTGAGCTGGTACTGGTATCTTCCCTGTGCAAGGATGGAAACGAAGACAAAGAGACTTGCCTGTGGTTAGATAGAAAATCCATGGTTGTAACAAGATTAGGCCTCAAATCTTCCAAGCTCCCCCACTCTTTACTCATGCCTCAAGAGTACGCCACAGCATTGCCAGAGGTAGAATGCATCCAGGCCTCCTGTTAAATTTAGCTTCTCCAAGGCAAGAGTTGGCTGTTAGGGTTCACAGACTTAGAACAAATGGTGGAAACACGGGAGTTTCTGAAAATAGAATAATTTAAAAGCAAGTAAGAAGCATTTTAAAATGGAAAGTGATAGGTTTTAACATGTTTATTTAAAATGGCACAGTTTTATATATACTGGTAGAGGCATGGGCACGTGTGAGTGTCTGAATACACACAGAGAAACTTCTAATCTGCCGGAGTCTAGTTTTACTATCTGATAACTCCTGCAGAAAACCACTGCCTACATCTGTAATATTTTGCTATGAACAACTTTTTATACCAATTATGATAACATCAATGACAACACAATTTTATTACATCTAATTATAGGAGGAAAGAGTAAATGCCATAATACAGCCCTTTGACTCCTAGATTAGTGAGAGTTGAAGTTGGTTGTTATCTTTCACAGTCTGCACTGAAGTGCATAGAGTTGCCAAGATTTTATCTAACAAAGATCTTGTTATCTGGATAAATTGGGTGACAACTATTACAAACATTAATACGCTATCACCACTTCCTTTGAAGCTGATGGCAAAGCTTCCTTTCCAGTAAACAGACATTGCTCCCATTCCTTAATTCTCTACAAGTTCTGCTTTTAAAACAGTTTGGACTTCTTTTTTTTTTCCTTTACATCATGGTGTTCACTAATTTTTAAAATGTTCTCCACATTAGGTCATAAAGAAAAATGATGATGGTATGCATTGCAAAGGCTTACTTAGAAACAAGGGAAGGTTTTGGAGGGATTTTATTTTTTTTTTTTACTCCCTCTAAGCCTTGCTAACACACAAGTATTGAGTTTATAGTAAACTCTCAAAAGCCTAGGCTTCTCAGCTCTCCTAAGGCTTCTGGACCGTCAAAACTGGAACTTATTTTCAATGACCAGAATGTCAAGATTTCTTCTACTGGAAGGGACCTATAAATAGATTTAAAATTCTTATTTTTCATGGCTGATTGATTGCACTTCATGTTATTGCCTTCTCATTTACCCATTTTCCTAAAACAGTGGAAGAAAATAAACTGCATATCCAGCGTATATGGATACATGCAAGCCCAGTCCATCAACATACATACATGCATTTTACATACACATACTGGCTGTTTTTTACACTTATACCCATACAGGTTGAATAATCCAGGCATAACACTTTACTATATAGCACTAAGAAAGGCCATGCTTACCACTGAAGTCACAAAATGTTTTTCCGCTGATTTCAGAGCGCACTGAAACAGCACTTTAATCTCAGCAGTGCAATGGTTGCAGAGCAAACTCAACACCAGAAGTTGTAAAGGAAAAGTATGTGCAAGCCAACTGCCATCTCATGCCTGGATTTCCTCACGTAAGTGGAAGGACCTATACTATCCTCCACAACTTCCCAACCAATATTATGATGTAAAGTATCCCATATGCTAAGGGCCATGTGTTGCAGTGCCACCCATGCAATTATATCTCGTAGCATAGTCTAAGATAAAATTCTTACATGTCCTAGTCAAACAATATCAAGCAGAACTAGAGATGCCATTTTTCAAAAAGCAATTTAGAACTGTGCTTAAATGTGAAACACGGCTGCAAAATGCTTGGTTTGCCCCACTTAAAACAATTCCCAGATGAGTTAATGCTTTTGCTGTCATGGTCGGCACTGGCATTTGCATAACTGCCAGGGAAGCTTAAATCCCAGGTCCAGAGCTTGAAGTGCTCAAAACTCAAAAGCATAACTAGATTCTACAACACAAATTAATTTGTATTATTGTAATGCCATTTATATGGCAACATTTGTGCTAAAGAGCCAATATACATTAACTTAAACACTTCTAGAACACAAGGAAGGCTCATCAATGGTCACTGCAGAAGGAAGAGGGAAAACCATATTCTGCAACAAGAGTCTTATCCCAAGTCATATTGTCCTTTGTGATGGGAAAAAAATTGGCTTCTACTTAGATGATGAGCAACCCTGAGCCAAGTCAAAGCCTGGTACTGGCCATTCACCCACTTAACCAAGAAAGATTTTGCAAAATGACTGATCAATGAAAAGAAATTGTGGGGCAATTTTCATCTTTATTCAGGAGATTTCTGATCTATAAATAATAGTTCCATCTTAATTTCTGCCTCACAGTTTAGGCCACAAGAGCACTAGACCAGCAGCAGATGCTACTACACTTATGCACTGATGACAAGGTCTGTATCCAGACAGGAGTGAAATGTTTTTAGATCCCAGGACTTTGATGGAAGAGGGGAAAGTGCTGGCTTGAATACTATTAAAAAACACTAATAAAAGAAGAAGAAAAAAAAAAAGGCCGTTTACCTTGAATACCAGGCAGGCTGCGGTCCAGCAATGCTCTGTCTTAACTGAAGTCTTTGGCTAAGGGGTGCAAACATGATGCAGTGACATTGTCTGCAGCAACACTATCCATTTTCTGAGGTAGGAGGTGCTCTTGCTCTCACTTATTCATAGGCATCATTGAGTCTTGGAGTCATGACACCAAATTAACTAACTTTTGGCACTTCACTCCCTAGGCATTCACTACCTCTGCATTTCTGAGCCATAGACCTTTATCTGCAATGCAGACAACAATGAAGACAATGCAGCAACCAGGGGACAATAGCCACAAAAGCATTCAGCTAAGAGGCTTTTTAAGTGCAGAGATGTGGAAATGCATCCTCCCACAAAGCACAAGACCACATATATGGCTACTAAAAGAGAAAAAAGGAAAAAGGTCTTATCTGTAGTGAAACATTATTGAAACAGAGGGCATGCCACTAAGGAAGCATCAGTCCCAGAAGGTTTGATTTTTTTTTTCCTTTGTCTTGGCTTTTGCTGGCAATAATAAAAATCCAAATTAAAGGGGTCTTATTAGTGAAGTATGGAGCTGGCAGGCTGTCCAGATGATGTGCTCATCAATGTTGCAGGGGAGTGGATATGATTCTGTAACATGCACAGTAAACATAGATATGTGAGTTTTATGCTAAGAAAATTTCTGTTTCCATGCAGTTATCTCTTACTGCCAGAATAGCCCTAAGGATTAAGATGGTTTATTGGGATCAAATGCCTTAGAGATTATTATAGTGCTGACTGTTTACTCATTCACATTAAAATACAGAACTATGCTTACATCCCTGTATGTGCACATCTCAATCACAAATTCTTTTACTTTCCCTAAATGGGTCAGCCCAGATTCCCAGCCAATCCTATTTTCCATATGCAAGATAAATCTCCAAAGACATCTTGCTTCAGCTGTGTAGCTGGACTATCCCTTAAAAGAATTGTCAGCATTCAGATCTTACCACTTGCTGTCGATGATTAACACAAAACTTTTGCTATAGGTTTGTTCAGGCAGGCATAGTGACAAGTAGGTTAGAGGCTGAATCACCTCATGGTTAAGGTAGCTGGGGGCTCGGAGGGAAGGAAATCTGGGTTCTTAGTCTTAGGATAGAAAAGATCTCCCTCCATGTAGGCTGCAATGACTCAAATGCTGTGAGTCTGATTTTGCATGTCCTTCAAGCAAGGAAGACTTGAGCATTCTGCCAAATCATAAGCTAATCACTGCAGGATCTGCCTTGGTGCCTGATTTTCTTACATAGAAAACAGGACATTTGTATTGCAATTAACTTGATAATTCGAGAATCATAGTTATGTTGCATAAGTCAACAAACAAAAGCAGAAAGATAACACACCATCCCTGCCTGAATCTCCAAGGAGGAGAATAATGTATATTGCAAGCAGTATAAACTGCCCTACTGTGACCCACCCCACCCCCTCAGCACCTGTTTAACATAACAGCCCTGTAAATGTTGGAATGAGCTGTCCATCTGTACCTCCATATTAGATACAAGAAGTCTGGGCTTAAGGTTAATGCTAAATCTAGTCTGAATGTGCTTCTAGAAAAATACAAACTATTCTCACAAGTTTTCAACATATCAAATATGATCTGAGAAAGAAATAAGGGTCCTGGCACCATAAGGCCCCCAGGTGAGCTCACAGCAGTATTTTTAAAGAGAAACATTTTACTCTGAATATCTTCCAAAACAAAGGAACCTTGGTGTGATTTTTTTCTAAGTAATACCTGACAGTTTAATGCAGAAAAGTAGGAGGTCTTCCAAGGGAAGTACCTGAGGTGATTAAGGAAACAATGTGATTTGTATAAACAGAATGTAGTCAAGGCAGTGAGTTATGTAGTTCTACAGTTTATAAATATGCCTGCAGAATGTTAATAGATGTTTTTTATCTGGATCACAAGTCTCAGCTCACCCAAAGACAATGCACTGTAGCAATGCAATAGAGAGGTGTTTGAGGTTTTAGTTGGGGTTCTGTTTCAAGTGTAGACACTACAGGTAGAATCAGCAATCTAGATTTCTCTGGACTGCTGAAAGGATGAGGGCCATCAAGTCTAGATGGAACAAAATTTATGTGAGCAAGTGCAACCACAGCTCCCTGGTTCAGGGTTGCTCAGCCTTGCCAGGTAATTAGTATTCACCTAATTTAAATCAATTGTTCCTCTTGCACAGCACATAGAGTGAAGTGGGATCCAAAAGCTGGCCACGCAGCTGAGCTGTGGACATATGCAGAGACACCCGGGGCATGGTCGTAGGCCATAGCAGAGCCCCAAGTGCACGGAGATGCACGCACACACCCACACGTACAGACACACACACAGAGACTTCTCTGCCTGAGCGTGGTACTTCTCCCTGTGCAGTGCCTAGCAACAACACTGCTTGGCAACAGGAGTCTCCACAGCCCAATTCGATGCTGGGCTGGAGTCAATTGTACTGAGATATTCAGAAGTACTAATTTGCATCAGAAGATATTAACGTCCAGTCCAATTAAGAACAGCATTTTGCTTCCTGGTTTATTTATTAAAAGAGAATAGCGGGAGAAAATAGGAAAGAAAAGCTGCTTGTTTTCCAGGGTGGACTGTGTGGTGGGGGAGAGATAAAAAGGGCTAAGTGTGAGATCACTGCTGAACTGTGACTGTTTATAATGAAAAGCAGAAAAGTGTAGCATATATTAAAATACATTACAATGGTCAAGAAAAATTGCACTAAGGTGGTAGAAGTTTAATATAATGTAAGTTTTGTTTTTTGTTTGGTTTTTTTTTTCTGGGTTAAGTGAATTTACTGTCAGTGAATGGTATCAGAGTCATAAGCCTGGTGACCCAAATCTTCTGCTTATTCTTAGTATAAGCATGGCAGCATGGGCTGCACCAGTTGCAGGTTCTCTCTCTCCTCATCCCTAGCCCACTCCCTGGGACCAGTGGGGAAAGGATTATAACCTTCAATTTCCACAGATCAGAGGGTCCTCATCAACTGCGCTTGGGCTCCTGGTCAAGCAGTCAACAAATGTTTGCAGGCATTATGTTCCTGACACAGGAACCTTTCCAGTGCAAGCGAGCCAGGTTTCACCAAATCCCATCCCCCAGGTAGCTAACGGCTTGTGAAGGCTTTCCCATCCCTCTTGGTTTAGCTTTGACACCATCAAACAGTCTCTCCTTGCAGAATATTTTGATGAATAAATATTTTTCAGTAAGATAACAGGTCTGTAAAAGTATTCCCAAGCAACGGCATATGAGATTGTCTGAGCTGACTACACCTGACAACCCCACAGACAGAGCAGTCTTTTCTGATGTCTTCTGAGGAAACTGGACCCAGTAGTCAAATCTTATTTTCTGCTTTCGAGGTACACATCTCAAACCTAAGCCATTTTGCTGAATAGTAATTCTGTCAGAAGTATAACTTTGCTCTCATTATCCTTTTGGAGGATATAATCGAAAGATCATATGTATAACCAAAAGATTGTACAACCTTCCAAAACCCTATAACAATGCTGGTGTATAGATAAAGTATATTCTGTGCAAGCTGATCCTTCACATTTCCATGAAACTCACAAAACAGAAATCTGGTTTAACAGACAAGGAACAGGCTCCTAATTTCAGTTTACAAACTTGGGTTCAGACACACTAAGAAATTATAACAAACTAGCAATTTAGGTCTGCCATCAAGGAAGTTCATATAGTTCAGTCAGATCCAGCTCCTATAGTTGAGTCCAGAGATAAGAATGTGGCACATCAGCTACAGGATCAAATCACAACAAATGAAATTCACTTACAATTTTCAAAGTGTTTGAGAAAAGAGGTCGTTATCATCACTATCTAGCTATCTTGCAGTTAAATAACATCAGAAGCAGGATTGGACCCAAATCTGCGATCCACAGATTTCAGTCCATATGCTTTGCTCCTAGATAAATATGCCATATTCAATTTTTATTAACTTTTTATTAAGAAGATGCAGATGTTCCAAAATTAATATGAAGTACATTAATAGAATTCAGAGGGGAGCAGAGATTTAGCCAGGAAGAGCTGTTCATCATTAAAGGTATAATTTACTTTAATACACATATACTTTTATTACAGCTGAATTGATCATCAAAGGATCTACAGTCTCATCTTTGAGACTGTATGGCAGATCAAGAATTACTGAGAGTAAAGATTCGGGAAATAATTGGCAATAAAAGACAAGTCTAAAAAGCTCTCAAGCTTTTGATAGACTATTTATGAACTGAAAGACAGATAAAATGCATCTCAAAATTATTCGCCGCTAATTATTCAGCCGGTTCAGAACTGTTTTGCTAGGATTAGGGTGTACTGCAAATTCTAAGGTAGCCCCTGGATTTGCTAGGCACTGCAGTTCCTGTGATTTATTAGACCTCCTTTGTTTTTAGGAGTTAGGATGCAGCTGCAATGTGATGATTCAATGCAAATTAAATAACTCATATCATACTTATCAAATTAGCACCATTTAATACAACGTTAGCTATTTGCAGCCATCATGTAAGCTCACTTTAACATAGGCAGGTACCCTCTGCATATTCACACATCCTTTTTTATGGTGGGGCTCCTGGGGACCTATAAATGGCTCTTCCTTTCTGGCAGTCCCGACACTTACCTGGAGGTGCTGCACTGCCAGGGGAGTTACACTTCCCACGGGAGCAAAGCATGGAGCCACAACACCTCCTGTGCTGCTGCCAAGGCTGCAGCCGGCACCATGGTAAAGCACAGTCAGGCTGCGAGATGCCAGCCACGTAAAATGGCTCATTAATTAGTCATTTGCATTAAATCACCTCTAACTAGTAATATAAAAAATATTAAATTGTTATAATAGATGCTGTATTCTTTCACATTAAACCTTTTTAGACTGGTTAACATCGCTTTTACATTATAATGTCACCAGACCCTAAAAATTATTCAAGATTAACACTGCTAAAGCTGTGGAAAGCAGAAAAATTACTAAATTATCACAGGAAACACTGTAGTTGTGCAGAATAAAATAAATTTAACAAACATGTTTCACTCATTGCAGTTAATAATCCTGGTTGTGGCCAAGACAGAGAAATAACTTTGGAGAAATTAAATTTATCACTTTTAAAATGTGGTTTGTTTATAAAAAATAATAAATCAAATATAAAAAATCTCCTCACAAATCCAAACCTTGCAAATCCTTATACTTTTAACTACAGGTATTAGCAACAAGATGAAGAGAAAAATGTGAAATTTCTTTTCTTTGGAAAACATTTCCTAAACATTTTGTTGCCAGAATATGAGATTTATATACACATTTATATCCACAGGTCAGTTATTTCCTCTACTTAATACACTTTAATCCATTGATTAAAAATTGTTTCATATATACTCCAAGAGCTTATGTGAAATTTTTCAAAATTCAAGGAGACTTCACTAATAGCATACAAAGACTCTTGCAACCAAAACACATCCTTCATCTAGTTTACAAACATTTTGCGCACTGCAAAGTTTAATTGCCACCATTGCTCTATTACTGGAAACTGTATTGCCTTCACATATCAAAGTAAACCACTATACACTTGCATTCAAGATTCAAATTCTCTTATAATTGCTTTAGACTCTAACAGAGCTTTAGTAGCAAAAATTATAATCGGTTTCTACCCTTCTTATTTTAAGAAACCTTCTGTAAGAAGTTCATAAACAATAATAACCTCAATGATGCTGCACAGACCACTGCTTTGGGGTCAGAGTCTCAAGCCAGGAAGACCAAATAAGCCATCACAGCTGCCTTATGTGTGTCTGTGTGCTTATGTGAGCATATAAACATAGTGTAGGTATTTCTGAACATAAAATGCTGCAGAACATGTTGTTCCCCATTCGGCTCCTACTTTTTGCCCATCAGCTTGTGTGGGACTAGAGCAACTTCTCTAGCAAGGTGTTAGTCCTCATCCAAAGACTTGACTGAGATTTGTGTCTCATTGGTCTGTCTTCAAGCTTAATAATCTATTTTATTTCCAGTTTGGATGTTCCCAGTCTTAAGTCCTCTCTCTGCTAAATAAAAGACCTTTTTGGCATCTGGCATTTTCTCCTTAGGATGATATTTATTCACTCTCTCTCTCTCTGAAGGTTTTTTAATAATCCAAACATGCTGACTGTAACTTTTTCACAGCAAGATATTTTCTCCTACTTCCAAGCCAATTTTGCAGCTTTTTTCTGTCCCTTTCTACAATGCAATGTTAGGAAAAATTATTGGATGTCAGACTGTGTGTACAGGTCCACTGCCAGTCTCTTCAGTGTCTTGCCAAAAGATGAAACTACAACCCCATTCCAACCGACATTTCTCTCTTCATATATAAAAAGAACAAAAAGAGTTGCTGCTAAAATGTTCTCCAGAGGCCTTTAACAATACATTTCATTGCCATTTGCTTATGCTCTCTAGGGTAGGATAATCATGGAAATACAGAACATTATCAATATCCCTATCTCTTGCTCTCTTCCTAATAACACTCAGCACATGAAGGTTTTAACTTTGTTAGAGGGTTTTGGAGTCTGTTCCAAGTGAGTTTTTTACTGTCATGGGATCCAGATGCTCTGCATCAGTCTGGGCTTAATGTCTATTGTAGAGTTACCTGCGATCGCAAGACACTGAATTCAGTGATACAGATGGACCTTTCCAATCCTATGTGACTATGTACCCGCAGTTTCAGGAGAACACAAGTGTTTGCCCCAAGCAGCCAGCCCTGCCACAGTCCAAAAGCTGGAGTTCCAGAAGATAAACCACCAGCTTCAAAACCAGTTGAAGATCAGACTTCATTATTTTATATCACTTATTATATGGGATGTAACATAACTGAAACATTAACATTTACAGTACACTTTTAAGCACATCTATTGAAACAATTAAAAGTACGTTGAACCAGATAAGGATGGGTCTGATCACTGCTATAGCAACACAAAAGAGCAGTAAGAAATGTGAAAGGCTCTCCCTCTCAATAAATACCATGAGACGGATGGGATAAACCAAAGGATTTACTATCACCTTACATACGTGAAAGCAGGGATGATTTGAGGAGAGGGCAAGAAGGGAGGGAATAGGTTAGTTAAGGACATTATCACAGAATCACAGAATGGTCTGAGTTGGAAGGGACCCCAAGGATCATTAAGTTCCAACCCCCCTGCCCCAGGCAAGGCCACCAACCTCCAGGCCTGGATCTAGACAAGGTTGTCCAGGGCCCCATCCAACCTGGCCTTGAACACCTCCAGGGTTGGGACATCCACCACCTGTCTGGGCAGTGCATTCCAGCATCTCACCACTTTCAGTGAAGAACTTCCCCCATATACCTAGACTGAGTTGCGCTTTCTTCATTCATCTCAGTTACAAGCCCCAAAAGACACTGCCTCTAGAAGCAGAAAGTATAACAAAACCATGAATCACACCAGGCTGGGGGTGGCCTCCAACAAGCCTGTTTACAGGCTGCAGGTTCTCTTTCTCATACTCCACCTCTACAAATATCTGGTTGCCTTATTAGGCCAATGCACAGTGTTATTGAGAGTTTGCATTAACACAGTCTCTGTTAGAGTTTACAGCACTTTCAAGTCACAATGTACATGGTTAATTTACTGCCAATCATTATCAAACATATCATCTGCTCTTGGTCTATCTCTCCAGCCAAAATTAAGGACACAATTGCCGTAAAACTCTTTTGTATTTTTCCCATAGAGAACTGGAGGAAGTTGTTTTCTTAGTTACTTCTGGTCTGTTCTTTTGAGGCACAAAAGTTAAGAAAACTTTGCATAAGGTAGGTCAGAAAATGATAAATCAAAAAGGAAGGTGCTGGTTTTACCCGTACTGTTTTTACACTGTACACCATGGAAGAGAACCTGGCAGCTGACCCCAATTAGAAAAGCAGTTTAGGTCGGCAGTGCTGTATTGTACCCAATGGAGCTACCACAGCACATCTAAAGAATCCATCTCAAGGAGCAAGAAATCCAATTTCACTCCCTCCACCCTTGTCCTGAGATAAGAGAGTTCTGCTATTGCAGGCTAAAGATTGCTGATCATTTCCACATGCACACCCATGTCATACTCTTTTAACATTCTCATATGAGCACTGGAGATAAACTCCATAGCAGCAGAGGTTAAAAGCAGACTCAGTCCACTGTAAAGCAGCACCATGGAGGAACAGAAAAACAATAGCTGTAGCAAGAACAATAGGAACAGATGAATTATTGAAAACTTTTGGGACTTGGGACTTGCTTTATGCACAGAATAAGTGCAGAATAGGCACAACTGATTCCAGTCACTTTCTTTTTGCCTCACTTCTGACTGACTTGCACCAGGCCAGTTTTTCTCCCTGTTGTCAACAGGTTAGCACCCTACCACCACCTGCCAGCTCAGCACAGTTACCACCAATGTCAAAGAAAATGATTTATCACCATCAGCCCACCTGGCCCTTCCATTTAGCCTGCCAACAATTAAGCGCTAATGATGACCACATTCTATGCAAGGCAAACACTTGTCCCCTAGGATTGGACAGGAGGCCAATAGCTAATGTCACATGGGTGACTGCAGATACATAACACCAGTTACGTTAAGTTCCTGCACGCCTCACCGAAACCCCAACTGTCTTATTGGCCAGGTTATTGCCCCTCTTACCTTCCCCTACTGAGTTCTGCACAATAGATCAGCAATTGTATTAAAAGCATCACATTTGGTTTATTGCTGCCAAAAATCTAATATTTGCCTTGTAGCTGTATCTTGTAGATACTCATGTATCTTGTAGATATTCATCTACAAGACAGATCCTTTACCACTTGACTGAGGCAGCAACTTAAATCAGGACACTGAAATCATCAAGATCACCTTAACTACCACAGTACTGCAGGTGAACGTATCTTTCAGTCTCTGTTATTCAATGCTCTAAGGCTGCCTAGAAGGGAGCCATCAAATGAAAATTGGGTCAGTGGCCTGGTGTGAGGGTGATCATTATGCAAGTTTGAGAGTTAAGGTCCACTCCTTTCCCAGTGTTATTTCAGATCTTTATGTTCAAGGCTACACTACCGCTCACTGAAGTATCATACACCACCAAACAACAAAGCATACTTCATCTTTGCAGAACATAATAGGTGCTAATAACTTACTATAAACCTAATGTCTTAGATGTGTCCTTTACTAAGTTCATCTGGACTTAACTATAAATCCGGCAGCCTATAAAAAGTGTACTTGGGGATTTTAAAGAGTTATAAGGAAGAACAATCCTCATTCATCAAACATAAACTCTGTCACCTTTTTAGAAGTCTAAGCAGGTTGAACAACAAAAGGGAAAATAATGATTCACAAATAATTTGCTGGCTGAGGGAAAAGTAATGAATAATTTACTTGACAAACACAATAACATAACAGAAAACATATTCATAAATCTTCTTAATTGATGGGGAAAATAACTGAATAAACTTAGAATGAGAATCCCTAGTCTGGTTTAAAGCTTTCTTAGGGCAAGAGTACTGTAACAGTAAATGTGGGGTAAGGACCACAAAAATACAGAATTGTATTCCCTCAATTCCCCTTCTGTGACCATTAGGACCGTGAGGTGTCCATTTCATTGACTGATCACAAGATTTGATAGTCACAAGGCATTAACAGGTTTTGCTTTCACAAAGTGCTGTGAGATAAAACCTTTCAATCTTTCAGTTGTCTAGCAGAAGGAAGCTCTCACATCGCAGCTCTGCAGTGGAAGGAAGCAGCACCCCAAAGGGCTCCCATCCTTCTACCAGCTCCAATTCCATGTTGGAATTGGTCTGGTCATGCTGTTAATGGCAATAATTTCAATATGAATGGTGAAGTGGCCAAGGAAAAGGATAATTCTCTCTTGGCTAGGCCACTGGGTCTACTCAGCAGTACTTCTTACCAAGTTGAAGAGCCAGGTGGCCACAGGGAGGTAATGAGCTGCTATATAGCACAACTAGTTTTTGCTTGGGTGCTCCTCTGTACAAATCATGTCTTAGTCAAGGAATAAGGCAGCACCCCAAGCCAACTGAGGCTTTGAGCCCTGCTCCATGGTCCTCCCAGAGGTATCTGAGTCAACGAGATGCTGGCAAAGCCTTGTTTTTATTAAATGTCTACATACTTCCTCATTATCTGTTCCTGCCTCTCTCACCTCCTTTCCCATATGCACTTTGAGAACATCTCTGTGCAGTTAGAGAAGGCACTATGTCCTTTCCATTCTTTTAACAGGTCCCCAAGAACTGGCAAGACAAGGCAAATGCCAAACATCTCCTTAGGAGCCCAAAGACATCTGAAACTCAGTCTAGTACTATGCATAAAAAGGCTGAATCCAGAAAATGCTGTCAATCACAGGCTGATGATGTTTCTCAGTGAAGTGATTTGCAAAGACTAAGTTTCAATTTGTAATGGAAGCAATCTTACATAAGAACATACAGAACAACATAAGCTGTCCTGCTCATGAAACAGGAAGACTTTGAGCATCTGTACATTGTTTTGAACTCCCAGCAGTACTGCTCTATGGTTCAGGCTAGCTCATGTGCCCCTAGTATAACAGCAAGCGCTCTGCACCAACATGGGGCAGCTACTGCTGGAAAAGACTGCTTGCTGCTTCTGAGAAGTTCCTAGCAAGTAGCTGGTCTGAGTTCTGCTCCACCAGTCTCCAGATGGGTCAAGATGGAATACACTTTATTAGCCCCATCTTTTCTGTTGCATCTCAGTACACCTTAGTATTGATGAAGTCTTGCCTTGTTTGGCTGGGAATACGTGAAGTAATACAAAAGTCCTAAGGCAGTGCCGGGAGCAATTGTATTTCACAATGAAACAGTGTCTTCAACTTTGCAGGCTGAGTATACTGGTGCACGAGTTTGCTTTTGATGTACTCACAGACACCCCTCCATGGACTATGTAATTCCATACCCTTTATTCTTTGTTACTGCTGTAGGCAAATAAGAATCATTTTTTAAACTGTTGAAGTATATATTTATCTGCAATGGATTGTTATGATTACAAAGGATCTATTTTTTCTATTGGATAAAGCACAGAATCAGCACATATGTGCTTTATTAAACAATTCTTTCCCCCCTCTCCTTTTACATTTCTCAATTAATCTCATAGCTCAGTTTGCTACCACTGCTTTTCAGTGACCTCTATTAAAAATCACATCCGATATCTACTTTGTCTTACTTTGCACATATTGAAAGAATTCCCCTTAAAGTATATTTGGATCTTTTCTGATTGTTGTTTTCCAGTCTAAAATTTTGGAGACAGTGAAAGAGGGAAGCCAAAGGGACTTAGTCCAGAAAGAGACTGTTTTATCTAGATCTTTTGGAATGTCTTTGACATTGTATGACCCAAGGGATTGCGTGCTCTGAGAGACAGAGAACATGCACAGGTCAAGCAGAGGACACAAACACAATACTTCATGGCGCTCTGCACCTACTGAGTGCATTTAAGTCAGGGCAGGAAGGTTTCAAAGTATTTTGGCACTGACAAACACAGCAGTAAAATTCTCAGACATCTCTTAAAGAAAAAAGTTGGATGAGCTCTTATCACTTTGAAAATCTTACTCTTAATCTCTTATTGTCTCAGTTACCAACTAATAAAACAGGATACCTCTGCTTGATTATCAGTTCATGATGCTAATAGAAATTTTATTACCAATTTCAAAGAGAGGAGGATTAGAGCCATGTTAGATGAAATTAATCTCATTTTTGTTACATCGTTAGAGATGCCAGGCTTCAGCAGCTTTTACTGATCTTGGTCTGAACAGCTAGATATCTGGAATCTCCAAATATTAGGCTGGAGGCCAGAAAAACACCCTCTACATGTAAGCAAGTACTTCATTCCATCCGTTAATTAAAATTATCTTACATGTTGAAAGTTTGTCACAAGCTAAAATTTCGATCTTGGTATTTTTTTCACTAGGTCAGCCTAGACACCAGTGCTGGATAATTCTAGCCTCTGTAAGGTATGCTGCCATCCCATTTCTGATTTAAAAAATATTTTGCATCTAGTCATCTGTGTTAAAATAATATTAAATATTTCCTTCTATATAATACCCAAGTGCTTCAGACATATCAGAAAACATCTGAAAGCATCCAAGCCTGTGTTTAGATGCTTCTCCTTCTCCAAGTTCCAGTGAAGCTTTGACAGGACCCAAGAGTCTATTTGTCCTGGGTTGATACTCTCACCAGTTTCTTGTAACCCTGATGTAAAAAAACAGTATTCTGAATGTGTTTTTTCAAGTACCTAGATTATTTTGTTCTCAAAATGGAAGCACTGCAAGATGTTAGGAACCTGATGACTGAGGAGTTCTGAACAGTTCTCTGTTTCTCTTAGAAACCAAATCAGGAGATTGAAATCCTGCAGAGGGACCTCAGGGACCTCTAGAGGTAGGTGGCAAGTCTGAGAAGACAATGACCTAAATTTAAAGATAAGTGTTGAAGTCTTAAAGATAACTTCTAGTCTCTATTATTTTCCTTACTTGTAAAATCAGCTCCATGGCTTTCCATTTTTTGAGTAATGGGAAAATCTCAATCCTAGGGGACATGTCCAGGGGCACAACAGAAATATCAGCTCTCACTCCAAGTATGCATGAGTCCAGGCAGATGTGTTAGTACAGCCTCAGCATCAGCACTCAACACACTGGTGTCTCAAGTGCAGGCTGGTGTCTGAGCTCAGGTACATCTGCCAGATATCTATGGACCACCTCTGAGACGGTTATATGTTCCCAGACTCTCTATCAAGGAGGACCAAGCTGTGGACGCATTGCAGGGACAACAGACTGCGTCAACTGGACACAGCAAAACTAACACAGGAAGGGACTATTGCTGAAAGCAAGCTGTCTCCATAAACAGCCAATTTGAGGTGTCTACACCCAAGATCCGGAGTGCAATAGCTAGTACAGTGAAACACATGTTGGTTCAACAGGGAAATAATGTGTCCAGCAAAATCCACACATCATGGAAGCCACAAGCAGGCTGAGCAAAGGAGCACCTCGAATGCTGCTGCTGCAGAAGTTTTTATTCCACTACCTAAATAAATCAAAACAGCATGCCGAGAGCTGGCTGTGTGCTAATCATAAAAATCCTGCCAACTGGGTTTTGCACTGGGGTGAGACTCAGTATCCCACTGGCTGTTTGAATTTCTTATTAAAATTGTAAAGTTCTATACTGTGTTGGTTTTGATTTTGTAGATGGAAAATGTTAGCCTAATTAATGTTACTGCAAAGAACATTAAGGCTATTAGTATTCAAGCTTCTTGGCATAAAATGAGCATAAGTTTGGATAAGAAAGAAATCTTCTGGCATAAAGGGATACAATTTTTTATACTAGGGAAATTTTACACCTTCTGATGAAGTATTCAGCTCCAGCTGCTGTCAATCTAAATGGGCTGTGGTTATGTTACAGCATGGCTGTTTTTACTTCCTCTGCTAGCAATTTATCCTCTCATCAGACATCCACTTAAACAAGCACTTTTTTTTTCACTCTTAGCAAACAATAGCAATCTAACATGTAAAAGATCCTATCCAGGTATTATGGTTGATTACATAAATTGTTAATGCCTGAAGCTCAAGAGAAGTGATTAGTAAACTAAAAGCTGTTAATGGAAAGCCCTGAGCAGAGATCTTGACAGAGATCAGATTCCATTTAAAAACAAAAAGCTGCAATGATTCCTTCCCACACACTCAAGATGAATTCAAGAAATAAAGGTATCACAACAGGGGTACATTTAAATTGGACTGGCTTTTGAATGTGCACAGAATACCAAGACAGTGGTGGCACTGGATGAAAGAGCTACACTACTGAGAACAAACACACACAGAAGAGAGCAGTTACGAAATTACATCATACACTTGGACGGAGCTATGCTGTCGTTCTGTGCTTTCAGCAAAGGGCAGAAGTGCAGCTCTGTTGGACAGGGTATACTACTGAAGAGAACCCATGGAAAATTCTGTGGCAGAGTTTGCCCCTTTCATCCCACCGTAGCCCAGTTCCTCAGTGTAGTACTAGAGATCACACACACAACCCTCCCCTTCCTAGACAGTCTGGTCGCCATCCTACTTTTGAATTACCTGACTTCAACTGCATTACTACTACCCTGAGAAGAATTCTGTTAATTCACTGAGAGTCTCTCCTGTTTTCAGATGGGTTATACCCTTCATGACTTAATCACTAGCTGACCTGAGGTGCTTTTCATAAAATATGTCATTTCTAGTGTCACTCTTCCAACGTGTGCATTTATAAGACCATTTCTGGTCAGAGGCAGACAATCTTTCCAAACATTTCCCTGCTCCCTGTTGTAGACAATCAGGATACATCACCCCAGAGAGAAGCAATGCAGTTTAGAAAAAAACTTAAGAAACCATTTCTGAGTATTTTGGTTTGGTTATCCGAGAAGTGTTATGAAAAAGAAGAACTTTTAATGTTACAGAACTGCTACCAACTTATGATTACTTTCTCTGTGTTCTTTAATTCAAGACACCCTTGAACACAGACACATATCTCAGGTGACCCTGAATTTGTGTGTGTTACAGTCAACCCAAATAGTCTGAAAAAAATAGAAATCTGGGCCTGTGTTCTCTCCTGTGCTTACTTATCAGTCACCTGCAAGGTTCAGTAGTTTGAAGTGGCATGCTTCTCTGGATCACTTATAACCAAGGTAAAGACAAGTGTGGTCCTCAGCTTGCTGCCCTTCCCTAACTCTTAACTGTTACCTTTCGCTGACATCCCCTGTGTCCTACCGCTCTCCAAGCTAATCTTTAATCCATTTCACAAACCTTATGTCAAGCTCACTGACTTACTCGTTCAATCTATTTTTCCCTGTATTTTTTCTTTGTTGTACTGTTATCAAGCTACATAAATATCTTTCACATTTCACCCTTGTCTCTACATTCAGTAAGACATTTAGAGGAACTGGGATCTCAAATGTATAGGCCATACATGGACTTTTTTTAAAAAACATTTCTTAGCAAAGCTCTTTTTCCAAGCTATTGTTAAATAATACCTGAGAAAGAAAAATATTTTTATCATGTGTTTTCAACAAGGCACTCAAGATCAGGCTTCTGACTCTACTACTTAATTTGTATGTGAGGTCTGAGAAGTCAGCCAGTCACTCTGCTTCAGTTTGTCATTTGTGCAACAAAATTAATGACCTTGGTTTTCAGAATTAGTGGAATTAAATACCCAGCTTGATATATAAAAGAAATAAAAAATAAAATAAAAATATATAAAAGAAACCTTCAGTAGTTAGAAGACAGGAGAGCAGCTCATTCTGAACACAAGACTTGTTTGCTCCAAACTTATTTCAGTGTAAAACTAAAAGTCAAAAAAAAAGAGATCAGTCAAGATAATTTCTTGTACCTAAACTCAAGTTCTGTATTTTTTTGTTCACTATATAGATTGGATAATTGGAGCACAGTGTCACATTCCCACAAGTCACCTATGAGGACATTACTTGAGAAAGAAACAAGTTCCAGTTTGGAAAATTTCACATTAATCAGATTATTTTTCCTAGTAGCATGTATATTTTCCTGACAAGCATGATGCAAAATGCCAGGTGTCCGACCTGCCAGACTTGACCCTGATTATTTCTTTGACACTATTCAAAAATTAATTGATGAAAAATTAGAAATTGTAAGCTTCTATAATGGCTATACCTTTTTGGCATCATTAAGCCTGTGAATTGCATTTCTCTGTGAATAAGGAGCATACGTCAAAATACAACCTCTACCAAGGGTGTAAATGTTAGCATAAGGAATTCCTGCAACTTCCCATCATAACTACACTGACTGTCACAACTGTCATTTATAATGTTCTGACAGGCAACTTGGGTCCCCAAACACACTTGACTATGTAAGTAATGCATATTTATTGCATACTTACATTATATTTGAACCATTGCGTATTTATAAATTGTTCTAATCATTTAGTATCATATTCATATTTCCTTCAGTTCAGCACACAATTTGGCATTATTTTAGGAATTTTACAACTTTGATCTTGGTGGTTTCTCACATGGAGAGAACGTCAAAAAAGTCGTATTCTTTGCATATTAACTCCTTCCAATAGTCTGTTTTTTGAGTTGCCTTGGGTTTGAGTGCCTGCCCCATGAGGCAAGGTCAATGTTTTATTTGAATATCAACCTTTTTGTAGCCAAGCTCCTTCTCTATATGCAGAAGGAATCATGCACTGGACAGAGCCCATTTATTGCACTGCCATTGGCTGTCAGCTCCAAGGTGAGAGGCAGCACTAAAGTCACAGGTGGAGGAGACAGGAAGAGAGAGAGTGTGAGACCTGCATGAGGCCACTTATCATACTGCATAAAAGCAGCAGAAAGTCTCAAGACTTCCTCCAGGGAAATGTCTACCTGCCTGTCTGCATAGCTCCTCTTCTATGTCCTAAGGTCTGAACAAAAGAGCAGCTTCAGATCAGATGAATCATTGGCTGTGACCCTGAATCAGAGCGATTATTTTCAGCGGCAGTAGAAAGGGTCCAACAAAATAACGGTGTCCTAATAAGCAGCTTGTTCTGAGGGAGAGGAAAAGCATCAGGCTTTTTCTCTCTGTTTTTTTTTTTTTTCTTTTTTTTTTTTCTCCCCTCAGAAGCTCCAGGGCTTTCACTGCTCCTCTTCCTTTATGGCATATCATCACTTAGAGTCCTACAGCTAGGAGAGCAAACAATACTGTGCATGAACACCACCTGCAGAAACAGCAGAAACAACAGAAACCTGTGCATGAAAAAACAACAATCTATGTTCAAAAAATGTTTAAATACTTTTCTGGAAATGCAAGGGAAGAGGGAGAGAGCAGAATGCATAAAAAGAGCAAGAAGATTCCAAAGCAGTGGGAAGTTAGAACTGGACAAACTCAGATTGTGTCCCTGCATTCAAATGTTTGTATAGTTTGAAGCATCTTGGTGTTCACAGAGGAGTCCAGGCTCCCACACAACCAGTTCTTAGTTCAAAAAAACTGTTTTCTTCTTCCAGGACAGCAGTAGCTCCAGAAAACTTTACTATGAAATAAGGCAAGACAAGCAGACACTTTGAGAAATGTCCATCATGTGATTTAGTGGAATGGCAATGATCTTGGGAGCTCTCGTGCAAAAACACAGATGGGCGGGAGAGATGAGAGAAATGGGTGTTTGAAACAGGGAGGTTTACAGTGTTGAAATGCTCACTGAAGCATTTTACTCTTTTTTTATTTTATTTTCTCAGCAGTGGCAGAAGCTTTTCTTTTTCTTTCTCCCTTCTTCCCAAATACCCTGCTACACACATTAATTATTTTATGCTATCACTAGCCTTCTGGGACAAGTCTTGATGATCTCAAGGACAGTGAGTTTGGTAATATATCCTGGGGAAGCTATGAAAAAGCTCTAAGATGTATACATTTAAAAACAAAGCCCAAAAGTAAAATAATTTTTCTGTATTTTCCCAGGAGGAGTTTATGCCAGACAGGAAAACCTGCTATCTTTTTGCTTTGTTTTGATTTTTCAGATGTGATACCTCATTAACAGGAATGCTTTTTTCACCCCAGTCAGTTTGTTTCTCAGCTCTAGCCATTGCCCCAGAAGGGATGCTTCAGTAAGCAGAGAAATCTACCTGGCTGTACACTTGCAAAGCCCCTGAACTCCCAGGTTTCCTGGACTGCAGAGTTCCTCTCTCCTGGCACAAAGACAAGCACTTACCTGTCCCTCTCTCCTGTCCATAGTAACCCCCTGTATTCCACATATTCCAACTACCTTTCCTTTTAGACACAATAATCATTCACACCTAGTCCTACCTCAACCTTCCTTTTTGAAGCTTTTGCTTCTGTTCCTGGCTGTGCTCCCATGTGCAGTGTGTGCCTGTCTACATATGGGGATCTGGACCATGATCACAGCCCAGAAACTTCTCAAATTTACTTCTAGTAGGCTCCTTCGAGTCAGCTTGTCTCAAGATTATCTCAGTACTTTGCAGAATCAGGCTCTATTGAACTGTCCGGAAACAGAGGGTGCAAAATTAACTGTAGACGATATTCAGTGCTTTGTATGATTAGACCCTTAAAGTGGCTTGACAGAGAGCGGCTTTAACTATGGGAAGAGGTGCATAAATAATTTGTAAACACTGAGACATTTCTTTATTCTGTATCCTCCACATTTTGCACTTTTCACCTGCTGCATCTAGAAGAGATTTCAGAGTATATTTAGTAGGTAATTACCCTGGAACTGCAGATGCAGTTATAAAATGTGAAACTGGCCATATTTTCACTCTTCCTCTTTATGAATAGCCACAAAACATGCACTGTCCAATCAACAGCCCTTAAACCTGAGCGATGATATGTGACCAGCTCCACTGAAGATGTTATCCATTCATGCGAGAAATAAGCAGACACAATTGTTGGAGATAATTAGTTTGCACTCCACAGACCCATCACGATCCTTGGCTTTGGTAGTCACTTAACGAGTGTGCCACCGGCTGTTATTCTAAGAGCCGGGAGCTTCGGCACGCACTAGGCTGTACAGCAAACACGCAGCGTTTCCATTTACATGCTTCGTGCTCTCTTGTGAGAGCTGCTTTGCACAAGGTGCAGCCAAAGACGGGATTTTAAAGCAGCTCTTTTCAAAGGAGGCATTCACACCTGCTCACAGGGAAACACAGGTGTGAATTTGAAGTAAATCCAGAAAAATCAGCTTGGCTATTCCAGATTTAAATCAGTTTAAAAACCACTTCAGATATTTAAAAATATTGGTCTTTGTTGAAATGACCGTCTATCACTTCTGACATACTTTTGAGATAGCACCTGAATGTCATGGTGGATGACAGTGTAGAAACACAAAAGGTAACAGGGAGATTTTTAAAACCCAATTTCCAAATCTTTCTTTACCTATCCCACTTTTTTATTTCTAAGTGTGACAATGAATGTTTCTCAGTCAACCCTCCAAATTTCCAGAGAGTATTAGTTAACATTTCTCACATATGAGAAACTATGCTGTTGTTTCTGAAACTGTTGATGACATTTTATGTCATCAAACTTCGTTTAAAATTGATATCTTATTGGATATAATGGTAAACTGTTAAAAATAGATAACTTATTTCAGAAAATTACAGAGTTCTGTACATCCTACTTGGGTTTGCATGACATTATGTTAAACTTATAACCAAGATCCTCATCCAGTCAGTGTAGAAGCAACAACTTGCAAATGCCAGTGTTGCCAGGCCTTCATACTCTACCATGGTTATATTCTTTCTCATGACACAGCTTCTAAGCAAAAAAAACCTCAACCAAAACATATCTAAAACATCTAAAGAATATTCCCAACCATTTCAGACCAACTCAGTTAATTATTGGGAGTTTTGCATGGGAAAACTCTGTAGTCATTTTTCCTCTGAGGAGTGATGCAGGAGGGAGAGAACTTTGCATTTTTACTTGTTTATAGAGCAGCAGGGGTTCTTTTAAACTCAAACCCAGAGCTTTTTCAACACAGTTGCATATACAGCAGGAGCACCATATTCCACCTCCTGGGGGGCAGTGTGAGGCTCTCGTAAAGCATAACAGTTTGGCATTGGCAAACAACTCTTGGGAAATACTACAAGGCAACAACAAAGGAAAAATCTTGAAAGAGATAATGTTATTTTAAGGGTTCTACTACATGCTGATAAAATGATCATAAAATTATCTCCACCGCATTGGAGAGATTTGTTTCAAACCTCCTCTTGCAGGGAGGCTGTTATGATGATATAACAGGTCCTGACTCCTGTAATTTATAAGCTATGTCCAAGCTGTGAAAAGATTAAACATTCCATGAATCAGTTTAATGGAGGTAATCGTAGAAATGATCCTTATGAACTAGAAACTGTCTGACCAAGCTTGTGCTGTGGTTTGTGATAGCTCTGCACAGCTGCATTCAAAGGTGTTGGCCACAAATAGTATTTCACTCCTTTGCACTCGTTTCGGGGTTTGCAGTGTTGGTCGTTACAGTTCCATGAAGCCTAGCTCTACAAAGTCTCAAGTATATAACCTCCAAGTCAAATCAGCAACAATGAGTAGTTTAGTACCTTAATAAAAATAAGACATCTACCTATGCTAGTGCTGCTTGTGCTTTACAGCCTGCTGCAACAACACCTGTCAGGTCAGTGCCTGTAAGCAGGCACACCAGGGAGGAGACAATTTTAAAAGCACAAGCCTCAAACATCTCTTGATGTCAGTCAGCTCAGGGCCAGGCATTGTGTCAAAATGAAGAATGAGGAAGAGGTGGGGATTTTTAATGGGGTGATTCTGCTAAAAGACTGGATGCATACACGCATAACTGAGTTCAAAATTTAGCCTTCAAACTACTGTCTGTAAGCAGCTAAGGGTCAATCTCCTTCAGCCTAAGCATTCATCTACTACTTTGAGATTAAAGAGTTTTCAGTTTAACCTCTAGAAACAAGATTTGCCTTCATTTGTATAGAGCCATAGGAACCGCTATTGATGTGACTGAACCCCCACTTCAAGCATAGCAAGCTCTGACAGCTAGTCAGACAGTACACATACTAAAAACCTTCCATTTTCTGGCAAGCGGAACCATGCTGCACAGGTCAACAACATTTGCAAAGCTATTAATTTACATCTACTTTGTAAATGTAATTTCAATAAATATTTGTCTTTTCAACAATCCTCGAGAGTGTTTTGGTTTAGGAAGGAGAACGCAACCATCTGCTGGGAGACAAAACAAGCAATTCCAAAGCAGCTTGGATTCCCCCTGAGTAGCCCACTATTCCAACATCAAAAAGCTCTGGGTACAGTGTGTGCCTTGAGGTTTACTCAGAGGTTGGTGTTCTCCAATCTGAAACCAACTCTGAAACCTGACTCATAACCAAAAAAAAAATAATAGCCAGATACTTCATCAGCTCTTTCAAGTTCAGAATGTCCTGGCGGGAACTAAATCCTATTATTCATATTTTTTTATAATGATTATTTACTGTGATTCCTTCTTTTCCCCTCTGATAAATTTTATGTTGCATCCCCTTGGACCTGGAGGAAAAAACAAGCAAGACTTTGAGAGAAAAGGACAGTTAAGTGAAGCATAAAGCTTGTGTAAGAGCATGCAAGTCCTTTTCCTTGTCTGTTTTAGCTATGGTGTCTAATTTAAAGAGTGACTTCACAAGCCTTGTAAGTTTTCTGAAACAAGTTTCCCAGTTTGTTTGTTTTGAAGGATTTTTCCCCCTTCTGAAGGGAGCAGATTCAGAACATGTTACACTCTTTTTTTTAATAAAGGTGACATCAGAATAGGTCTAGCAATAACATCCTCATGCAAGGTTTACAAATGAGCTTTTTCAACCATATAATTACTAATTGTCTGCCTTGTAAAAAGATAAATAAAATGAATGTTTCATTACTGTCAAGCTCTTGATTTCTTGTTTTATATAGAGCAAAATTAACCAGTTTCAGCTACACAAGTATGAAAATTTGAGATATGTCGTTAGCTTTCCTGCAAGAAATCATAAAGAGCTGATTGTCTTTATTTTTTTAATTGAACTTCTTGCAGTCTGGCAGACAGCTCCTCTCCTTAAAACACTGCAGTGGTGCTGGAGCTATTTCTGTAAAGGAACACTATCAAAAAGTTGTTGCAAAGGTATCCAAGGACTTGGATACCTGAGGTGTTTTTTGCACAGTGCATTCCAGGGAAAGCAAAGTTGATACAGCGCTGCATGTGAGTGGCAGACAAACTTGTGTGCAAGACCAAATACAAGAGTTACCCACTGCCTGGAGCAACTATGAGACTCCAACAAACTGCGCACTTGCTCTTGTGCTTTCAATACGATGGAATAGAAAAGGAATGAGGGGAAGGGTTGCTTGCAGGTTCTGTATCCAATTTCATCATAGCAATTTTTAGCCTTGTGCTCTCAATGTAATGTTTCATTCCAACTGCCAGGCATAGGCTATATAGCAGCCACAATGCTCAGTTTACATCAATGCAGGATCTGACATACATGCAGTATCTGGGCTGTTCTAAATCTTTTGCATTATATTTAAAATTACATCCATTTATACATGCATTTCCAACTGCATCGATGTAAATAGTAACAATGAAACTCTTGGAGATACTACAGTCACTACTCTCAATCATATGGCATTTGGTAATACTTCTAGCCATAATACATTCCTGTAAAGTTCTTTGAAACCCTCAAATAAATGTAAGCAGTAACCTTCAAGAAAATATTGATGGATCTATGCAGTGCTGGATTTAACAATCTGGCATATTTGACACATATTTATGAAAAAGCAAAGAGGCTTAAATTCAAGATGACCAAATGTTAGATCTTTAGGTTTGCTGTCTGGAACTACTATGTAATCACTGGAAATCTAATTAGCACATATTCAATGGAGTTTTCACTGTGACTAATCTGATCAATTTGCCAATAGCCTTCAGTTTAATATTAAATTCTAGGTTTCATATACAGACCAGATTTCCTTGTTTATAAAAGTATATATAACTAGCCTAAGTATGGAAGCCCACACTGTAGATACTTCAATTTATGAACACCATCCCTTGTTCCTGACCTGGGATATTTTGGTTTGGGTGCATTGTGCAGTAATCATAAGAGCCAGGAATTCTAGCAGGTCTTTTTTTAGTGTCCAGTTTCCCTTCTCGGTTTTGTGTGGCAAAATATACACTTCTGTAAAACAGCAATTGATTCCAACTAGCTCATAACAGGGCCTTTTTAATATACAGCTGTCTGCATTTTACATACCCATCCAAACATATTGATAGTAACCAACAACATTTACATAATACATTTTAAGTCACTAGGCTGTAAACAAATTTGTAATGTACAACTGGTTGCCAAGACACCAGTACTGCAGCATGGAGCTTAGGCAGATTTTATACACTCACGTCCAAAAACACAGTTCAGAAAACCTTTCTCCAGAGGCTTGTTACATAGTCCTACCTTGACCAGCAGAGTCTCTCTGACAGTTACATCTAACTCTCCAAATCAGAGGAACGCGGCGTGAGGTGCAGTTTAGTGCAATTAATCAGCTGCAGAGAGATGGATGAAAAGAAACATACCAAGTTCATTTGGAATGTCCATTTATGCTTTTATACAGCATGTATACTTTCCAGCGATAACAGGTCCAACACAAGACACAACATTCAAAAGGTAATAAAAAGTGCAGTTGAAAGTACTCCTGGAAAGATTCCATTTAGGCCTACTAAACAAAGTTAAAATACATTTCATCCTTATAATACACATTATACATTGCAATAATTACATCATTTTGTCATACATTACAGTAATTAGTATATTTGGAGATGAGAAAAGCCAGAAAAAATGCTTTAATCACCTTTTTCTTCCAAATATTCAGATTATGCAGAAACCAAATTTGTATCAGAAAATCATTCCCAGACCAAGATTCTTGGTCATGGAGTTTATGGGATTAATAATATGACCACAAATATTAAAGACTGTGGTATATGGCTATTGTAGGCACTGGCTATAGTTAATAAGTGACTGAAAGGAAAGCAAAGAGTTTTTTCTGAGAAAAACTGAACACTTTGGAAAGAAGACGGTCACAGCCATGACGTTACATGACATGAGAAAATAAAGCAAGTCAGAAAGATGTGAAGAAATTGATCTTTAAGGGAAGAAGACATGTTCATACCACCATACTCAAAACTCAGGAAGACTTTCATGGAGAAAGCCCCACAGAAACCCTTTGCTCTCAGAATAATGAACATCAGGCTTAGACCAAAATTAATTCTCATAGGTAAGCATTTCTCGATTTTACATGGGGCTAAAATTCAGACCAGAATTTTGTAAATAATTTTTGCTGAAGGTTCTTTAGATTTGCTCTTCATCTCCTATGGATATGATTCCCAACATAGTTACCATATTATTAGCCAGTGACCTGGCAAGGAAAATATTTCTTGGGCATTTTGCAGGAAAAATTATACGGATTGCTCTTCCAAAAATGAGGTGCTGCCTATGTCTGCAAGCCTGGATGCTTTTCCCCAGGCATTACTTTAAGGGGTAAGTGACCATAAAGCTGATTGTCTTTTAATGTTGTTAGCCAAGTACTTGTGCAACAGAGTCCCACAATAATGACTAATTTATTTGAAAGTCACCCATTGCTGTCAGGATCCTGCAAAATGCTGCCTCACACATGCTCATTCAGACCCTGCAACTTGGCAGCATAGCAATGGACTGAAAATATGACTCTTCACTTGTTAGAGAAGTTGATAACAGCAAAATCAAACTGTGCATCCAGTTATGATTCAGATATCAACTATGCTTGAACACATAAAAGGAAAAAGGGAAGCTACATGTCTAATGGCTTGAATGTGATCTCCCATTTTTCATGGAGTTAAAGCTCTTAAAGATTTTTCAAGGAAGTGGTGTAATTATCAGGTTGTGGCATTTAATACCTGAACGTGATTTAAGAAGAAAATGCCCCAGGTGACTGGCAGAGTTGTAATTCTAAAGTTAGTACAGGACACCAAAAATTTAATCTAACTACAGAAACAGCTGTTACTAAATGCATTACTGCAATTGCTGCAAGTAGTATTTTGAAAGTTTGGAAACTTACCTGTGAGATCCATCTAAGCTGAGCAATACTAGCTCCAGTGTGAGGGGAACAGCAAAATTAGAGGAACCTCTTGCTGCCTGTGGAACAGTAAGGAGACTGCAGAGACATGGGTTTTATTTCTACAGCTGTGTGATTAACTAGGCATAAGATATAGCAAGGTTTGTTTCTGTAGCTTCTCCTTTGCTTGCCTAGCTTGAAACTCAGCTCAGTGTTCATGGCTCTAGCTACAGATTTTTCTTTGAAAGGGGTAGAAACAATGGGGGGAAAATAACATATTAAAATTGAACAGATCCATAAGTGTGGGTCCATTTGTCAGGGAGCAGCCTCATGTTGCACAGTACATTTTGTACCTTGCCAGAGAGAGACGCTGCCTTAGCATGTGTACCAGAGCAGTCACACAGTATTTATGTCCTCCTTTACCAGCTATATAAACATGCTACGTACCTACCTCCTACCCAACTTGCAAGGCCTCCAATTACATAAAAAGTATTTACATTTTAGTGTGTTCCATTTCACAAGATGTACAGAAACCTTTGCTTATCTTTAGCTGCTGAAAAAAACACCACAAACCATGTGTAAAAAGATAAAGTACAATTGTCTCCATTTTACAGGTGGGAAAACTGAAAGTTGAAAAGATACATGCCTAAGAGACCACCCTGATTTGGTGGCTGAGACAGGAAAGACTTCAAGCCCCTCTAAAATGGCAACATCAAAAGGTTGTATTAAAATTTCAACCATCTGTCAAGCAGAATATCTTGTTGCATTTTATTTTGTTTACTTTTTATTATCTATTTCTATCATTTGCTGTAAGAGAGAAAGTGGTTTCTGCTGAGGCTTTAGCTTCAGCTTCTTCAATTCTCTTTTCAATTGCCTTTTAATTTAACCTCTTTGTGCTTGGATCTTGTCTGACCTAGCCTTGATCTTAGAGGATTACATATCTCCTAAAAATATGTGATTATATATCTCTATTAGAAGCTGAAGAGTAACCAGCATGGGTTCATTCTTGTATCCCGGTATGTGTTCATTAGAGTTACCATTTTCCTCAGGCTTTCCTAGACTCTGCATGTGCAATGCTCTTTGTTGTGCAGCAGCTCAGGCTCTTGCTGTGTAAGTCTTGTGTAAGATCACATTGGTTGTGTTTCCTAATTTGAAGCTGTGGGAAGGGATACCTTCTTCATCCTTTGGATGTTAGTCTCCTGGAATCCAAGATTCTGGAATTCTGCTTTCTTGAAAGATGTTTTTCCCTGCACCAGTTCTAGTCTACAAAGCAGGATTTTCTGAACTGGGAGTCACAAAGTGTTTATTGTGTTACTTGGTGCGAAGACCTGCTACCAGCTGTAATTATAGTCAATAGTCCAGACAAAACCAGAGTGACTCATCCTAGAAAAGGATACTGTCGTGGTTCAGCCCCAGGCAGCGGCTGAGCACACCTCCCCCTGGTGGGGGACAGAGCCCCGTGCGTTGGGATAAGGACAGTTACTGACACAGCATCACAAAAGAAGGATAACAGAGCCCAGAACAGAACACACACCCCCAGTGATAACACGGAGCACTTTACCGACCCGATGCAAAGACCAACCAGATCACACTCAGACTGCCCCGTTGTCCCTTTATGGAGTCGTGATGCTGCCTACAACAGCCCAGGCCAACTCAGCTCACCTGTGCTGGCTGCTTGGGGAGTTAACTCCATCCTGGCCAGAACCAAGTCAGACACCTTATTTTAGGAAAGTGTGTCAAAGGTCTTCCTCCAAAACTTTTCACATCAGATCGTACTTTAATTCTAAAAACTGAAAAAGCACACTATAGGGGAAACACGGGAGATTGTATTGTTCAGATTCTTAAATTTCCTCTTCTACTGTAGCTTTACCACATGCTCTACAAGCACCTTAAGTTCCAATACCAATACTTAAAAGATTCTCTGCATTCTTGCTTTGCTACTCAAAGAAGATAAAGTTTTCATGTTTTATTTTCTTCACATTTCAGTTTCTTATTGTGTGTTTTCTGTATTTCTACTGTCTTACCAAAGGCAGTCAAGCAGCATGCCATTATGAATTGTAGTGATGTTGGGACTGGTTTTGAGGTCCATTATGATCACGATCTGACCCAGGAACAGTTCTACTTCCAACACATGCAAATTTCACTCTTGCTGTGGAAAATATCTGTAACAGAGTAAAGAAGCCTCTGAATAGTCTAATCACAAAGTTTTTGGTGACTCTTTGGTTATCTTGGGCTCAGATCATTCAGCATCTTTAATTTAAAGACTGGGACTGTGAAGGTAGTTTGCATTTATGCAAATAGAGTGGAACATAGAGTGGAAAGTCACCTGTGCCTTTATAGTAGCCTACTGATCCCAGTAGTTTCAAAGAGACAGGTTGATGCATATGTACTAACAGTGTGATGCTGACATTGTTATTGTTCATCAGCATTAACATCTCACAGAATCAAGAGGGGTGGAGCAAGGGTCCAATGCTACATTATCACCCAAGGAACTTTTTCATTCCTTCCACTCCATGTAGACCTATTATAGCTTGGAGTCATACACTAGATTATGCTACCAGTGCCCCCACATCTAGTGTAGGGCAGCTCCAAATTTTCCCAAACTCTGAAATCTTTAAGTAATATTCATAAGAAATACAGAAGACTGCAATCTGAACCTCATGCTCACCATGGTAATGCAGAGTAAATCCATCAGCCCAGCACTAATGGCTGGAGGCAATGTTGTAGAATTCATTACAGAAGTACCTGCTGCCCAACCTAGTTTGAGAAGAAAACCATGTTTATTATGAACATGCTCCTTGACTGATTAAAATCCAGTTAATTTAAATAGCTACTACAACCTTCCACCTGACTGTCATTGTATACTTTGCACTTACAGTGCCACATCCCAGCAAAATTGCTGCTTGTTTGTTTCTAGTTATCTAGCTTCATTTTCATAATCACACCCCTGTTCCTCTCCAGATTTAACAATATACAGCCTAGCAGGTTTGAATGAGACATATTCCTCCCAGCAAGAGCTTCGTCACAGAGGAGGTAATTTCTAACTTCAGCATGCCAGGATTTTCTGTATACTCCAACCACTTGCGGTGATCCTACCCATGGGGCATCTCCCATAAACAGCTGTTGCGAGTCTGGATGTAGGATGCCATGTGACAGATGAATTAGTCTTGGACATCATTTCAGCAGAGGCTTAGCTTCATAATTTTTCTTTTTGGCAGCTGCTAAGGACACCACTTGCAAAAAGCTTCCTGTGCATATTCTGATTTAGGAAAGGCATACAAAGCGAAATGCATAATATGGCTGTTGTTGCTGTCTTCTTTAGTGCCACACTTGGAGCTGCACACATTGCTCAACAGTTGCAAACAGTTCTTGTTTATCGTCAGATCTCAAGAATGTTACTTTTACCGCTGTAACATAGTGCCAGAGGCAGGTTATACTATCAGCATACAGCATGAACTAACAACAGAGAAAAAATCAATATATTTTGAAGAGTTGGAAATATTTGGTTATTTTTAGTCTGTTTTAAATAAATTTTAAAAAGCATATAAACTGTGCATCAATCAACACCATTAAACTGAGCACGAGAATCAAGCAGGAGAGAATCAAAGCACTGGCTTTGTGGGACTGCCACGTTGATAATAAAATTATGGACACAATAAGTTTAATGAGATAGCCTGTCATCAGATGATTTTTCAACACTCTTTTTAAACCATAGATTTGGCCTTGTTGCAAGTGAACAAGTTCAAAATATGTGGGTTTTATTGTATAAAATAGATAAAACATGTATTTTATATTGTTGGCAGCTTCTCCTTTAGGGTGACTTTTCCATTCACTTTGCATTCAGAAAAGGTTTCTAAAAATAAGGATCTCATCAGGGAAGAGCTACTGCTTAAAATTATTAGTGCTAACATATGGTTTTATTTATATTTTAAAAGACATATTAAATTAGGGGGAAACAACATCAAGGAGGAAAAAACCATAACCCTTGTAGCTTCCAAGAAGGTTTACAGAGTGGTGTAACGAACTGAAACAGCTCAGAGAACAAAAGAGCCACTGACACAGAGGAGAGAAATCTTAGGAATGGAAAGGTATAGAAGACAAATACATTCCATTCATATTGCAACTGAGACGAGCATAGCAGATGAGACAGGTGTAGCAGAACAGACTAAAATTAGAGGCAAGAATGCTATGCATTTGTGATAATTAAATCCTGAGCTATCATTACTCACCTAAGAGAATGGAGTATATCAAAATGCAAATTATAATAGATAATTTCCATAATTACTAACTATAAAACATCCAGCTATTGCAAAAAGGCAATGCTAGATTCTCAAAGGGAGTTGGCCTTTGCAACCAGAATCGAATATGGTATAACACCAACACTTTAGGGCCTTAGTTGCCTTAGGAAATCGACAGTAAAACAGATGGCTGTGCCACCCATCTGGCAAAGGGAACACCTGAGTTCCAGTTCCTGTATCATTTCAGTGAATATACACATAAGGTTAACTGAAGCAAAAAATTTCTCCCATTTCCCCTGTAGCTTTGTAATTGTGAAGCAGTAATATCCTCCTCACCATCCAGCTTTTCACAGTCAGTAACTTTTCTGTATGAAATACTGTAGTTTCAATGGAAAAAAAATGTATTTGTCCTACAATATTTGATTGACTGATATTCAGACCATTAGTGTGGGAGATTCAGCTTCAAATCTCAGGCAGAGATAAAATTAATCTCAGTCTCCTATCTCCAAAGTGACAGCTCTTATGGCTAAGTCACTAGATAAAAGGATGTAGGGCAAAACATCTGCTTTGGGACAGGGATCCATGTGCTTGCTGTCTTGCTTTAGACATTACAGAGAGGATAGGTGAAGGAGTAGCTGTACTTGACATCCTAGCACTGCTGATCCTTTGTTCAATACCCTGCTTGGCATCACCAAATGGAGGCATTATTTTCTTAAAAAACTTCATTAAGGCAAACTTAGGTACCAAAGCAAGTGAACAGGAGTCATGAGGATCCAGGTGGGTTTGGATGTGAGCAATAACCATCTCATCCTATAAGCACTCATGTAAATCAGCCAATTTTTTGAGTGTAAGACCTTGCTCCATGTTTCTTACTATAGACAGCAGAAGGCCATATGACATCTGTCGTCTATATATCTCTAAGCGATGTACACACTTTTATCCCTTGTTATATCTCATGAAATAATCCAAGCCATCTTTCAAGCTACATCTTCGAAGTTGAAAAAATAATGAAATAACCCTTTGCATCATAAAGTCCCAACAAGTTCAGGCCTGTGTGTGCAGACTCTCTGTGACTGTGGTTGATACAAGATTAGAAAAGAATCCACCACAAAAAAAAAAAAAACCAAACATGTCCTTTGATCCTGTAGGATAATATACTGCAGGGTTCCCAAGTTACTGTCAGAAAGCAATCTCCAAGAGGTCAGCTAGCTGGAGCAAAAAATAGGTTTCTATAAAACTAAAGTTAGGGAGAAAGTTGAAGTCTTTTGAATTCAATCACTTTTCAAGGTGTTCAACCCAATGGCATCCAAATGTGAAGGTGAGAGGTGTGAAATAAAAAATGGAATAGAGCAGAATAGTTAGGCATTAGGAGGTCACAAAGGGAGGCAGCTTTTTCTGGAACACATTAGATTTAGTTTTAAGTAAACCTTTAAAGTTCAAAAATCAACTCCAGATGGACAATCCAAAGCTCAATTTTTTCTCTAAATGTTTGGAACATAATCTACCATGGAATAAGAAAGTAGCATACTCCACTGTGATTTACATGGTGTAAGTGAGGCTAACAGCGATCAAGTGTGAGTCTTTTATTTTGGTAGCATTACACACATGATTTATTGGTCTCATCAGGCAGCAAATATCCTGAGAACAGACACTGAACCAAAACATCCTTTTGGTTTAAAAACATGATAGAAATATCTGCCACTGGAAAGTATTACTAATATAATTTCCAGGTCCAATTGGAACCAGCAACTTCACAGATGGCAGTGAAAATGGACTTTATTGGAGATACATTTATTTATCTTGCTTTTTTCAAAACCTTGCAGCTGGGGAGAAGACACAGACAGAAACATATTTTCCCCAAACCATTTTACTTTCTCATTAAACTACATTTTCCACCCAACACATATAGATCCTGTCTCCCTCTTTTATTATTGTAACACAAATATCAGATTAGAAAGGCAACCAGGCTGGAAGGAAAGAATATTGCCACGTCTGAAGCTGATTGAGGGTCAGCTGAACAGTGTCTGATTCAATAACCTCTACCTTCAGGAAAGTGCTGAATCTCATCTTTGCCACAGCCTTACACTGTAATATCTGATACTGTAGTGTTTGCAGAATGGCCTCAAGGCCGTGGCTTGAGAACAAACTCACTGCCTGGTCACACTGAAGCATCCAACCTAGTACCCTCAAGCAAAGCTCCAGAGCATTAGGACACTTCAGGAGCACTCTTGGACAGTCACCTAGCAGATAAACTGACACTAATTCTCCCTTCTCAGCTCACTCCCCATCCATTTCCGACTTTCTTGTATCATGTTTAATTTTTTCATGTGTTATATCACACATTTCTGGACCATCAGGGTTCTGGTATGCTGCAATAAAGGCATTGGGTTTCATGGCAGCTGATTACCAACGACATAAGATGTGTTTGAAGTTAGGCATATGCTTAATTGCTTTTTGAATCAAAAATCAATTGGTCCCTCCAACACTGGTTACAGCCCTGATGTTGCAGCGCACACTGATTCATGGATTGGCTTTGTGGAGCTTATTGAAGAACCAGTGCTAATTTCCCCCATCTTAGAAATGTTTAGGTAGATGAGTGTGGGAATCAATCAATGTACTCTCTTTGCCGTTATAAATCTTAGCTGGAATCAAGAACTGGTGCCAGAAGATGTGAAATAAAATAGTTCACTCCCCAAACCAAATGTGAATGCCTTTGAAAGGAGAGGTCAAGCGTGGTGGGATGTGTATTCTACATGTTCATATATAAATCATTGATAGCCAGATTCCTTCCCTCTATTGATCACATCTTACTTCCTAGCAGGTAGCTTATCTAAGAAAATAATCACTAAATTAACTTGAAGACACCAGCCTCCCAGCAAGATTAATGATAGATAATTTACTTTATGAAAGAAGCAAGCATCCAATAAATTAGAAAATGCACACCACCATCAAAGCAAATTGTTAAGTATCTCCAGCATTCACCTTAGTGAATAGCTGACAAATGAATTTCACATTCTTTTAATCACATAAGAAGTATTTTCTTGTCACACACCTCACTGCATAAGGAAATGTCTGCTGGCTTCCCACAAGTATGCATTTTACACCATTTCAGGCACAAAGTGTTTACACATGTACATGTATATATATACACAGTAAGAGAGATTTTTTAAAACCTGAGATTTCCTTTTGTGGAAACTTAAACTAAGATTTATTTGACACAGATTTTGATATTTTTTACCAAAGTGAAAAATACATTGTAAGTCAGGGGCAAGATTCATCCTGAAGTTAAAAATGTGGCATTGGACCTTGACATACAGTGTGCTGTTAGCACCTGCAGAAGCAGCGCTGATTCTGGGTGTAACAGTCTCTTCATCAGCTCCTTCCTACATCACTACTTTCATACTATCATCTCCTTAAGACCACTAGAGAGCGATATTTGTGAACTTTTTTTGTGAATTATTTTTCATAAGGCTATATTTACTATTTACATTCATGTAGTACATGATTTTTCCACTAACATCATCAAAAAACCCAAACAAAACTAGCTTACTTCCATCTCTTCACAAAGTTTTTTGCCTCTAGCATCCACTGTAGTTACATTTCAGCTTTTAAGACTTGTTTATTTAGTTCTAGGTGATTGATTGTTACTGATTACACTCCATTGTGCTGTCACAAGAAGGAAGAGGTGAATGGAGGTTATAATTAACACTGTTTCTGAAAGTATTAATAAAATATTAACCAACTCCTCAAAAAGAAAAGGGTTCGGTGTTTCAGATGTTATGCATGGGAAACCGAGGCAGGAAGAATGGATGTGACTTGCCTACGGTCAAAAAGCAAGTAATATACATAAGTGCAGAGTATCATGGTGATAATCTCACAGTACCAGACAGTACAATTGACACTGAACTCTGTGGTCCCTTGGTGAGGGGATGGTGCTTGGCAATTGCTGCTGCTAGGCAAGAGAGGTAACAGAAACAGGGACCTCGTGACAGAATACTGGGGCAGAGCACTGTCGAAGGACTGCATGCCTCCCGGGACATGGTTGGCCAGTTTTGCTGCCAGGGCAAGCTGTTGACTCACATCTGCCATTCACCCAAATCCCCATATCTCTTTCCATGGGGCTGCTTTCCAGCCTCTTGTCCCCCAATTTGTCTGTGTAATCAGGATTACCCCATCCCAGGTGCAGAATCCGGCACTTGTTTTTTTAAATTTCACATGGAAAATGTATATCAGAGCAAATAAAACCATGAATGGCATTAAAAACTAGAAATATTGGCTGACAGACTCAGAGGGGAAAGGATCCCAGAGATCATTACAGTTCATGTAAACTGTACTTACAAAAGTGCGCTTTGAGTAGTATTTCCACTGTCAGGCATATTTACCATAATGTGACACAGTTCAGGATAATTAATTCTTTGATAAAGACAGTTACGAGGTTGAGCTTTCTGAACAAAGAAGAACTGAACAATATAGCTGATGGTTTCTGTTGGAGGCTCTGTCTGACCAGAAAGCAATCTAAGCATCTATAAAATTCAGAGAGAATTCAATTCAGTAAGGGAGCACTGACAAGAGCTTGAAACCTAGAAACAGAGCAAAAGGCAGAAAAAACAAACTCCTCCCCTAAACTGGCAACACAGATGAGGTTTTCTACATATCTGGATATTTTTGTTTGACATAAACAGGAAGAAGCAGCATTAAAAAACCCAAAACTAAAATCAAAGACCACTATGGGAGATGTGTAGGAAATCTGGCAGAGGTACCACTGTAAAGGTAACAAAGAAGTGGAGTTCCACATTCGAGGAGGAAAAGAGCACTGACATACTACCCAGGCTTGTACAGAATACACATTTTCAAAACCAATAACTTACTTCTGCATAGAACACTGTTACAGCCTGCAATGTTATTTCTGAGTGTAACCGTTAGAGGTGGCGTTTTCATTTGACAAAGACCAATTGCAAAGAGGTCAAAGAGAGGAAGGTACAGAAAAAGGTACAGAAAAAGTCACACTGCAAAGGGAGAGAGGGAGGGAGGAAAGGAAAAAAGGACCACTTTTCATCATTATGTCTGAGTGAGCACAGGGTGTTATTGCTCACATTCAGGCAGATCCAATCAGCACGCTGCATATTTTCACAACCACTATTCTGCCAAGTTGGGATGTTTTCAGGAATGTGTTGTATTACCTTATTGTTTGGCTTTGTGTGCTGTTTCTCAAGATGCTTACCACTCCTGTGGACAGCAGCTGTACCCACCTGCTTATACTAAATCAGAGTGCCATGGCCTAAAATTTCCCTTGTTGAATGGTGGTCCCTATGGCAAAGTAGATTTTACTGCTGACTTACAACATGCCCAAACCAGAGAATTATCAAAACATCAGGAAAAAAAAAAAAAAAAAAAAAAAGAAAAAGAGACTGTGAAGATGTGAAAAGGGGTATTCTCTTCCATTTAACATGTAAGCTGGTGTGACAGGCACAGACCTCAGTTGGGTTCTGAACAAGAATATCACATTGCAGACAGTCTTCTTTCACTGCATATACTTTTCTCCAAAACAACTGATGAAGCAGTGACATCAGGCAGTACAAAAATGGAAACTGGAGGAGCAGTAGCATGCTAGCCACATCATCTCATGCCCTGTTTACCTTCCAAACTGCAATAGGCAATGACAGAATGAAATAAGGGTAAGTCAGACCCATTTCTCACACACATTTCCAAAGCAGAGCCATCTACTGACACAGAAAGTTGCACAAGAGGCCAGCAGACACTGGAGCACAGCTGTGACTTTATGCAGGGGCTGGCAGTGTCACACTCCAGGAGTGCAAAGCTCTAGGGGTAGTTGACGACACCAGAGTCAGGAAGACCTTTGAGACACAATCACTGAAATTACAGCTATGACATACACATTTGAACGGCTGGGTACTGGCAGCCCACCCTGGAGTACAAAACCAGCAGCTGGGCAGAGAAATTAAAATAAAAAGATCACTACTGAGCCTTACATATGCTGCATCAGTCATATTTTTACAGATAAAATTGGTCTCTTAATGATCTTGAATGGCATAGACATGGATAATGGATCAAATCAGGGGGCAACATGCAGCCTGAGGTCAGCACCCCTTCAGTGTCCCAGTGATAACCTCATTCAACTACTGTTTGGGGGGAGTGGGGGTCTTCAAACTCTAATCCTGCCCACTTGGAAGAGAGCAGGAATGTTGAGTCATTTATTTCTCACAGTAGTAGAAGGCCTTGCATGAGAAACAAGAGAAATAAGCCAGAACAGGACAAGATTAACCAAAAGTTTTCTGCTGAAAGCCTGTAAATTTTTATTGCCCAATGTGGATGCTTCTGTTGATTCATTGTTTAACACAGTCTCACTTCTTTGAGGCTATATATACTGATGTAGTGGCTAAATCTAACACCCCTCTCTGAAAATACTAATTGAAGGGGTTACGTCCTTTGGATCTTGCTCTGAAGTGACACAAAGCATACTGTATATCCATAGACTTCATGGCACCATTTGGCACCTCCCAGAAAGGCTTCCAGCTATAAGCACCCACAGGGCCATGAAGAGTTGTATGCTCACGCTTCTCCAAATCCTGTAGACTGACACTGAAGAGCCACCTAGAGTAAGCTTACCAATGTCTACCAGCTTTGTCTCATTACCTATCTTGTGTAATCTCTGCTGTGAGATAGCAATAAGCAGTCTTCCTTATTACCATTGCAATGTTCACGTAATTATGTTGTTCTCAAATTGTAGGCTATAACAGCTTACAGACTTAGATGAATTTGTTGTGACAATTCAGAAATGCTTATTCTCTCTAACCAGTTTATGGGAAGAGACACTTCCCAATTGTATGTGAAAAAAAATGCTCTAATTCATTAGAAGTCTTGTTATAACTGAGTATCTTGATTGAGCTGCTCTTCAAAGTTAGAAGTCTTAGGAAATCTTTGGGAGTATATTTATCACCACTGAGAATAGGGTTAGCCAAGGAAGCACATAGCTCTAGACAGAAGTTCAATTTTGGAAAGAAATTGTCCCCTATTCTCACAAGTTGTGACAATTACCCTTTTCTCTCTGCCAAATGAACTTAACAGACAAGACCTATAGCTTAGCTTAAGTCTCAGGTAATTAACAAAATTTATATCTTTTAATTTTTCACATCCAGTAGCTAATTTCCTTTTTTCATATTTCATTAGAATAAACTATTTGTTTTGGTTGCTGCTTTTTTTTTCTTTTTTAACTGTGGCATTGAACTCTATCCAGTATTAAGCAGAAATTCTGATTAGAGGGACAGATATGAGTATCCCAAGAGGGCAGTAAACATAGCAGTATCTATGTAAATATGTACACTACACACATTACTCATACAGGAACATAAGATTTACCCAGCTAGGGACAAACTGGAAGAGGTACTTCCCAAAGTGTATGAATTTGGACTTTCATCACTGGCCCACTGAAGCAGCAAAAATGTCTCCTTATGGCAAGTGACTTTTCATTAGCAGCAAGATGTGTTGCTAGATTCAAGACAAGATCTGAGATTCAGCACTGTGCAAACCTGTGACACAAAATGCTTCGTTTTCCTTTTCTCATCTTTTCTTTTTGTCATTTATACAATAAAAGATTAGAGGGGGCAGAAGTATTACTCTACAACAGCATCAGAGATAAGAGACTTTAAAGAAAGAATTAGTAGAAGGACAAGCTGTGTCTCTAGGTGTTACACATAAAAAATACATTAAATATAGCAAGGAGGGAAAACAGAAACATTTCTGCATCTTCCAATTTTTGCAGAAAAAGAAGCTAACACAGGCTTTTCAATGATTGATGAAGAGGGTAGGATTGCCTTTCCAAAGCTTCTCTGAGTACTAAATCACAAATGACCCTTAACGCTTCCATGGTGATTTACGCCATTTCACCATTAGTGTCTATCATTGCTTTCTCTAAAAATTGGGTCTATCTACTTCTGTTAACACATGTTGCTACCCTGGGAATGGTTGAGGACCTCCCCTTCAAAATCTCCCCTGCAAAGCAACAACTATCAGACAGGGAGAAATTACTCTGTGCACTGAACCCTTTGCTGTCTTCTGCTTATCCCAGGAGGGAAGCAGAAATGAGTCCAGGTTTGCTAACCTTTCTCCAGCTCTCAACATCTAACTTCTCCTTCAATCTACCATCACCTTCAAAGCTACAGATTCTTGGGGAGATGTGCTCGAGACTTCATGGTATATTAAAATGCTACTTTTTCCCCACACACACACCAAAGGCACAAAAGTGTAACAGAAAAGGAACTAATTTAATGTATAATACAAAACTAAAAAGACCAGACTTTTAAAAAGAAGCTTTCTCAATCAGCTTTCCCTCATATAAGCCCCTTTCTGTTTAATCTTTCCAATGCAATTCCTTCCATGCAAATCAAAGTGCCTTTTAGGATGAGGAAGTCAGGCCAAGCAAATAAAAGATCCTGCTCTAGCTTTAGCACAGGATTAATCAAGAAAATTTGGGATATAATACAAAAAAAAAAAGATAACAGGATTCTACCCTGAGTTTCCTTCCTGCTTTCACCGGGCAACTAACACTGCACATTTTCTTCAAGAAGGGTAATCATACAGGCAGACATTAAACAACACTGGAGATATGTCTATACTAAATATAAAAGAGAGAGCAAACTTTGAAAGAGTAGACTCACAAGCAGGATTTTTTTCATTGTTATAGTATCTAACTTTTTTAAGCATTCTTTTATTTTGTGTCTTGAAAACAAAGACACATAATATGGTGAGGATGGGAAAGGGCATTCAGAGAGAATGAATGAGCTTTGCAATCTGGACTTTTGTCAGCACAATGGAGCTCACATCACTTTGTATACTTTGAAATCTCTCCTGCTCACAGAACTGAAGGAAATGAAAGATGTGAAATACCTCTGATGGTGTATGCCAGCAGTTATTGAATAATCCAAGCCTTTAGCTAGTACTTGAAACCACTCCTATCACAAGGAGCAAGCTTTCAGCGTCTCTGACTCATTTTGCTCTTCTACTGTACACAGAGAGTGAGCTAGCTAGCTTGTTGAAATGTCCCCTTTTAGGGACAACATGAGGATGGCATGAAAGCAGGTGAGTAGAAGTATCTTTCAGCACTGGTTCCATAAACACACAAAATAACCTTTCATGCTGGCTAATGAAAACCAAAATGGCAACAACTAAGAAAAGTAACATGATTATCAGCATTTTCTGAGTGTAAAACTTAAGTTACATTAAACTGAGCAAGTTTTATTTTATAGCTGAAACAAACTGAACCCAAGGCCAAAAAACCCAGTTCATAAAGGCCAGCCATACTCATACATCCTTGTCTGCAGTGTTGTTTTTTCCAGAGCTTCTGCTTTCTTTGATTAAATTGTATATGTACAAATCTCGTCTTCCTATACTATCCTGGTGTATATCTGCCACAGATGCTGCTTTGCCCAGTTTCATACTGAAGATACATTTTTATAGCTTCAGTTAGCTATAGATTATCAAATATGTTGTTTTCATAGCAATATTGACTTCTGCATACTCATTAACATCATTTTGTATTGTACTACTTATCTTTGTGCTTATTTAGTAACTTTTATTATGGACTTAAACTGTAGTCTACAGATATAAAATCAGGCATAAAGGAGAAGAAAGAATATGCATTTAACCCATAGACTAGTGCCTCACTTTGTGCAAAGTACATGAAGTACATTACTAGTCAGCAAAGGTAAATTCAACAATTGCTTACAATGAAGGAAATGTTGCAGCAAAACTAGGAATAAAACTCATATTTCTTACTTTTCATGTAGACTGTTAACACAGTTGCAATAACTTACATTTAGTGTAATTAAATCTTGTTCTCTACTGCAATTTTAACTCAGCAAGGTATCCTGCTATTCACAGCTTATTTGCACCCTTTCAGGAAAGAAAATAGCATTTCAGATATATAATTAGCCACAATGACCTACACAGATGTCATCTGCAAGGCTGTAACTGAATCCCAGTCTATGGAGTCTTGGCATGCCATAGTGGGGATCACTGTTTCAGAGCAATCCATGCGTTTCACATGTAACTAGTTTCCACTTCTGCTTAGCTCTCCCTTTATTGCTGCTCCTTATGGTATGAAATCACTGTGCAGTAAAGGAACAAATAAGGTGGTTCTGAAGGGAGGTCATGGCACCAACATGCATCCCCTGTGGTGGTCAGTTCCCTTAAAATATTTTGCAGAGGTGCCATCACTTTGTACCACCTAGATATTAATCATTCACCTCCTCAATGTGGTGTTTTTTCATTAAGGATTCACACCGACAGAAAGGGATGCAGTAAGGAATCTTTGTTGTAAGAAAATACCATGTCCTCTGAACATAGAGAACACACAAGGCTGGGTTTCTGTAAAGAATGATGTCTCCATATGAAAATGAAATGTATTACTTTGTCTTAATGAAATGTAAAACTAGAAAGGATCGTTGAGACAGGCTTTTCAGACTCCCTTCCACAAAAAGGACAGAATCTTATCACCAACCCCTGCATAGAACATGTCACAAGACATGTTCTATGCAGGGGTTAGAACATTAGACTTAGGAAGGTCAACTGCATATTGTGTCTTGCCTGAACAGCTTTGAGATGGAGAACGAATGACTTTGAAAAGGTCTGACTAACCTACACCAACCTTTGTGAGAGTCTCACTTGGCAAGTACAGAAGAGGTTCTTACCTTGTATTCAATAACAACCAGTTAATCTTATTTGGTTTGTACACTCAGTAAGACTAAGTCTGGACACTTCCCAGACTTTTGTTCTAAGACATAAACCACAAATGCTCTTGCAATTATTTGAGTCCAGCAAACAAACACTGGTATATGCAAGTTCATTGTTCTCCACACCCTCTCTTATTCCTAGCTCTGCTGGCAATCCTTTCTTCTCTCTTCATTGCTATTAGGACACGTTTTATGCCTCAAACATTAACTTTCATGTGTTTCTTCTTCTGGTGTTTTCTCCTTTTTTCCTTTTCCATGCATTGTTCGCTTAGATCTTTCCTTGTACACATAACCTTTAAAATAGCTTCCTCATTCACACTATCAGTCTATTCCTGAGATCTCAGAAGACTACACTCTTCACCACCTTACTAAAAATTTTCCTTTCTCCAGCACATTATCAGCTACTCCAACTCCAACTTCCAACCCTGCAAGTACATGGGCAAGAAGTCTCCTTGGTTTTAAAAATTCAGATCATGTTCTTCTTATCCCTCTCTGGATTTCATTCTGGCTGGACATGAAAACATGTCCATTCTGCATTTAATAATCTGTCTGTCTACTTAGATTAGCTTTGAACATGATGGGCAGTTCCATCTATTAAATCACTCTTTAGCAGTGGCATCATCTCTGCTTCCTTCCAGAATAATTTCTTTTTCCCTTACTCTTGCCCAGTCTCTCTGTGTGCTTTCCTCCATTTGCATGCTAATTCTTTCATTGATTCAAGTCCCCACAGCCTTAGCAATGTTTCTTAATATTTATTATCACATGATTTACCCGTTCTCATTCATGTAAAAGAAAAATTAAAAAAAAAGCAGCCTACAACTTTTCTGGCTACTCACACTATTTTAATTGACAGATTTCCATAGCTTATAAGGATCTTCATTAAACTTTTCTGGTTTTCTACTGTTTATATAAAGCAGGCATTATCTATTGCATTACTAGTCGTTGGCTCCCTGTTTTCCATCCTCTGGGTATCTCTAATTACTTTCCTGTCTATTCTGTCCATCTAAATTTGTGGTATTAGCTTTGTTTCATTTAAACATTTGTGAGGAAGAAACTTATGGGCACCTTGACAGGAAGACCTTCACATTCCCTACTGCTTTCCATTGCCATACATTCTACAGGTTTCTTCTCTTCCATCACAATCTTGATGCCAGTGTTGAGTCTAAAGTTTTCTCCTCCTGCTGCAAATCTTCCTCTGTGATATTCTCTGAGTATCACCCCCTTGGTTTCTATTAACTTTGTGGACTGTCATCTGAACTACTGAGCCTTTTTCTAACTTCATCAAATTCAAGCTCCCTACTGCTGTCTATAGACTTTCCTTTACACAAATTCCTCTTCAGAAGTTTTAATTCCTTTTTTACTCATCTTGGAATCCAGTCCAGTGTTAGAGTGGAATCAGCTAAGAAATTGTTTCATCTGAAGTTTTTTCCATAGGAAAAAGAAAATGAACCAACTTCTCATTGAAATTAAATTTGTACCACAATAGAATTCCAAGAAAAGGTCTTCTAGATCCAGAATAGAATTTCCATTTGAAACTAGGTGCACAGATGACCCCAGTGTGGCCAGTTGCTCAACAGAAAAGCCTGTTTAAACTCCTGCACTTTCAATTTTTTTAAAAACTTAAGTTTTGGTATATACATAAGAGACACTCCATGCCCATCCAGATAAATCATCCATGTCTGTGAGTGTGTGTGTCTGTGAATATTCCTTTGAATTTGCTTTATCTAATTTAGCAGAGCAGTGGTTTCCCTTCTTGAATACCAACCATTTAGCAGTGGTGCAAGGTTATTCTGCTACTTGGGGGTTTCCTGAATTTCTCTGCCCATTCATTTGTTACCTCAGCTCAGGTCTTACTGATATGACTCCTTTGCTTATAGCTCTGTCTTTCTCAGTACATGGTTACTTATTTCTTAAATCATTGAAGCATTTGCTGTTCCTTTTGTGAAACAGATGCAGTTCTAAACACAGGTTGATTTTGTTCCCTTTCAGCAGGGCAATATTCCTACTAGAATATCAACCAGCACACTGAGACAAATTTGAATTTTTTCCCTACCTCTCTGTAAACAGACTTTCACTACAGTAAATAAAAATTCCACTGCATGCAGACTGTAGGAAAATACACAACACAAATGAGTACTTCTAACTTTCAGGGAGATTCCAGCAGGGTTCTGGCTTTGGCAAGTGAAAGATTTCAGGCAGTACATCTTATTACATGGGTGGTCGAGTTATTGAACTTTATTGACAAAGGACTGGATTTTCCAGCATGACAGAGCTTCATTAAAATTCTGCAGAGACTGAAAATTCAATAATCTCTCTCACAAAGCACTGCATGAGTAGGGCTGATTAGGCAATTTCTCTCTCATTCCATTTCTTTTGCTAAAAGCGTTGTTACTTCTTGTTGGTACAAAAAGACAATCATTAAATGAGCATTCGCTATAGTTGATTAAGCAGAAAGTTTTAAAGGTGCATTGGCTTCCTTTTTTTCAAGGCTTAATTGAGGCCTTAAAAAAAGTTGCAATAACAACACCACCACCACTCTATCATTCTAAGTTGAATTATTTAAAATTTGGATCTGATTAATCCATTTGTGGCTATTTTTTTTTTAACTCTCTGCTTTCGTATCTACTTGTACATTTGCAGCCAGGTCTGCCTGGTGCTGGAAAGAGTGTATAAATTACTTTCTACTTATTTTCTTTCTCTGTAGATCACAACTTATTTGCTCTCATTGGGTTTCAGTTAAGAGACCCCATAAGAACAGAGCTGCAGGATCTGATTGAAGACCCATCTAGCTAATTATCTCTTTCCTGGCAGTGGGTATAGGTAGGTAGAGGACCAACATAGTAAGCTTACTGTTAATACTTCCCCGGGGAAAGCTATGGGCTTCAGCAATCCATAGTTCAGGGAATTCTTGACACAGAGGTTCAATCCTTGTATTTAACAACTGTTAGTTTTTTCTTTTGTGACTTTGTTTATTTGAGTGCTCCCTTGTCCAATGTGATGGAGCCCTGCTGCTTCCAGGAAGGTTTTTCAGTAAGCAAAGCCAGTTTAGAGAATAGGAGATCCCATAAATCTGCTCTTAAGGGTCTGTTCACAGAAACTGCAGTAACAATTCCCTAACACACACAGACCCTTTTTAATTTTTTGTGAATAGAGAGTGGTGGTTCTTAAGACTTCTATTATGCAAAGAAAGTTGATGAAAAAGGCCTAAACTCTTCAAGTGGGACCCCTAGAAAAAGAATTATAGGATCTATATTCCTAACCATTCCTATTACCCTCTCTCTCTGATCATGATCAGAGAGATCTGTATTACTGATTGTTTTTTTCTAAGGCAGTTCAGCTGCACCCAAAATATAAGGAAATCTATAAGACTACAGCAAATGTTGATGTGTGTTTGCTCAATAGAATTAGTTTTCTAACCTGTTCTGCATCCTAGGGCGGGTTTGTCCCCAAAACTAAGGTGAGGAAGATGCTGCCATTATTCAATATCTTCTGCTATGATGTTTCTTGGAACACAGATCAATCCACTCTGAGCCTGACTGTATTAGGAATATAAAGAATCAAATATCACAGTCCTGATTCCAGTTGTATTCATTCTCTGCTCAGATGAACTCTCATAAATCTTAGTGAAATTTTGCCTAAGTTAGTACTGAGAAAAACAAGTCTTCTAAACACGGTCCAGTACCGGTGCAGATAGATAAAGCTGTGCCTTTAAGCATGAGTGCAAGACCTTGGTATTGTAGTGTCCCTCACCCTTTCACCACCATGCTATTTCTGAGGAACTGTTTGACACTTTTCCTGTTTTTTTTAATATATTTTTTTAAGATTAAGCGCACTCAGAAAATATTTCAAAGCTCAGCATAGTGAGATGCATAGGCCAGGAGAACAGATGTCTAGCCTGAGACATCTGGATACAAAATGACTGGATTAGGAGCACCAAGTGGGACCAAGGAATGTGCTAGCACAGGACAAACAGGGGTGGGAGACCTGTCCTGAGGAGAGAAGCAGTAAAGCAGAAGGCTCATCTTTCCACACTTAATTCCTTAAGATGCCATTTTTCTGGAATTAAGCTTCTGGACACAGTTACATTCAAATTTGAGCATGACACATGAACTGAGATTCTCACCAAATCTATTGTCTACAGAAGCTTCTGCAATCTGCCAAGTTTTCAAAATGCAAACTTCTTTATTTTAATGGCTTGGGAGATTCTCTAGATGTGTCTTACTGTGGCTATCAGAGAGATTCCTTTACAAAACATATTCAGCACCACTGCTGCATCTCTAAGCTCTTTTTTGCTTGTTTATTCTATTTTCCTGATCCTCTGGGCAAATTTCTGCAAGAGAAAATTGCTGGCAGTGCTCACACGCCCGCACAAGAGGGCAGGAGAAGCTAACAGTTTTGGCAGCAAAGGCCGCCTCTGACAAGAGAATGAACAGATGAAAGTGCCTTTTGCACTGCTAGTCCCCTCGGGCTCTTTACCCTTCTCCTCTCCCCTTGCTGCAAAGCTATTTTGTAATAGAGACTGGAAAATAAATCTGATTTGCAATAAAACTTGTGTCAACAAAGGTCTGCAGATTCACTCAAATATACACAAGCAGCAGAGACTGTTAGTAGGAAAAGGACTTTTTATGCATAGTCATTTCCGTTCCTGTAATTACACTTTGAAATAAATACCAGTAAGAACTGCAGTTAAAAGACAAATCAGGACATTCCCTTTCTTTATGTCTTTCCTCTGACCATAATTAAGACATTGTGCTTTAAAATCAGGAAGCACAAACACCATGGCCTGGGAGATGCGAGGAGTAGGATTGCAGAAGAAACCAGTAGGATGCCACTTTACAGTTACAAAGTAGTCCAGCAAAGTGCAGCAGAGCTTGAGTGAGCCAAGCCATGATCCCATGTAAATCAACATGGTTCTCTTGATGCAGTAATACACAATTTACACCTAATAAAGAGTGGCTCACATTCTTCTGTGGGGAAAAAAAAAAGTGCTGAGAATAAAAAAGTCTTATTCGTGTGTTTACCAATCCAACTATTTGCTACAGTAATAACCACTAAAATTTGTTTTGGAGCACTATGCTCCAGTCTTCTCATCTCCCATACTTTTTTTTTAAATAAGTATGGGAGATGAGAAATAAGTATGTACAAAACCCATGAGAATGACTGCTAGATCTGAAGCTGAAACCAACTCCTTTTTCTTCTGTAAAATAAATAATTTAGATTTGCAGTACTGTTAGAAGGCAGGAATCTATTGTTATCCTGTAAAGATGGAAAAACAGAGTCTCGCGACAGCAGAGACTTGCAATGGCTCTATAAGAAGACAGAATAAATGAGGAGCTCCTTGCTTCTCAGCATATAGTCAGGATCCATCACAAGTACTGCACCTTCTTTCATCTGCACAATCCTCTGTGCCTCAGTCCTTCTACCGCACTACCCTACACAGGGAGGAATGACACAAACCAGGGTAGATCACTGAGCTCTGAACATACAGCTTGATGCATGTATGACTATTTTGACTGTGCATTTTTGGGGACTCGGATGAGAACTTGCCTGATTTTAAACACCCAAGTAGTTCCCCGGATTTACAAAGACCCATAAGCTGTCTTAAATTAAAATTAAGAATGTGCTTTAAGTACCTTTCTAAATAAGATTTCACCAAATGACACTGTCTGTAAGGTATAAAACAATAAAATCCCTTAGCTGTTGGTGCTGAGGAAGGCTTCTTCATGCTGGGTGGCCAAGGCCACATTTTTAAAGCAGGGAGGGGAAGGCTATAATTGAGGCTTCCCACGTGTGTACAAATCAAAGCCTTACTCAAAACCTGTTAGAAGCAATGACAAGTTTTGCATTGACATGAAAACATTTTGGATAAGACTGTTGCATAGCAAACATTGAGAAGAAGGCCACCAGAGACTGGCATCCAGACACTGGAGACAGATAAAATGAACCAACTTGGTATAAACACACCATCACTGAGAAATAGTTCTGCCCTTATTCCTGTCTGATACTTAACTTAGCCTGCAAAAAAATCTGAAGTTTATGTTCTGCATCTTGGGTACATCATTAGTACTTGACTTGTAGATCTCTTTGTATTCCATTTATTCAACCAAGCAGAAGAATAGGTTTGCATGGTGCAGAAATTAGTCATTGGGTAAGTTGGCTTTTTTGGGTTTTTTTTTCTAATGAAGGGCTTCTAATTGTGGTTACATTTCCCTACAACAGAAGTTATAATCAATGGAAATTGCAAGACAGAATTGCTCACTGCTGAGGCAGAAGTGAAACAGCAATAGCTAAATGCTTCCCTCCTGTGATGGTATTAGCATGAGTGCTAGGAAATATGTGCTTGAAAAATGCCAGAGAAAGTGATTTGTCTGTGACAGAAGCTGTTTTAAGAAGAGAGAAAATGAAAACCACAGCCACACTAAAATAAAGCCTCTTTTAATGAGCTTCGGATGCCTTCTGGAAAATTGAGAAGAGCTTTTAATGCATAAATGGTTCTTCTGGTATATCATTATATTTTCTGGTGGAGGGTTTTGTTGTTTTTTTTGGTGTGGGTTTTTTTTTTATTATTATTATTACCAAGTATATACTCTTTATTCAACTGAAAACAGGACCTTTGTTGTTAGAAACAGAAAGCAGGAAGGGCCAAATTGCTCCAGTCATCAGAAGAACCAGTGTGAGAGATGTTTACCTGAACCTAACCTAAATTCCTGAGGATACCCACCAGTATTTCCTGGAGGATGGTTTGGTAATCAATTTGACCCTGTGTTGCTGAATATGAGTCATTGGAAATCATAACGATCAAGTGTCTGTATCACCCCTCAGATGAAAGTGAGAAAAGGGAAGGGTTTGGAAAAGAAATCTAGTATGTCTTTGCAGACCCTGCTTCTGGGCACAGAAAAAGGCCTGAAACACACTGAGAACAAAACTACACCTCTTCAGCGTGTGATAGTTGTCAGTCCATTTTACTGTTGCAATCCAGTTGTATATCAGTCTACCGTTCTCCTGTCAAATTCTCCTTTGTCATATTGCTTCCTTGGAAGAATGATCACAAGTACACTGTTTTATGTTCTATGCCACCAGTTCCTTAATCTGTCTTATTTTATGCCACTAGAGCAATCAGTTGGGTCCTATTAGTGCTCATATTCACTCTAATTCTCAAAGTGGAAAACTGTCATTGAAGAAGTAATCTTGAATTTGTTAGCTATCAGTATGCCAGCATTTAGTAAGTTCCTATCCATATGATATGCATGAAGTTGCCCTCAAAATGAGTAGAACAAGTAAATCACTGAAAACTACAAACCTTTCAGCATTTCAAGGTGCAATCACTGTACTATTCAATCATACCATATTTCTACTTGCTTTCCAGTGAGTCTATGCACATTGACCCAGACTGAAGAAATGCTAAAAGTTTTCCCATAGGAGCGTTATTTATTGCATCATTGCAGGCAGAAAGTCTACACTCAACTTTAACACTTCCTGAATGAATAATCTAGCCATGAAACGAAGCTGGTTGCTCCTCCTTCGAGAAAGTTTTATGAGAAAATAACAGCATTTACACAAAAAACAGAAGCCAGGCATTTATCTGCCAGAAGCCATTTCAGAAATGCCACCTCTGAGATCACTCTCTAAATCTAGGCAGCATAGAGAGCATAAGATTCCCCAGTCTCATCAGCATTGCCAGTTGGCTGGATCAGACTTTCTCTCATCCCCTCCATTTGGTGTGACTGCTATTCTTAGACACCTAAATTCATTATGTAATGATCGGAAGTCAGCCCTGTGCATTCCTGTGCTGTAACCAAGCTTTTGAACTGGGAAGGTTAGAGGGGTTGGAGAGGGATGGCAGGGAGGGGAATTGCTGTACTGAATGTCAAGATGCCTAAATCCTGGTCTGGATCTGGTCCTGTGAAAGTAAGGCCCTGGATTCCCTTCTTAAAGAGGAGTTTATCACACTTGGTCAGACCATTGAGAGTGATATTTTCTGCACTCTGGCTGGTCATTAACATGCAGGCTCCATGACAAACTTGTATTCTTTATTTTCCTCTAGTCCAACTGCCCAGTTACACCTCAAGTTTCCCTTTACTCATTCCCTCTGTTTATTCCATGCACTGGGTTTCCAGGGCAGTAGTCAGCAGCCAACTCTGCTGCTGTCTGCTGCACAAACACCAGAGGGGATGGGAAGAGGAATCATAAAATCCAGGTGAAGAGGAACATCTCACCTATGCAAAGGGTATGTCAGCAGCTTCTTCTCTTTTTTCATTAAAAAAAAAAAAAGACTGTTCGATAATCAACCTCATCAGGCCTCAGCAGGGACCACTGAAAGTATTTTGTCTGGCAGAAGAGTTCACAGACTGCATGCAGGGATGAGATTAAATTTATTTTATTACTTCAGCTTGTGACTCTCACAAGTCACCTTAATTTGTGGTGGGGGTCTGAGCATCTGGAATATTGTGTCCAGCTCTGGGCCCCTCAGTTCAAGAAGGACATATAACTCCTTGAAAGAGTCCAGTTCAGGATCTCCAAGATCATGGAGGGGAAACCTTCCTTATGAGGAAAGGCCGATGGAGCTGGGTCTCTTTAGCTTGGAGAAGAGGAAACTGAGGGGTGGCCTCATTAATGGTTATAAATATGTTAAGGGTGAGTGTCAGGACAGAGTCAGACTCTTCTCAATGATGGCCAGTGATAGGACAGGAGCAATGGGGCCAAGCTGGAACATAGGAAGTTCCATGTGAATGTAAGGAAAAACTTTTTCACTGTGAGTGTGACAGAGAACTGGAACAGGCTGCTTAGAGAGGTTGTGGAGTCTCCTTCTCTGGAGACAATCAAGACCAATCTGAACATGTTCCTGTGTAACTTAATGGGAGATGTAACCTAGATGGAAGGTTACATCTCCCATCTAGTCCAAGGGTGTTGGACTTGATGGGAGGACTAGGTGGGGGGTTGGACCTCTTTTGAGGTCACTGCCAACTCCTAAAATTCTGTGATTCTGTGAGGGAGAGCAGAATCAATGTTCCTTTTGCCCATTTACAAACTTCAGCTTCTTCTTAGTTCCCTGTAGTGCAACTTCATCAAAGTCAGCTTTGATTCATATCTTATCCTTATTGTCTTTTCTTGAAATTATGTTCAGCCACCTGATAGACCTATTCCATACAAGTTTCTGACTATACAATGCAACAGCAACTCACATAATTGAAACCATCTGTAATTAAATGCTCAGTCTTTCTCTGAGCTGTGTCAGTGACAGAAATGTCACTGAAATTCAGATCCCTCATTATCTGCTACCTTCTGCACAGGCTTTCTGAGGCCAATCCATATCCATCCTCCCATCATCAGTCCTGGGACAATTCCTGTCCGTGGGAAAAAGAAATGTTTTGAGGTTTCAAACTGTCGTTTTGTCCCACTGCATGCTCAGGCTTTGGCCTTCATTTCTAATTTCATTGTCAGCAAGATTCTTTCTAAAAGGTCTGAAGAAAAAGAGCAGGCTCACAGATGAGACGGGAAGACATGGTTATTCAGTATCTACTCCATCTTTGTTGCTCTCTCACTCTTTAATTCCATCTGGTTTTGCCTAACTTCTTTCCTTTTGTCACATAGTTTGCCCAGCAAGTAAGGAGGGCATTTGACAGATGGAGGCCTAGCTTGTAATCTCATTATGTCTTCTAGGTGCTACCACACTCTGACTATTAATACATAACAGTGAAACAAATCTGCAGTTTCACAAGCTCATCTCACCAAAGACTGAAGAAGAAAATAAGTAGCTAAGTCATTAACTCCCCTTGGCTGTTACTAAACTCTTTCTGGCATCAATAAGAAAGAGCCAAGAAAAGTCCTTGGGAAAAGAAAATGCCTGTTCATAACTACAATGCAGGTGTCTAATCTGTCATGAGTGTCAGAGACAACATATAAATGTCTGAACTCACTCCTGGAAAAATGAGACCAGAGTTTGCAAATTAACTACAAAATCTCTACTACAAAATTAACTACAGAATCAGTGGGCCATGGTAAGAAACAGCAGTTGAAGAATAAATTTGAAGAAAAAACACACATCTCACTCTCCTCTGAGTTACTTTTCCTTTTGCTTTAGAGCTTCTAGGTGTCAACTGTCTGCCTGCATCAGTTAATGACCATTCAACAGCCTATCCCTCCAGATGCCAAGATCTCTCAAACCTAGAATCGCTTTTTGCCTATAGCTGGCCAGCTGATCCCCGGAAATCATTAAATATTTCAATCATATGCAACTTTAAACTGCCTAGGCAGGAGACCACCGGTTGCTCCTTCACTTGGCTCCTTTCTTCTCATCCATACTGAGTGCTAGGGACTGAAGAGGGACAAGGGACTACAGTGCCACAAAGCACACAGGAATGGTACTAATGGCTGCTGCCTTCTCCAGAAGGCCGACCTATATCTATGATGCATCTAGTGACACTTACATATGTAGCATCAAATCCTCTCTGCTATTGCAGCAAGTACAAGTAGCTGCACATCCAAAGAGGTCTTTTCTAAAGGTAAAAGATGCAAACCCTTCCATGCGAGGTTGTTGTGCATGGTTAGTTGCAAAGATGCATAGCAACTGCTAAATCCATGCAGGGACTGATGTTCATGCCACATCTGCACACTGATCTTGGCCTGGTGCCCAGCTTTTCTAGTATGTGGATGCCAACACTGCACCCACACTGCTTACTCTCCATAGCCTCATCCCTACAAGCTCTAACAGGACAGTTGCAAAAGTTTACATTACAGGTGTGTTAATGTCCTCCTTATATAAAGAAAGCCACAGGGCTTTCGAGCTACATGTTTGTCTATTTACACTCTGGTTCATCAACCTCAGCACTTAATTGCTTTTCCCAAATTAAAGCAGAGAAGAGAGACAAGTTCAGTTAATGAATAAACTGGTCCCATTGTTAATTAATCAGCAGTAGAATAATGGCTCAGGATCAGAGCTGCTCTGTTCTAGCCCCGCTCAAAAGGGGGATCAGCTCACCTCCTCCCAAACACTTGAGAAAGCCTGCATTCAGAGGTTGCCTAGCAAGTTAGCCAACACAGGCTGCGATACAGTGTGTGCTGCCACAAACGTCGTCCTGACGCATTCCCACTCCAGCTCCCTCGTCACCAGCTCTGGGTATGTGTCACTGCAAACAAGGAGCATCTCCCAGGTAATCAGGGCCTTAAACAGTTAGAACTAAGTTTTGGCCCAGAGTCTTGGCACACCATCCGGATCACAGGAAGCTGGTGTGCAGTGCTCCTGGTGTGACATGCGTAACAAGCCAGCCACCACCACCACCCACCCTCATTCCACTCTCCAAATGGTTGCAAGGTTTAGGTTCATTTGTTAGAGTCATTAGTGAAGCCCCAGTAGTTAGTGCCAGGCACAGTCAAACTTTCTCTTTGAAATTGTTGCATTGTGATTGTTTTCAAGCAAGATTTAGCTGGAAACTTCTTCCAAATCAAATTATATCAGACCTGAGATTATCTGGATAATAGTAAGTAGTGCAAAAAACCAGTCAACTTGCCAGGCACAAGAGGAAATCATGTCACCAGAGAGAAAGAACAGCTCACCTTCATCACAGGCCAATTAAGATGGCATCTGCCATAGCTCTGCCAGCTGCTCGCATTTCCCTACCATGAGTTCACCTGTGGCAGCACAGGCAGGAGGGCTGGCTTTGCACATGGCCAGAACATTTTTCTTTGTTTGAGTACTCGCCAGTCCGTTGACCTGGAGTTTTAAAAAAAACTCCAAGCATATTTATCCAGAACACTGAGAGACTGGGGGCTGGAAGGCTATTCCAGGAGCTGAACTGACTGAAGTGGATGTCCCCATCATTTATGGCTTAATCAGTTTAATCATTGTGTCACCAGGACATTACAAAAATATCACTGGCTTCCAGGCCGATCAATACTTTTATAAGGTTTTTGTACATTGACCTCTTATTACACAGCTGACTCTGTAATCTGCCCCGATTGAAGAAAATGGCATTTTACCTTAAAAAAAAAAAAAAGTTGTGGTGTTGTATGACATTACCACATTCCATAGAGAACAGTTAAACTAAAGCAAGGAAGGTCTTAACAAGTGTGCTAATTTGAGGATGAAAAGACTGAATATGAAACCAAAGAAAAAAAGGAAATCAAGTTTCCAGGGAGATTTGCAAGCCTGTGGGTGTTTTCTGTATGTAGCAAGATGGTGGTGAAGTATCTACAAAAGAAAGGAGCTGCTTCCCACAGGCTACAGCAGAAGATGGTGACAGCTGAAGTTTAGGTATTATGAAGGATGGCATGAGAGGAAACAGGAAGATCTGAGGGACAGAGGGGAATAAATTAGTTGTGGAAGGGAAAGATGAGAGAGGGCAAACTTGACAAGCATCCCATTCAGTGCATGCTAAAGCAATTAAGGGCAAGCATGATATGAGGGTCAACTCCTTTTGAAAGCCCATGCCTTGGAAACCAGTGATACAAGTAATAGAATTAAAGTATACCGGTATAACCAGTACATAGGGATGTATATATACTGTATATACCAGTATATATACCAGTATACCCAGTGACAGAATTAAAGGCCTGGGTCATAAGCAAATTAGACAGTAGTTTCTGAAGAAGCAACAGCAGGAGGTTTATGTGGGAAATAAGTAGCAGACAACCTATTCGGAGACAAATATCCTGTTTTCCTACAAACATTCCTAGTTCAGAAAAAGAGAGAACCCAAATAAATCTCATATAACGAAGTAATCACATTATTTTTTCTATGTTTTTAAATAAACAAAATGTACTTTCAAGTTCTGTGAGAGGAATTAGTGGATCTTAAAATAAGAAAAATTAACACCACATTTCCCACAACTGAGCTTGCAGACCACAAGGGTTTTACTGCCCACTCTGGTTTCCTTTGTTTTGTTAGTTGTGCTCCACATCAGAAACAATGAAAACGTTTTGGTTTTTTTTTTTTGCTAAGAAATCTTTCAATTTGAGCTGTAAACCGCTCCTGATGTATGTGAGTGTGGATGTGTGGGGGTGTGTGAGCAAGCTTGTTTGTGAGAGAGGAAGACTGGATACATGTGGGGTAGGGAAAAATGAGAACTAAGAAGAAAATCCAGTCTCGAGTGGAATTAAGCAGCAAAAAACCGAGTTGTGAAATAGGATTATAACAAGATGAGGTTATTTTTGTGATTTTAGGCCAACTGGGGAAGTGGGAAATTCTCTCAGTTAATAGCAAGGCAATTCAGAGTTCATTAAATGCTCTCAGTTGTTTGGCTGTTTGTTTTAAATCTCCCAGCAACAAGGGGAAGAAGATTTACAAATGCTATAGGAAGAAAAAGTTCAGTGGGATTTAAAAAAAAAAAGGGGAGAAAAACCTTTATCCATATGAATAAAAGCATTCTCTCTACTGGACTTTTTTCATAAGCTTTGCTCATGTAAGTTTCTATATTGTAGCAGCTGGGCTGCGTTTTTTACCATTCTTTCTTAAGCAAAAAACCAGGCATATTAGTGGGACCTGGTGCGGATTACAAAAGTTCAGGGTAACTAATCAACTGCTGCTGGGTAAGAAAGAAAAGCTGCACTGCTGTGAAATGGCAGGAGTTGCTGCCTTCTCTCAACTAAAGGAGTGCCATGTACTGATTCCTTCTGACAATTGCTGTACAACAAGGTTTTCTTTTAAAATCATATTTACTTTTTGAGCACTGGTTTAGGCAGCTACTTAAAATCCTGGAGCTAAATCAAATATTTAATTTTCATCTAGTGTCAGTGAAAGATAATGGAGCTCGGCAGGCACTCAGCATGAACACACTGAGATTTGGATTACTACAAGTATACTTCTGTGTTCTCTAGATAGGCATAGGTACAGTTCAGAAAATGACAAAAATTAGTGGGACATTTTTCCTAAGACCCATGTTATCCTTGCTCCTTTCCCAAGGCCGCCAAAAGGGCTAGTGGTTACTTGGATGCACCCACCTGACTGCACTGGCCATGCCACAGACGTTTGAGACCAATCTGTGCTCAGTCCTGGGATAGCACAGAGCCGAAATACTTACCTACAGGTTAAGCAGTTGGTATTCCCTTTCCAGTCCTGTGAAGCTATCCAATTACTCACTATGTAATTACTTGGTAGTCAGTAAATAAAATTCACATGATCAGAAAAATACTGCTTTGTTAGGGAAAGGAGGAATGGGATAAATAGAAAATTAGGGGGTTCTTTTCCAGTAGAAAAAATATTCATTTTAAAACTTGTATCCATATTTCCTCTCAAGTTCAGGGATATTTGTCTGGGTCCATTTCTAGTTTTAAGCTGCAGGATGACTTACCATCTAAAAAAAGCTTCACATTACCATCTATAAAAAGACTTATATTAGGGCAATGTGTTTCAAGTCCTTTTCAACTAATTCAGCCTACAGCTTCTAGAAGCTGGGCCACCTAGGATTTGCTCCATGTGCAACTGGCAGTGTGTAAGGGAATAGAAATATTATACAAAATCCTGGTAATGACTGAATCCTGCCTGCCAGCCTTAATAACTTAAAAAAAACCCAAAACTTAAAATTACTCAAGGCTAGAAAATCTCCTTCCTGGCAATCCGAAGCTGGAAAGGACCCAAATTTACCTCTCATCCTGTGTTTAAAGCAACTATTTGAAGACAACTGAAATAATAATTTTATTTTTGTTTTTAAGATATTAAATTAGCACCCTGGTATTTCTATTGCTCGCCCAAGATACAATGCAGAAATGTCAAATCCCCAGCACGATAAAAAGATGCATCTGGTTTAGTAGACGCATAGGAAAACCACATGGGATGTTTAGCTTTGTAATATAATGACTGAGGAGTGCTTCCTACATGGCAGAGGGAGAAGAAGTGATGCCACTTTCATTCAGGATCAGCTGGGTTTGGGGATCTGAAAATCCACTGTAGGTTCAGATAGCTACAAAGTTAAATGGAAATAGTGTTTTAACAGAGGGGGTGAAAGAAAAGAAATCCTACCCATTTTGCAGGAGAATGTGCTCACAGTAATCTGCTATAGAAAGAGAACTGGCCTCACCTGAGCTTATGGTCAGAACAGGTCCACTGCAGACCACCTCTCCCTGCCTCACCAGGTTTTGCCCAAGCCTCTTTCTGTTATTGCTGTGAGAAGGGCTTTAAAAGGAAGTGAAGATAGAGGACAGAGAAAGTGTTGCTCACTTGTAGAATAAATTCTAGAAATAGAACCTGTACATATGTAGTTACATTTCTGGTGTATCTCTAACATTGAATATCTAACTTGCAAGTTAGTTGAACATATTTTAATTCCAGGATTTTTCTTACAATATTCCAATTCAATTTTCCTTTGCTTATATTTATCCTGCCTACCATCCTAAACATTTACTTTCCCTTGCCTTCTCTCTCTGCGTATACATCACAGTTGCTCAGACTACTGAATCTTTTTATTTCAGCATCCCTAAACTACGTTAGATTCAGAGTCTTCTTTCATAAAACAAAACCCAACATGGCAAAACTAACACATCTATAAAAGGTGTGTCTGGATTTGAGAGGCTGTAAATCCCACAACTTCAGACTCGGCTTTATATTTTCTCCCTTTTTTCCTCATGCAAACAAACATAAATAAACATATGCTGAGAATCTCCAAAATGCAGATCATGGTGTTTAGCCAGCTAAAGAAAAGGCCAAAGCCTCAATTGAGCACACAAATCTGAAAATGTTTTTTACCTTCAAGACTTTTTACTGCTTTTAGACAAAGGGCTTGGAAAAAAAAAAAAAACCAAAAAACCAAACAACCCTTCCCTGTTATATATGTGTGATACTATAAGAACTTGCTGCTCTCCAAGTGTGAAAACTCTATGCCATAATGAGAAAAGGGACTATTTCTTTGCATGTTCTATATATGCACTATAGCATATTTATCATGTAGACTCTTGAGGTTAAGAAGCTGGCAGTCTCAAACATACCCTACTTGTTTGAGCATCACAGTACTGGAAAGAGACACTCAGTGCTCTGGGCTGCTTCTATATTACAAATGGTTCCAAACCATGCATACAGACTGATTACTCTGCCTCAGAGCTATTTGGATCTCCAGGCTAAACAACCACCAATTCTCTGAGAGCAACTACAGAAACCAAATACACAGCTGTCTCTTTGCAGGTCTTGACTCCAGGCTGGAAAACAGCACATCCACCTTTGAGCTTTCAAGGAGGTGTGTGGAAAAATGGTGTGAAAGAATAAAGGGAAGGCATGGGAATTATTTTGCAAGGGAGTATGATTCTCTAATTGCTCAGGAATTAAGAGGTAAGATGTAATTAATCACTACAACTAACTGACTGCTTAACCTTGACAAAGTCCCCAGTGATTGATTCTGTACTCAGGTTTTCCTGTGCACATACTGGGAATATTAGCTAATGCAAAGCAAGAGTCACACAGATTTTTGGAGGCCTTTCAGGAACTCTCTAAAGCCAACAACCAGACAATCAGTCAGAGTACTCCACTTAGTATGTAAGAGGTAAAACAGTCATTTAACTGAAGCCACATTTCTGTGTCTCCTCATATGACACAATTTCCAAATTTAAGTACCAGTTGCAAAGAAGTCATAGCCTAGATCTAAGAGCCCTTTCCCACCCCCATTGTCCCAGCACAGCACAGCACAACTGTTGCAATGACCCTGAGGCCAAAGCCAACAAGTCTGTGATACACCCTAGACCCCGACCATCACAGACTTAAGCTGAAGAATTTTGAGGGCAGTCAGTCTGGAGCATAGGGATGATAAGTAGCTATCATCTTTGTTGTGGGGTATCTGATTCTCTTTATGCTTGAATGCCAAACACTCTTTCAAAGACTGTTATTTTAGCTCCATTTACAGTGCATAAGGGATCATGACACTGAAAGTATCAAAGTATTTGAGCCAGAGGTTAAAAAAAAAAAAAAAATTTTACTGCAGAATGCAGTAGAGATATGCTAAGGAACATGCATACAAAGAAAGGTAAAAACTCCTACCCTTTTTTTAATTTCTTGGTCCAAGCCAGCACGCAGGCAGCATCTGGAATTGATCTGGTACATGCAGTATGCTCTTTCAGATTTTGGATGAAACCATAAGACTAGAAGGTAGTCACTACTGCCTCCTTCCCTCTAAAGGATAGTCCAAGCACTTCCTAAGAACATATGCCTTACACTATGTTCACAACCTTTATGTAAAAAGATATTAAAACGCAAAACTTGTGTATGTCTCTCTGGAGGCAGTACCACAGCAAACCTCTAGCTACACTGTGCTGGAAATGCTATGATAGGAATCAGAGTCTTTTTGTGCCTATTGTGTCATGGGCAGTGTAAATTTACACCTGCCTCAGGTTTAATTTAGCAATTAGCAATTATTTGGTAAATTATGTAAGGCAGGTGGGTTTACTCTCAAATAAGGTTGCTATTAAACAAGAAAATAATAGTGAGCATGTTATTTCTGTTCTCACAGTGCCAAACAGACTAGGGTAGGTTTGTAGAGTTTTAGGGTTTTGATTTATAAAGATGTCTTAGTGTCCTCCGTTTTCAACTTTGCTAATGCTATTGTTACTTTCCACATTCTTTCAGATTTTTTCCTCTGTCTTGAAAAGTCATAATGGGCCCATCAACCAGTAATATGCAATGATGAGGTCTTTCTTCTGTTTGAATAAAAAGCTGGCTAGCAACAAAAGCATGTGTCCCTCAGTAGTGAACTGCACAGCTCTGCCTATTCTAACAAAAATAACCCTATAGCACTAGTATGTGGGGATGTCTCATTTGTTCAAAGTAATGCATACATGTCTTCATACTCACCAAAACCAGCAGAAGACAGTCAGATCAGGTTCTGATTAATATAAGCAAGTAATTTTTGTTGGCTAGGTGTAAGCTTCATTTTATTTCATTAAAAAGAAACGCCAAATCTAAGATTTTTCTGCCCTGAACAAGACATTCTGTTGTTAAGTGGAGAGCTCAAAGGGAGGGGCATTCACTGAAAACCAGCCCCATCAGAAGACAAAGATTTAACAGCTCTGATGAGATTTCCACACATTCTGGGTTGCAGATTAAAAGAAGCTGTAGATAGGTCCAGCAGTGCACAAGCCAGGTCCAGAGCCTGCTGCTGTTCAAAGGCATGAAACTAACATTAGCCCTTATTAAGGAGGACAAGAGTAAGTCTAAGGAGTTTTCTTTAACACCTGTAACCTGAAACCCAAATTCTTATGTGATTTCCAGATATTTTTGATTATGCCTTGGTGTCTGATGGAGCAATAAGCAATGTTTTCTGATTTTGCATACTCAGAAAACCCCCAAAACTCTGTCAAAGTCTCAGTCCCATTTACTTCCAGCTCACAAAACTGTATGCATGTGTGCTTGAGGATAAGGAGTAAAGGAGTAATGTGATACATTGTGACTAGAATATTAAAAAGAAAAAAAAAAGATGGAAAAAAAAACCCAAAGCCTTGTCAGGCAGTTTCACAAGAATCAGTTAAAAATAACAAAATCTTACAGAGGGGTCACAAGACAAACAGCAGTACTTCAGTCAGTATATGTGATCATAGGTCCTGGTAGTACTGTTTGTTTTTATGCCATGCACTACATACGCGGTAGGTCTTCTCCAGGATGGCCATGCTTTTTGATGCACTATTTACCCAGGTTTGGGTCAGGGTTATGCCAATTTCACTTGCTCTGACCTTTCCTCCACATAGAGCTCATCAGCAAGCGTGACACCCAGGCAGCACTCAACATTATCAAACCAGCACTGAGAACCAGCTTATCAGCAGTTGTCCTCTAACCACCTGCTACAGCAACGCAGCGAGCACTGGCCCGTGCCCGAGCTTCACGTGAAAGCCCACAGTGCCAGGACTGAATTTGTAATAAGCAGGACTATACCCCCTGCCTGGCAAGAGCTGGCCAAATGCAAGGAAGGAAAAGGGACTTACGCAAAGTAATATTTTGAAAGAGAGTGGGGAAATACCACTACCCTTGTGCAAGCTTAACAGAAATTCAGTAGTGCCCAGGGTCACCGAGACCAACCTGGCAGCAGCCTCCAGACTTGTGTTGGAAGCTCTCTAGTGCAATAACAATTCAGAGAGCACTGCTCTTTCTGTGGAGCCACTGATTGTCCAGTTTCCTGCAGCTGCACAGGTTTTTGGAAAAAAAAAAAACTAAAACAAAACAAAAACCAACAAACCAAACCCAACTCCTAGAAAAATGCCCACCCAGATCTGAATGCTGGCTACACCTGCCTGTTTCATGAAAGGTACAGATTCCCAATGGCATAAATGGATAATGAATAGTCCAGTAATAATGGCAGATCTGGAAAAATTAGTATAGAAACAGAAAATATCTAGTGTGGCAAGAATAAAGGTTTATTTTTAAATAACTATGGTGTCCAAAGGGGTAGATAGGTTTATTTTCCTTCCCTGAATAATATTAAAGTGAAAGGAAAGATGCTCATCTTCTATGGACATAACCCAGAAAAACGGTATTCTTATTGTAAATGTTACCAACATCATCCAACACCCAACAAGTAACTTCCAGTTCATAACAAGACATTCAGTGAGTATATACAATACCATATTCTGTCTGAATTACCAGTTTCCTCCAAAAACCTATAGTGGCAACTTTAACATTTCTTACTTTAAACAGAGGATAGGCTAGCACATAGTGCCTGCTTGTATGTATCCCAAGCAAAATTTAGATGAGCAAAACCTGGATTATATTTGCAAATGGCTCCTGGATTTACAAAAGACCAAGACAGAATGTTGGCTATTGATTTTCATACCTGGAATTTTCAAAATCCTACAAGTACTCCAAATCTTTTTTATACATAAGTGATTTTTTAAATAGATTTTGGACTAGGCAGTGTGGTCTAAGGTTTAAAGCAAAGGGCTGAGAAACAGGAAACTTGGGAGAACTGGGTTGGATGACAGCCTGGATAAATGCATGTGGTTTGTTTGCATGATTTTCAGTTAATAACAAGGGAGATCGGGTGTCTCAGAAAATTCAGAAAAAGGAAGTAAAACTTCATCCTGCCAGTTAGGAAAAAAACCTAAAAGTCTTCATATGAAGGTAATTGAACTTGTATATAGTAATAGAAACTAATTAAGTGTTCTATCACTTAAATGGAGAATGAAGAAAGCCGTAGATAACATAATGCAGAGTAGAATCCTGATGCAGAACATATAGAAAAGTTGGCCTTATTTTACACCTGTGATGACAGAAGCATTGGGACACCATGGGCAAGAAACAACCAGCAATCAGTTGACTACTCCTGTTCTCTCACCGATACCAAACCAATGATTCAGAAAAAGTTGAAAATCCCTCTAATGTATTATGGAAACAAAACATTCTTTAGCTGTTTTACCCAAACCTGCTCTCTATGTGAGATAGAGCCTAAAGGCATATGAGGTCTAATATTTCTTGTAATTGTTATCATACTTAGGGCAAGATCAGAAATTATTTTACGTGTGCAAAAGCCTGAACTTTTAAAGAAAGTTTGGAGAGCTGACCAACAGGTTAATTAAAATTAATGGGGTGGGGTTTTTTGTTTGTTTGTTAAAGGAGACACTGCGAAGACTCAATATAGGACTTACAAATAAATCTACACGACTAAGACATTCAATTACATGAGGTGAAAAGAGTTCATTTGGTAGATATTCTACTGTTCCACTGCTGATTCCAAGGCTGTCACTTCTGATGTTCACCCGCATCTTAAACTGTGGATCAACACAAGGTCCAAGGGACTTTAGGCAAGAGCAAGGCAAATGAAGTTCTGACCTTGTGAATGCAGATGCGCTGCAGATAGAGTGCACCTGAGTTCTGCTTTTTTCTTACCTTTTTACCTGAGAAACCTGAAGGTCAATTACAAAAGTTCACTATATGGAAAATATTATTGGTTCTACCTGACACAGTGTCTGCTTGTCATCTACAGAAACTATGCTAGCATTAAAGCACTGAGAAATTCTCTTGCCAAACAGACTTTAATTTTGGGTCCCTCAGAGATCAGTCTATACAGGATTGGTCTTAGAGCTAAGTAAGAGTGCTAGCTCTGGAGCCAAACTGATACCAGGCACTTAACTTAAACCTGATTCACCTATAGCTTAAGTTCCAGGTATTTTCACATGGTGAATTCAAAACTCTAAATTCAATATAAAAGTTCTTTAAAGGTTCATCCAAACGTTTTTCGGCAAACCTTAACAATAAATCCCAACACTTACCAGACTTATAAGTACTGCTGATTTAACTAAAATATTGTTGCTTAAGTATTATTGCTTAAATTTCAGACTTTCTTTTGAGATATCATTATCCTTACAAGAAGAGAATGCCAGATGGGTTTCTTGTGAAAATTTCTCTTACCTGTCTTACTTTTCTATCATAATTATCTGAGATTTTTCTTGGCTGAAATGTCAACATCCAATGTCCTCCTTAAATATTACACTTTGAATGTGCAGGGTGTAAAATCACAGTTCACAAAGTATATCTACTTCCAGTTACAACCTTGTTAGGCTTTGTTTATGAAGTTCAATGGGTTTTAAATTTCTAATGCATAAGATATCAGAAAAAAAATTAAAAATTATTTGAGTAGCTCATGTCCTCATTTATGTGTGCAGGAATAGGGTGAGTGGAGGTTGGGGTGGTTCTGAGAGTTCATCTGTACCTATGCTCAACAGCCCTGGAAACTTGTGGTCTTTCTTCCCATCCAAACCTTTGGATGAGTGGCAGATTTTATGTGCACTTATATTTGTTTATTCTTTGGATCTGCAGTCTGTTTGTATGCTATATCTTATTAATACTTAGTTTGATACGGACAACAGCAGCAGAGGAACAAATGAGACATGACAACTTGACACTGATGTTTGAAGAAATTTCTTTCTTCTATTGAGATGTAGCATTCTGAACACAAAAGACAATACCCTCGCTGTGGTCCAGATCTGTCCCCTTTCTGCACGTGCCCCAACAAGTACAATTGCAGGCACAGTCAGAACACGCTCTTCAGCGAATGCAGACCACGTGTAGTCTGGGCATATTGGCACATCCCCAGAAATACATGCACAGGCTTTCACACTAACAGATTACCTGTAAGGCAGCCATGCAGAACAAGATGGATGGGAGAGAAAGTATATGTGTCTCTAAAGGCTCACGAAAGAAGGTGCTTTTTCAGAGCAACACAATTACATTTGCCTATTTAAAGATGCAGGGAGACCACAAAATAAAGAAAAAAAGTTTCATCAAGGCTCTAGAGAAATAGATAGATAATCATAATAAGAGTTTGGGTGGCCAAGAGGCTGATTTTGCCCATGGAAAGAAAAATCTTCTGAAAACAGAGACATGCTGGATGCCACATATTTTCCAGTAGTATTCCTCTGACATGCCTTGGCTTCTTTTAAAAACTTGCTTTAAAGAAGTTATCTTCCATGCTCTTCTAGGACTTCATATTTATGATTACAGAACTGATAATGTCCAAACCCATGCAAAATATTATCATAGATTGTGTTATGTGGTTGCCTTTCCCAGAAAAAAGCTCATCTGCAAGTTTTCAACAACTTCCACACGTATTATTTTTCCTGAAGATTCCTACTTGGGACTTTTTGTGTGCAACATAGGTGAAAAACATTGGTAATGACTAGTATGGCCATCTCCTTTCGTTGAAGAGGAATCATGTCTTTTTCTCCATCGGAAAAATATGCGTGTGTCTCTGTATGGATGTATATCTATTCTTTACCACATTCTGAAATAACAAAGTAAAATGTCTTGACATTTTCCACAAAAAAAAAAAAATCCAAACCAAGCCAAATAACAAAATATCCAACAACCTTGGGATGAGTTTATGCCTGGAATGTTTCTGAAAAAAATAGAATTTAAAAAATCACAGAAGATTATATTTCAAGAGTGATGAATAATGGAAAGTATGAACTGTGAAGTTCTATTATATCAGTTGTATTTAGGTTAACCACATTTAATTTTTTTAAGCTCATAAACCCTTAAGAAATGCTAATCACATGATGGACTTATTTGTAAATTTACATAATGCCCTGAAGGAGACACTGTGGTGACTCATAAGCATCTCTGGTTCAGGCTGCCAGAACTGAGAAAGGAAACTGAGTAGTATGATCTTGTATGAACTGTGGTTAAATTCCAGTAGAGTTATCCTCAGGACACTCCATAGCATTTTTTAAACACACTAAGATATGAAAACTAGAAAAAGGGTGATATAAAACAGTCTTTAAGTTTAAGACTTAGCACTGTTTTCTTTCATTCTGTCAAAACTGAAAATTATGCAGTCTAAGCATACATACAGAAACAGGATATTCCTGGAATTTCCTATATTCTAGTTACTGAGTATATTCAAAATATTCCAAAAAATGTACACAAAACCTTTTCAAACAGCACATAAAGTCTTTTTCATTAAGATAATATCACTTCCAAATTAAATTATCACCAATGTTACACAACAGTACACCTGCATGCATACTACATTTTAATAACATGTATATATTTTAAAATTTCTTTATTAAATGTCATTGAAAAAGTAAGACTGTAGTAAACTCAAAGCACTATAAAGTGGTGTCATCTTGGGTTTTGTTTTCTTCTATTGACAAGACAACAGATTTAAGATATATTTAATTAATGTATTAGCAATGATTAAGTGTATCATGACTGAAAATGTATGGTAGTAGACAAAATTAAAAATAGCTACTTGGGTGTCTACTTACCTGTCAAGTTAACTGTTTTATCTGTTGTCCATAAATGAACACCAGATGTAATGTAATGGTTTTTTAATACGAGAGACAAAATACTGGCAGATTGTATTCTGAGTAATGATCCACACTGCAATGATCTCAGTAATGACTTATTCTATCTATTTACCTGGCCTCTAAATAAAGGGAGGGGGTTGGGGGGGGAGGATAAAATTATTCTGCTAGCCTAGAGTGCTCTGGCACTATAAATGTTTAAATCACTGAAGCAGCCCATCCACCTCTGTAGGGGAAAACATGAAATTGATTAAAACAGCTTAAAGCGACAGGAAAATCTTCCTCCTCCGCAGCAAGTTTGGGAATGGAAACTTACCTAGTTCTCATGGTGCCGTTTTTTTTTTTTTTCCCTTCACCCTGTTGCTGCTCTAAAGTGGTCAGTTCAGGGGAAATTCTGCCCTTTAAAGGAAAAGGATCTCATAGCACTACTGTACCGTTTGCAGCATGCCTTTTCCCAAGGAGTGGTGATCTGCTTCCAGAACAGAGTAAGGAAGGCTTTAGGAGTTAGAGAGGGCTGTTGTGTGCCCTGAAAATCTTACTTTTGCCTCACATTGATATAACCACAATATAGGGCTTACAATGACTTTTCTGCTTTCCTCTACAGCTCACAGGAACAAGTCCAAACAACTTTCATAAACTGCAAGGAGTATCTCCTGACTTTACCAGTTACACAGTTGCTGAAACCTGAAAAACATATTTCTGTCCTGCAATTCTCTTTCAGAAAGTTGCATCGAAGGTAAAGTTTGATGATCTAAGTAAACATAAATGAAAAACTTATGGAGATTTCCATGCGTACAATGAGTCTTATCAGAACAGAAAATTCTGTTCAACTTTCTCTCCCAACCTCACCTACTGTGATACTTTCATGCCAAAAACATTGCTGGGAAAACTTGTTGATTTACGGTCTCAGAAATATCCTTCCCTATAATAATGACCTGAACTTCAAATCAGCTCAGCACCAGTGTTACATAGTATAAATTAAGAGGTCACTACAATCTGCTCAAGAGGAACTAGGTGCGATGCTGGGCAGTTTGCCATTGCATTGGACAACAGAGAAGCAACATTATATTGTTGCTATATATAGATGTTGATGACAGGCAAGAGAAATATCCCGAGAGAACAACTATGATGTCTATATGCACTTTTAGTCAAAGTGTCCAGCCTAGCTGTTTTCAAATCAGCACATAGTAGAGGCGCACTTCTGGTTTTCAAGTACTTTAAGATACTCCGGAAACACAAATGACAAAGCTGTGCTATTTTCCATTAGGTGTGTCCAGTGTTTAGGGGAACTGCTGTGGACAGTCTCAGCACTGTGAAGTCCTGAGCTCCCTTGAAGTGCCATACAGTCCATCTGTAAAGGTCTGCACAAATCCCTTAGAGAGGACTTCTGCAGCTGCTCCTTTGGTACCAGAGTCAGCTACAAGACCTTCTTTTCTCATGAAGCAGGTGCTATTCATTTACAAGCATAGTCCACCAGTTTCTGGTTTGGAAGGATTAGTCTAATTTCCTGTGAGTCTCTGAGCAAACCTCAGAAAGATTTGTCTCAGACATCTGGCCAGGTCTAGTGTATGGCACTCCCAGTGCCCAGACCTTCACCCTGTGTGAAGTCAGAGTGTTGGCTTTGTGAGCTTTTACAAACTGCTGACAGATGTCAGGAGATACAAACTCTCATAGCCAAGGCTGAGATTATAATCTCTATGTCTGCTCCCTTCCAGTCTGCAAGAAGCTAAATGCTTGTTTGTGCTGTTACGATCTGCCCAGAAGCCAGCATTTACCTCTGCAGGCTAGTACTACTGAAAATTGTGTTTGAGAATAAACCTACATGCATATATGTGCACTGAAAACACAAAGATAGTCAGAACAAAACGCTGTGTTATTCCATAGTTCCCTTGACCTTTTGACAGCTGGCATCCTTTTAGAAGTACGCATACTTGAAATGAAGCCCTCAGCTAAACTGTAGCATTAAGCAAACTCCAAAAAACCCGAAGAGTGATGTGGGAGAATCATCACCAAGTGTATTACAAGTTGGAAATAGGAAGAGATTGTAAATCAGGTGCAGGAAGAAGGTAAGGGAAAGAACAGGGTTGAAGAACATCAAAGGCTGATTAATTCCTAAAGATAAGGCTCTGGAGAAAACTTACCCTACTATTACCTGCACACCTAACCAATAGCTAGGTCAAAGTAACTTTTGAATGTGTAAGTATTGAGGTGTAGCCCCAGCTGGCAGCTAAGCAGCATGGAGCCCGCTGACTCACTCCTCTCCTGTGGGATGGAAAAGACAAGTGCAACGGTGAAAAGGAGAAAACTTGTACCTTAATATAAAGACATTTTAATAGGTAAAGCAAAAGCCATGCACACAAGCAAAGCAAGACAAGGAATTCTTTTACCACTTCTCATGGGCCAACAGGTGTTCAACCATCTCCACGAAAGCAGGGCCCTCACTCAGAACTCCCACTACCCCTTCTCCCCACTTCTCCTCTTCCCAAAGCCCCTTATAAACTGAGCATGACATCATATGGTATGGAATATCTCTTTGGTCAGCTATTTTATCTGTATCCCCTCCTATCTCCTGGTGCACCCCTAGGCAGCCTGCAGGCAGAGCAGTGCAAGAAGCAGAAGAGGCCTTGGCTCTGTGTAAGCCCTGGTTAACAGTAACAAAACACACCTCTATATAACAAAAACATCTCTATATTATCAACACCATTTCCAGCACAATTACCAAATGTAGCCCCATACTAGCTACTATTAATAAAGTTAACTATCTCAGCTGAAACCTGGACAGTAACACAAATACACATTTGAAAATACGGGAAATACATACAAAGAATACTTTTTCCTGCTGACTTCTTCTTTAATTTTATATAATAGTCACAAAGAGAGTCAGCACCTTTGAGGCATTCATGTTTTATCTGTATGACCTAACACAGATTCTCCTTCACTAGTTAAGTAACATAGCAAGGCTCACAAATCTTTGAGGCTTTCAGGATCTGAACAGATGATTATTCAAAGTGTTTCCACATCACATCAGTTCTGTAAGACACAGTTAAGGTGGTAGATTCAGTAACAGACATTAGCAACACATAAGTATATACAGTGAGTCAAGTAATGGATCAAACCATGGAAGCAATAGCCACTTTAACTGAAGATGACTGCCTGTGATCAAAGTCTTTAATCAACATTCAGGTGCTATAGTTGAAGTTTATAATTGGGAAAGGTCTGTTATACTTCATGATTTTCTTCCTTGTCAGAAAGTAAGATCCCGAATAGTAGTCAATCCTCCTGAGATACTACTCTATAATCCATTTTCTTTCCTTCTACCACAGATACCATCCATTCCAGAAGAACTGCTCTCACAGATATATATTTGAGAGTACTTGGTGAGCATTTTTTTGGTATCAAATTATTTATTAACAATCCTGTTTTATAATGAAACTATTATTTCATCAAATTTGCCTACACCTAATTTATATATCTGTGAAATAATCAGCAAGTCCTCAAGGTGTTTTTATTTTTTCCAGAATATTGAGTGGCTCTTTATAATAGCAATTAATATAAAGCACATAATCACTAATGAACAGATAACAGAAATATTCACACAATTCAGGTGCATTATTTTTGCAAAATAATGGGATAACCTAGAGATAATTGTTTGATTGTTCCAAGGGTCTGTCCAACATACTGCAACAAAAATTTCTGCATGAGGCATTTAGCTTAACCTTTTCCATGGCTTTGCTTTTGGTCATGCTTTTAATTCTTTTTTTACCTATACTCACAAGCAGTTTTCAGACATAGTGGCTGAGCGCATGTGCATACACACAGACAGACAGACACTGATAACATAGAGCACTTTACCAACCCAGTGAGATTGTAACACAGAGCACTGCATCAACCACGTAAAGACCAGCAACACTCACACTACCCCAGAAGCAAGCTGAAACCTGCCTCTCTCAGACCAGCCCCTTTTATAGGGGCTGGATTGACATCAGGGGGTGTGGAAACAGCCCCAGTCAACTCAGCTCATCTGTGCTGGTTGCCTGGAAAACAGCCTGGGCTAACTCAGCTCACCTGTGCTGGGTTTTTGGGGAAAGTCAGCTCTGTCCTGGCCAGAATCAGGACAGGTCTTATGAAACTTACTGACACAGAAGATGACAAAGAGGAGAAAATTTCTAAAATACAACTAAATCACAAAATGAGTTTGTCTAGGAAGCTGTTGAACATTCTTCCATCAGATTTGTTTTTCCTCCATAACAGCTATTCAGCTGTTCTTTTTAATTTTACTTTTCACCTTTTGCTTGTGCACTGAAATGGGAGCTGCATGTATTAACTGATTCACATTCACAACCAATTAAGCCAGGCTTCACGTACTATGTACAGCTTGGCAAGCTTTCTTCAAGCACAACTTTGAACAATGCAATGCTACACAGGCTCAACTGCTATCCTTGTAGTTTTCACTTTCTCTCCCCCTTATCTTTCTTAAAAGTTGAATAGTCAGGTATTAAGTTGGTCTCATCCTTTAAAAAAGGTGTTTGCTCACATTGCTTAAGATCTAGTCAGGGTAGCATATGCTGCTGTATTGAATACAGCTTTAAGTGTCCATGGTCTAATGTCAAGATTCCACTATGTACACATAGCCAATATTAAAATGCAAAGACACAGAAGAGTTATATTTTGCTTTATTGTTTATTATAATATAAGAAAAACAAATCTAGAAAGCACATTTCGTGGAGCACCATATTGTTACAAAAATTGCTGGCTCTCCTACAAAGTGTATTTTTTACATTTAAACAATGACACACACATAGTCGGTACACACAGGCATCTACACCCTGGCCATCTTATTGACAGCCCCAGAGACCTCTTTTTCAAATAGAGAAACATTAAGGTGTACAGCAGAATGCCAGTGTGAGGGCATCTGAATGCCAACTGAGTTAATTACTCTTTTGTTAGCAATCTTCATAAGCACACAAGCCTTCACTGTCTCACCCCTGTCTTTACTCTGAAGCCTCCAAATTGGGCTTAAAGGTGACTGAATATGGATCCCACCCAGACATGGTGTAGAGTTGAACAAAACTGGCCAATATTCCCTACCTGATACCTTTTATTGCTTTGGTTATAGTACTGAATGAAATTCTTAAAAACTCTTAAACCTATACTCCACATCACAGAAAAGCCACTTTCACACATACAGAAACATAACCTTCCTCTCCACACATCCCTGAACGCATAGTACTGATACCTTTTTGAGAAGCTTTGTGGGTTTTCCCACCAAGATCACCCTCATAAAAATAATGGCATTTTGTTTTTCAAAGTGTTCAGACAGTTGTTCAACAATATACTTTGTAAGACATTTCTTTCTTTTTAATAGGGCACGTTTTCCTGTTGCCTTAAATTTATGTCATTGTCTACACAAGCAAGAGATAAATGCTATCATTTTCACCTGCACAAAATGTTTTATGTTCATTTTATACAGTGCTAAATAAATGATGCTAAGCACAGAACAATGTAGAATGATAGCCCAGAATAGTTTTTTACCTTGCTCAAAATGAAAAAGTATTGGAAGTTTCCCATACTAATGTTGAAACACGGTATTGGGGTCTCTTTATATACAGTAGCCTTCCAGAACACTTTCAGGCACCTACTTTGTGAGCTTAATTGCTTAATATGTATGTCACACTAAAGCACCCCAAGTAATATGGTTTAGTGCCCTCAAACAATGAGAATAAGAGACAAAAGCAAATCCAGCCTCACAGCAGACCAGATCAACTGTGAAATGTGATGCCAGCAAGGTAGCAAAATTTCTGCCTGAACCTAAACCAACCCACTGTTACAATAATTTTGGGTATCTGGCATATGGCCACTTCTGTCATTAACTGAGGACAATGCATTAGGTTTAATTTTTAAACATTTCTATTAAACGACAACAAAATTTCTTGACAATGATTTGTTGTATAATTTGTCAACAAAAATACTGAAAAGCTTGTAATTCTATCACCCACTTACAAATTTTATTTTTTTTTCTCTAGGCCCATTTCTCTTTCAAAGACTTTCCATGCTAACAACAAATTTTTGGGCAAATATAAGGATTTACAAAATGCATTTCTGTCCTGATAATCAGTGAGGCTGAACTATCTATAAGTTTTAGGCAGGGTAATGCATTCATGTTGCCAAGAAAGAAACAAAATCATTACATCTTTTTTCTTGTGAAAAATTCTTGTGGATTTCAATTTACAGGAGCCAATTTTATAATTCCTTTATACTATGTGATGAACAGGCATCAATGAATAACATGATAGAGTAATGTAAATCCAAAAGGAAGGAGAAAATGGACTTGAAAAATAACTGCAACTTTAGATACGAAAAGGGATATTAAGTAACTGAATTACTAACTCAGATTCTTTCTTCTGAGCTAAAGGTATGTTTCAACAGCTGTGATAAACATTTGGCTAGCAATTCCTGGATAAACAGTTCAGACTTCAACTGTATGATAGGGAAAATTTGAAAGAAAAAGAAGACTTATTAAAGTTTTACAAAGACTATGGAGTTGCTATGGATTAATGAATTTTCAGATGTCTGAAGAATAGGATGCAAATAGGAAAAGATATGCTGGGTATACCAACAAATATTTTCACTTTCAGTAACTTCTACATCTTAATCACCTGAGTAAAAGGACAATTTGGAAAAATCAGAAGAGATTCAGAGGCAGGCAAAGAATGTGGATGTGTATAAGAATGTGAATTATTGTTTGGCTTCAGAAACAAAAAAAAAGTGCTATAAATTTCGATAAAGTATATGGTCACCAGCATAGAGAAGGATTGGTTTTTCTTCTTAAGCATGATAGGTTTTTATTTTAGTATTCCTCACCTCAAAAAATTCTATGTCTCAAAACTAAGGATCAGCCTCTCATAGGGATGATAAAACATTAATGATCACATTAGAGAAAAAAAAAAATAAGGGCTAAGCTAATGAAAATTCCAGAAGAAATTATTGCACCTTCCCCTGAAGCATCTAATACAGTCAGAGGTAGGACACTGGATTAAATAAACCACATAGTTTGGCTATGTTACTGTTTCTACTATATTAGTTTTAAAAATTCAGTTATATACCCCAGTTAGTCACAAAAATGTATAACAATCTTTCGCACTGAGCAGTGAGTTGCAGCAACATTAACTGATGGGAGGACAGAATAATTTTTTTTTTTTATTACTGGTCTTGGACATATACACAGGCACACACAGACATATACCTTCTGAGAAGTGGGGCTCACTCCTCTCTTACACACATTACAAAACTCTGTGTGTATAGGTTTAATAGTGTGTGAAGGAAAAAGTGAGAAGGAAGGGAAGCGTGAACCTGAATATGGGAGAAATCACTCATGTTACTGTCATTATTCCAGATCTGTGCTTGAAAATCCATTTCCAAATGCTTTGTACATTGGGTAAGTTAACCAACAGCCAAGAAGACTACACAATGTTAAAGGGACACAGTGAAAATTAAAATATGTATGCGTGTGTTTTCTTTCCCGTGTTAGTATTAACAAATCATTTTCCTGACAACTGGCAGGATGAGAAATTATAAGAAAAATTTGATTTTTGGCCACTTACCCTGTTTAATTCTCATGTTTCTACCAAATCTGAGAGAAAACCTGGATAGACCATTTCCTTATGGGTTTTCTTTTACCAGCTCTAATGGGTTAGCTCATTGTAAACTTGTGTTTTCATCAGGCTTGAATAAATCATTTTATTTCTATAAATAACTAAGTGTAATGTATACTCCAACAGTATCTCTTTAAACTTAATTAATAATCCCTCAAACACGTTCGTATGAAAATTCTTCCATCTTTCACATTTATTCACATTAATTCACTCTATTTGTCCTCCTTGTTTCTCTGGAAAAGCTTTCGAGAACACAGGTGAATTAAACAGGTTATCACCTTATCTGATAGCAGAAAGGGAGCTAATCAATTCTGAGGCTGCAAATAACTTCCAGACAAACTAACCTAGATATAAACTAGTTACAGGTATTTAAGATAATAAAAATCAGCATGACCACATTTAACGGGGTAAGTGACAGCATAAGTTTCCATTTAAATGAGGTAATGTTGTGTAAAAGTTCCCCCATCCCCAAAATACATCTGTAAGGTCATTATCTCAAAAATAAAAGAGAGAAATAAGTTATTTTTTAAAAAGCTAAAAAAAAAAGAATTTACCTTTAAGCCTATTGCTGGACAGAAAGAGATCAAAGGGTGTAAAGTAACAGGGAAGAGAACCAGAGAATACTGATAAATGCGTGTTGTCAGCTCTGAGAACCGAGGGCTGGTTGGCATCAGTTGAATTTTGTCTGGTGATACACTCTCTACATGGTTCTCGCTGTTTTGTTATAAATAATCCAGGGTTTTTAGTTTTCAAATTGTAACGGGCTTATTTGACCACCTTTGTCTTCTGGGTCCAACTCCATAGATTTTACTATCTCTCTCTGCAGGCAAGGCCTGCACACTGGATACAAACATAGATAGAATTACAACGTTAATACACTGTGCAGAGGCATCCTCAGAGAGTACAAATACCAGCATACAATGTTTAACCTTGAGCTGAGCAGCCAGTCTGCACGCATGATGCATTGCATGGTGGTTCCCGTAATCTCTGAACAATAAAATCTCTGAGAGAAAGGATAATTCGGTGGCAATTCTATGCAAAGTAACTGCAAGCCCCTCGTCTCCTCCCAGGTTGCTTGTATTGGCCACAGGAAGGTAATTAAGTGTTTCTGATTAAACGTACGACATTGCCTTTCTCATGAATTGCCTTCCACACAGCAATGCTTCTTCTGGCTCACCGCAGGGCCTTCGTGAGATGGGTTCCTTTCTCATTGCTCTTCCTGTTCATCAGCAGCACCTTTTTGCAGAAGCCTCTTCACCTCATCTGTCCCATAGTGAGCGCAGGAGTGAGATCTTTTTCATACAATAACGTGGAGTTAGTTTTTTTATTTTCTTTTCCTAGTTAATGTTCATTTGACCTTATCAAATGTGTTCTCCTGCAGCCATCTGAAAGGCTTTACTCAAACCAGCATGTGTTTTCTTTTTTTCCCTTTTATATTACCTTAAAGGGATACACTTGTTAACATAGCTTCTGTAGAGAATGATTTTCATCTTTTTCTGAAGTTTTGTTCCAGCCAAAGGCGAACCTCCTGCAGATTGTAGAAAAAGGGGCCTTTGCCTCCTAGGTAGGCAATTTTTTGTCTCTGCACAATGCATACTCGCTCAAATGAAACCCCATAGGCCACATTGGCATTGTTGTCCATGCAGTCAGCCACCACTTGGCACTGAGGTGGCAAGGAAAAGCGCTCTAGGAGCTGGTGAGCAGCTGCGCATCGGTCTTCTTGGTTCCTGTGTTTCTTAACTTCAAATGAAGAGGGAGAGATTCCAGGGGCAGCCCAGCCATCTGACGGGTGAGCCTCATCGATGTAGACCAACAGAAAGTCAGCCACACCAGAGAACTCCTCCACCAGCTTGCTGAAGGCTGACAGCTGGCTTGTGAACGGTGGTCAGGTAGCTGAACCAAAGTTGACCACCAGTGGCCGCTCGGAGTTGGCAAAATCCAGAAGGTGGCATTTGGTTCCACACTTGCCACCCACACTCTTCCAGCTGTTACTGTTGCCATCACTGCCCTTGGCTATGTGGATTACACTGGAGTTTGGGGCTTCTCCTCCGAGTTTGACCTGAGAGTAAAACAAATTAAAACATAGCAAGTTAATATGACGTATTTGTCCAGTATGCTTATGATTGCTCTCTTCAAATAAATGGAGTCATCTGTTCAAAAAGTACACCTAAACACCCTCATGGACACTAGCATGGAGATATAACAAACCATCACAAGTAATAGACTCAGAAAGTGCATCTAGTCCCTCTCCATTCACCGTGCTGCTAAACATGGCAATCCTGACAGGTAAACTACTTCATAGTTTTTAGAAAATTTGATCTGAGATCTGTCTTGACCTGCCCACTACACACATAGTCTTGTCTATCTCTATTTATTTACTTACAGATTACCTCCAATATCTTCTATCTTTTTTCTACGAAACATATTTTCTAGACATGATTTTTTTCTCACTTCTATCCTCCAAGTACTCTCCACTTAGTTTGCATCTTTCTTGAAGAGCAGTGTTCAAAACTTCAAAAGAATTTTCTCTAATTCTCAAAATAATCACTTACCTCATGTAGCTCAAAGGCTACACCTATTTATGCATTCCAGATGGTTGTTTTTTACAAAACATGATGACTGTTTTGGAGAAGCAGTAGACAGGGTAGTAACAGGGGCCAGCTAGTGAGAAGTTATAATGCCTAGGTCCTTTTTTCTGCCTTTCTGGTTGCTCCCGGAGATGGCTTTGAGTACCTCATCAGACCAGCCTAAATTTGGTGCTTTTCATTTGGTCTCACTGAACTGCAATCTACATTTCAAGTCATTTTTCCAGTTCTCAAAAAATCATTCTGCACTGTATTCCAAATCTTCACAACATATACAGTACCACACAATATTGAGAGGTTTGCAGGTTTCATATGTTTACATTCTCTTTAAACCTTAAGTTCAAGAATGGAAATACTCAGTGTATCAATTACAGAGAGACTTCTGCAGATGCCCACTCAATGTATCATTGTTTTGACAGTGGACCATCCAGGACAGAAGTCTCCAAAAGGTTTTCTAACCACTTTGTAGTGATTTTATCAGTGATTGACACATTTCCTTCTACTGCTGTATTTCTCTAAAAGGTGACTGGGGAAAAAAAGCAGCAGGAAATGGGAAAAGTTTATATGATGGTTGAAGTAGGATGAAATTAAAGAAAACAGTTCTCACCTCTAACCTCAGACTCAACAGGCAATTGTGGAAAACTCATTTTGCCTGCTTGTTTCTATTTCCCCATCTATATAAAAAAAGACATAATATATGCATCTCGCAGATGGGACTGCCAAAATAAGGTGGAGCCTGCAGAGGGCTCCAAGATCCTTAGCTGATAACTGCTATAGAATCACAAAATATTATTACATAAGACAATTAGTTCAATGAGCTTTGCCACAGCAATTTCTATGTATCTGCCTTCAACATTAAACTCTATTACAACAATGCAATTATCCTTTTTGTATTTCCCTGACTCTTTCTATCTCTGTCTCCTGTCTATTTATGTTCAGAAGCATTGCTTTGAAGAAAACACACAAGACCCAAATTCTGAAGCCTTTTATATTTTGTTTATTTCTGAAGCTACACTCCATTTTAAGTCCAAAGAAGTTAATGCTGAGTGAGAGATGTGTAAAAACTGGATAAATAATGGACTTTTTGTGCTTTTCTATTCCACATTCTGTTATGGGGTATCCCGGTGAATCAGATACAATATGAAGCTGAGTTGACAGCTGAACTTTTTAACTGAAGCAATTGCTACAGCACAGAAATTGAAAGGCAAGTATATTATAAATGCTGGACTCTCTATTTCTCCATGAGAAACCTAACTACTATGAACAAATATGAAATTGCTCATGACTCATCATTATTTTATCAGAACAGCAATAGAAGCAAGAGTCTTTCTAAAGCAAATGTTTTAAGACACTGCCATTAAAGCTGCCAGACTTCATAGCTATGTGAGAAGGTCTCACAGCATGTTGGCACATGATACTAACATCATTTTGAATACTTTCTGTGGGGCAAATTGAGACACAACTGTGCCGTCATTTGCCATTGCACAGTCATCACACCACTGGGAGCAGGGGATGTGCAGCTGCACCACAGGCAAGGGAAGGAACTGATGCCCCAGACCTCACAGTCCCTTGTGAATCCCCTCCCCACAAACCTCTATCTGCAACTTTGCTTTCTGCTAGAGCCCTGGTAACAGTTAAAATAAAAATAAAGGCCTTGTACTCATTTGCCGTTTAAAACAAGTGATGTTTGAAGTAGGACCTGTTGTGTTAATGGGCTGTCCTTTGAACTCAAGGAAGGAAAAGAGCTATATCATAGGTTTGAGAAGAAAGGATCTATCTGGAAAAAGGCAGGCTCAGAGACCCAGGCTGTAGCATTTAAGCATCTTCCAGCATTTAAAAAGTGTTGCTGCAGGCCATCTACACCTTAGCAGGTAGTAAGTACTAATTTCTAATTTCTCTTGCTATCCTGTTCAGTAAGATAGACAAAGCAGGAATAAGGCTGCACTTGAGCAAGAAAATACATAGGTCAAGATAATTTGACAGCTATATAATCATCCTGAGGGCTGCATTCAATTCAGAAATCAGCTAGACATTGCAGCATTTTGTGACAGGTTGTTGACTACCAAGAAAGGGCACATCTCAAGACAACATCTGCACAAACACTAGATCCCTCTTTGCCTAGAAAGCTTAACTGTTCTTGCACTACCAAGCAAATGCTTTCTCAGAGCTAGCTTGCTCAAAATGTGCCTTTTGGGCAAAGCCCGACATGTAAGTATCTGTGCTGCACCCACTCGTTGGATGAATAATGGACCTCAGTATTTAGGAGTGTGCACTCATCCAGTCAAAGAAAAGAAGTAATAGCATGTGATTTATCTCATAAATCACAATTAAGCAACACACTGAATTTCTGATATTTGCTGGCACTCTTCAGAGAAGAAAAATAAAGGTAAAAAGGATAGAAGCAACTAAAATTCAACAAGGAACATAGCTGCTTAGAAGACATCTGAGCAGCTGTTTTGCCTCATTCTTCTGGTTTTATTTTAACAAAACTACTACGACTGAAAATACTCTAACCAACACTCTTAAACTGGGAAACCACAGTCTGCTTCTCAGTTGTATTTAAGCAGAAAGAGAGCTTACATACTGTAAGATTCTCATTACCAACTCTTCACTCTGGTCTACCAAACCCTTCTTTTCCTAGGTAAGTTTGCAAACCATGAAGAAGCAGAGTAACAAGACAACTCCCATCAAACAAGAGCATGGTAATGCCCCTCAAGTGCTATTAACGTCAATACCAAGGATGGCAATATATTTCCCTGTGCTCCAACAATGCAAGTTTGCATTCTGTCTCTCCTACATCTTCTTGACCAAAACAGATGGATTTAGGAAATAAAGTGCAAATACGTCCTATGTCACCTTGTAGCAGTTTCTCTTCATTTCCCACAGCCACGAAGTAAATCTCATGGCCGCAGGTTACCTATCATTTTGATTTTTGCTTCTAGGAGTGCTTCAGTTGGGTTTTTTCCCTTAATGAGACATTTTTGCCAAGCATGCATTCACAAGGCATTTTCTGCTCTTGTAGAGGAGTAATTAGGTCGGTGCCTTGTTCCATGCCAGTGTCAGGCACTCCAAAAAGCAGCCCTGCCCAGTTGTTAATGCTTAAACATAAGCAGCGGCATCTCCACTAATTGGTCTTGATGAAGTGCTGATGTTCCAAAGGGACTCTTTATTTCACCAAGCTTGGGGAACCGATTGACACAGGATGACAATATCATCCTTGCTGATCATCTGCATTGTAGGCCTTGGCTGTCTTCTTTGTTGTTATTTATTAAAAGAAAAAATAGCTCTTGGAAAAGAAAATCAACGCAATGAGAAAACAAACAAAAAGCCCCATGTATTCAGCCAAACCGCTTTTGAAATCTTACACAAAGGCAGGCAAAATATAAATTCTGAGAAACAAACTAGCAGAATTCCCCTCACACGCAATCCATCATTTCTATAATCACGTACTTATGTGCATGAATATTCGGGCATTCAGTGCCAGCCTTCTGGATGAGCTGGAAACTGGGTAGTGTGCAGGCATCCCCTCCCATAGAGCTGCATGGGACACACAAGGTAGGCCAACCAACTCTGAGAGCCAGCTTGGTCATCAGCAAGAGCAAGCACCAGCCCACCAACCTAAGCAGTGACTCCTACCATTTGTGCAAGTTTTGTGTTTCCTTGACAGCCTTAGTATTGCATCTCCTTCTCCGATTCTACATGCAGAGTGAAAAGGGAACAAGGCTGCTGATGCTTTAGCACGCAGACTGCAAAATGAATGAGGCTCAGGAGCAGTAAAGAAAGCCCTATTCATAAACTACAGGCTAGGAATAGCACATACTGCTGACTTTGTTGTACATTCTCCATGAGGACTAGGAAAAGCCCCACAGACAAAACATTGCCTTCTCATTTACCTTTTTCTTTTGTCTCACTTTGCTTTTATCAGCTTCAGCAAAACCCTCCTGGGATCCCATGCACTGGAAAATGGCTTTCATTGCCTGCACAAGGGATTTTCAAACACCTTGGCAGACTCATCAGGCTGTGTCAACCCCCTAAAGAAGTAGGTGTTGCCAGACAATTATCAGTCTGTGATATTAGCCATTTAAATATGGACATGCGGTGTTTGGGACTAAAGTCCAGCAACTAGTAATGAACTGAATCCCTGGAGCTTTTTTCTCCTTTTCAAATACTCCACTTTACTTTGATTTGCTTCCATTCAGCTAAATATAGCCTTTGAACAGCCCAGTATTTCTCAGTGCTTCATCTAAATCATAATCAGACTCTGGCTGGAGAATTACACAAATTATTATTTTTGTTTTCTTTATTTACATGACCCAGAGTTGTGCAGTGGATAAAAATTACAGGAGGCCCTTGTCTGGAGTAGCATATGGGAGTGGGAGCTCTTCATTTGTCATGGGGAGGTGGCAGCTTGCTTTAAAAGACTCGATTACCAGAAGTGGAGAGCAGACTGGAATTGACTAGCTCTCCCAGAGTCCTGAGACTTTATTTAAGGATCAGGTGTGTGAAGCTGAGGGAGGGAAGCAGGAAACAAATTAAAAGGGCACAGTCCAGATAAAAATAACTAGTCAAATGCTGGTCTTTTTATTTAAAAGCTGCCAGTCCCACAAATGAGCATGCATGGCAGAGGGAAAGCATAAAGGAGCCTTTTGCCTTGCACTCTTATAAATGAAAATGGCTAATTTTAGTTCCTCTGATCCGGGAGCCTATGGCAAGCTCCTAAAGGGCTTATGTTTCCCTCTAGATGGAGGCATGGCCTAAAACACTGTGGGCTCTGGGCCACTGGCTGACCCTTGTGCCTACTCATATGTAACAGGGGCCTGCATTAGTCTTTGATAGTCAGCACCTGGAGGATGAGACTGACTATTTATTTTCTTGGAAAAAAAAAAAATCAGCTTTAGCATTACATGAATACATACTGGTGGTTTTATTGGAGAGGCAGAGCTGGGGTATAAGGATCAGGTACGATCCTTTTCCTGGGTGGTGCCTGTTAGCTGATTTTCTGTGTCTACCACAGTTGAAGGGGTTTCTCAACAGGGTTTGGTGAAAAGGCATGAAGTCTTTTCAGTCAGTTTTTCACACAGAAGGGTGAAAGTGGAAGAATACAAAGAGGTGGTGTGGAAAAAGTGAAGGTAGAGCCTAAAAATTAAACAGGTAGAAGGAAACCACATGGAGGACAGGAGTCAACATTTTCCTCTTCCTAGCTTTTGTCTGCCTTGAGTGTTTGAACTGTAAGCTCCGTGGGACAAACTGCTGCGCTTGTTTAGGACACTGCCTAGTACAATGGGTCCCTGGTCTAGGTTGGTCTTCAGACACTACTATAACAAACATGATTATATATTAATAATACTGACAATGTTTTAATAATAATGACAATGACAAGCCCAAATCCTGTTGAATTTATGTTCCAAACACTGCAGGAAAGGTTTTAATTGTAGTTTGGTTTTGTTTTGTTTTTCTCGCTTCTTTCAAGATTGTTTTCATTTGAAAATGTCAATGAAAACAATTCTGCTAAGGCTGAACTTTGTAGAACCAATAAAATATTTTTAATACCACACAATGTCTAGTTCTAAACCCTGAAATGGCACAAATCCGTGTCAAATGCTGGAAAACTTCCTTACCTTGCAGACAAAAAAAAATATTACAAATAGTAAGCACAGAGGTTGTGTTTCCTCCAACTGTAAAAGCTTTTTTTTTTTTTCAAAAAATTAGTTACCAGACAGCCTAATAGCAGGTGAAGGGATCATGCCATTACTCGCATGTAGCTTTGTGACAATGCTGTGCAGCATCTACTTAATGGGAGAATTTTTGTGCTGTCCTGCTTTACACACCAAATTCATTTTTGGAATAAATGATGTACCTATAAGGCAGGCAGAAGCAGCCAAAGGTAATTTAATTGTGCCTCCGTGAAATATCAGGCAATTCCCACTGGGAGTTTACTGAACCAGGCTACTTGTTGCTGCATTCAGAGCTGGGCCTATGCTGTGAATTTGGGATCCAGTGCCAGCTGTTCACTCCATGCGGGGTCTGTCATGCCAGAGCTTGCTGGTGACCTGTTCTAAAGACAGTAAAAAGCTACACAAGTACATACACACCTCCATTGACAACCACTGTTTGAGATACCCTCATGTACATTTACACACATGCATATACACCCACATACATGTTACCACCACAGGCACACCACAGCATTCCTAAGCATTTGGTTGCTTCTGGGAGATGCCATTAAGGTCTTCCCCCTAACTACCTTGCAGTGAGGTGAAGATGGAGGATTTCCTCTAGGATAACTTTACAGCTCTCTACTGGAGACCGGGAATGGTAGCTCTGCATTGGTGAAATGCAGAGCTCTTACCTGGCACCAGAAAAGCTCCCAGCATGAAGCCTCGTCACTGGGAACTGCTAATGGGTGCAAACGTTTTTGTACATTTTAAAGGCATTTTAAGAGAATAACTTCTCACCGTTGGAATCCTAGAAAGCAGATTCAGTCCAGTCCTAAAGAAAACATGGAACTTAACAAGTAAAAAATGCTACTGAAAGTAAATGCAATTTAAAAAAAAAAAAAAAAAAAAAAAACAAAAACCCACTTCTATATTTTTTTTTTTNAAAAAAAAAACAAACCACAAACTCACTTCTCTAGCTTTTTTTCTGTATTTCTCTAAGACACGTTGCACATTCAGTATACATGCTATGGGCTAAACCAAATGCCTCACTTCCATTCACAAATGGAAATGAGGCATTTGGTTTAGCCCATAGCACAAGGAAGCCAAAGCCCATAAGGAAGCCATGAGTAACACCCTCTTTTTAAAAATCTCTTTTCTCTGTCTTACAAGTAGGTTGCATTCATATCTGTAAATACATGTGTGTATATACATACAAAGAAATGAGAGAGGACTGACTCCTGAAAGTGCAGATTCTGTATGTCTGTGTGTGCATTTTTGCATTTATACACATACACATATATGTGCATACAGACAGATATACACATGTATCTGTATGTATACAAACACATATGAAAGTGTAAATAGCTACACACACATACATACAGGATATGTTCTTCAGGAGTCAATCCACTCATTTCCATAGATAAACAGAGCACAACAGTAAATTAGAAAAATAACATTTAAATAAAATAGATGCACTCTTTCAATTACATAAAGTTAATGAAACTTTATTTATCTCTTATGGCAATCACTCTGGTTCTAAAGACTCCCTTGTAATGCAAGATATGCTTGCCTCTTGAAAAAGAATAGGAGGAGGATGTTCTATAAATCACAAAGCTGACGCAATGTAGACAATACCAACACTGAGTGTGACAGATACTGCTCAGAGCTAAAGAAGAAATATGTTAATGATTGATAACATTTACATAAGAAAACAAAATATGAAAGATCATTTTTATTCCAGTGTGACTGTAAAATGTGGATAAAACAAGTCATACAGAATGTTCCAATAAAAAGAACACTGAATAAACTCAAAACTCTGCATTGCTTCCCCAATGAGGATGTGAAAATTGTGAACTGTTGCTAGGTAATCCTGCCTATGAAATAATTGCCCTAACTAAAAAGTCATGTGCAAGAACAACAAAAATCAGAACAAAAGCAAGTTGAGATTTGGATATTAAAAGATTTTTTTCTAGAAGGGAAAATACATTAGAATAGCTATTTTCAAATATCTACTTAAACTATTCCAAGATCATCTCTTGTACATACAAGTCTTGAAACAAAATCATGCAAGTTTGGGACAGCCTATGTGCTTTGTTCTGTGTAAACTACACCTAAGCATAGTTACTGCTTTAATCCTTTAGTCTTCTGCTTACAGGCAATCTAGCTTTGGTTTATCTCAGACATATGTAATTCTGCAATTCTAATTGAAAAAAAAATGGTGATTATCTCATAGATACTACTCAATGGAATGAGTGCACCTGCTTAAGTACTTTGCTAATATCTGGCTTCATCTAGCAGATTGAAACAATAAGAAATCATGGTTATGATGTCAACTACATTTTGCCATACTGTTTAATACCCCTATTCCAGAATATTTTTATTCCCTACTCTCAGTAATTGGCTAAGATCAAGATATCACAAGTGGACAGTACTATTCAAGATTTTTTTGGGGGGGGGGGAAATAAATAATTTAAGGAAGAAGATGTTTTATGGAATGGTCTTTAATACAATCACTATTTCCCATGCTTTTAAACATGCCACAAAGCAGAGTTTATTTACTTTTTTTTTCCAACTCTACCGGTACAGCTTCCCAGCTGAAACTTTTTCTTTCTCTCCCTTACAGAAGCAGCAGATTTTCCTCCATTATGGAAGGGTTGACTCTTCTACCAGTAGTGCTCCTTGTTTATTGTGTCAAATTATAGAGATAATTTGATTTCTACATGTATCGTTCTGTGACAATCAAGCATTTTCAATGTTCTTCTGTCCTTGTGGCCCATAGTTCTATTAAAGAAAACAGTCCTTCCATGAACTGTCTGTCAGCTAGCTCTGTGTTTAGGATAGCTGGTATGAATGCATTTTTTCACCTCTTTGAAACAAAGTGATGAAACCTGTTATGCTTATACACATTTTTCTGCTCAGTGCATTGAGGCACAGGATTCATTCTAGAGACCTTAATGTCTGATTGGCCTGAACAATCTAGGTCATTTAATGGTGATAAGGGAGAGATTGTAATTACCAAAGTTCAAGGTATGAATTTCATTGCCAACACCAAAAATAGAGCAGTCATCCTCCCTGTAGCTTCTATGGCTGACATCAACAATACTGAGGAAAAGGCAAGGTATGACTTTAGAAAGTACAGAAAGGCATGTGACATCTTTATTTCAAAGCATTTTGTGCTATTTAAGCAAAATGAGATTGAAGATCTTGTGGATATAAAGTTCCTTATGACTCCTCACCTTCTCCATCCAGACCCTGGGCCACATGCAGTTTGCAAATATGGGAACTAGAAACTTGGCTGTTTCAGAGCGGTGCTGCCAACTTCAACTGGAGCATTGACTAAGTCATATGTTAACTGTCCTACCCTGCCTTGTCTGTAAAACCAGAACAACTGTGTTTCTCAGCCCATTTAATAAGGCCAATTGAAAGTTTACTTACCTAATGTCTATAAAGAGACTAAAACCAGAAACTAGAAAGGCTAGGAGAATAGTGAGCTTCCTTAAGCATTACTTTATTTAAGTAGCCAGCTGGCTGATTCCTAGGATGGCAGTAAGAGGTTGACCCATTTGGCAAAAGCTAATGTTATTTATATTTGTCTTACATTGAAAATTAATGTCCCCGTGGCTTGGATTTCAGGCTAAGCTGCTTCTATTCCATATCACAAAGCCAGCAAACACCAACACCATCAGCTCTTCACATCTCTGGATAAGAGCAAATACAAAAGCCATGGGGTCAGGAGGCGGAGGGGGGGGGGCTGTC
>VXBZ01008631.1:170665-343102 GCA_013399135.1 Heliornis fulica
AGGACATGAGGAAGGCAATACAGAAAGAAATATTTCAGAAGATACAGAGTTATCGTTTGGATAGGTACTCTATGACCTCATGACATCACATGGGGTATGTTAAATTAGATGGTCTAAATAAGACAACACATTAACAGACTAAGCACTGTTTTGGAAGCCACAAGGCTCTGAATCCAGCTCTTCTACTTACTAACTGGGTGGCCTGTGCAAGAAATTTCATCTTTTTGGGTTCACCTTTTCAATCTATAAGAGGGAACTATAACTATACCTTATGAGAACTGGGCAGTATCACTGGGTAATGTTTGTACAAAACTTGCAAGAAAAAAAAGTACATATTGCATAACTGCTATTGGCTTTATTAACATAAATTGCCAGACAGCTGTCCCTCACCTAGTCAAGCTCATTTTTAATCTCTGACATGTCCCTCTGTCATGTGCCTTAATGAAGAAAAAAGGCTCCCTGTTTCAATCCTTGCCCAGTTTTACTATTACCCGGATCCTTCTTCCAATATAAAAATCAACATATTAGTAATAAAAAGTGCCAATGCAATGACAAAGGTTTATTTCTATATTTTTCTCTAACTAAAACAATTCTACATTACATAGATGCCATCTATCTATGTAGAGCTCTATCTGAAGATGCAGTCTTTTATAACCTCTGAAGATCTCACATGGCTAACAGCTGTGAAAACATCTAGAACATTTTAGAATTATTCTTACACTAAGACCTGGAAATACTGTATAAAGATTAGGACCTTTATTTGTACTGGTGGGGAAACTGAGGCACAGCTAAAAGAAGTGCTACATCCATGGCTGTTAGTGCAGACCACAGAGACAGCTGCTCTGAATCTCGTGAGCCCTTAGCCCACACTTAAAAGCTGCGCTTCTTCCAGCACACAGCTAACCTGTCAAACCTAGCATAAAATCGGAGCTATTCTGCTCTGCAGAGTCATGTCATTCCCTTCCCTTCTCCGTTGAGGACAGGGATGTTCATCGCAGCTCCCCCACCCCAACCTGCCAGTCCCTATCCCGGGTACCCACCTGCTTGTAGGCGTCCAGGAGGAAGCTGTTCCAGACGCAGCGCAGCCCCTCCGAGGTCAGCATCCTCCGCCACTCACCGCGCCCAGACTTGGACCGGCTCAGAAACAGCACCATGTGCTTCAGGAGGATCACGGAGTCATACAGCGCAAGGAAGAGGCAATTGGAGAAAAAGACCGGCAAGATCTGAAGCGTGATCAGCAAATCCACACTTAGCAGACCCATCTTCCTTGCTGTTTCTCTTCAACCGGATGCCTTCAGCTCCCTTTTTTGCCCTGTACCCTCATTTAAAAAAGTAAAGTAAAAAACATTTCAAATGCCTCATTATCCCTCTCTCAGCTGTTCTCTTTAAAGTGAGTTAAATACGAGCAGCCTGGTTAAAACCATAACTGCATGATACTCATCCAACTCGGAGCTGCTTATGTTTCAGAATCTAAGATGTTAACAAAATTCTTCCCTTAACCAGGAGACCTGATTTTGTTGAAGAGAGAGTCAGCTGTGTTTCCAGTTCTCTGCAGTTACAAAATTTAAGCTGAGACTGTTAATTGTTAACTTTCCTGCACTATCCCATTGTTTCTCAGATATTTAAGCAGTGAGCAGACCTCTCATTCCTGTGTCAGTAAAACTGGCTACCAGGTGCGACAATACTTTAAAAAAAAAAAAAAAAAGGTTTATGTACATAAACTTTCTGTTCCTTCCTCCCTCCCTGTGTCTGTCTCTCTCTCTCCCTCCCTGTCTCTCTCTCTCTCTCTCTCTTTCCCTCTCTCTCTCTCTCTTTCCCTCTCTCTCCCCCTCCCCCCGCCTCTCTCTATTCCTGCTTTCCTTCTCTCGCCCTCTCTCTTGCTATCTGCCTGTAGTGCAAAGTGCTTTCCCCTCTGGAGTCCTAGCTTGCTTCCCTGAAGCCTTTTATACATTCCCTAGCTAATTGCTGCAATAGAGAAATGAAACCCTAATCTTAGTAAAGATCTTGACGTCAATGTAAAAGAGGGCTTTACTTTGGCCAGGACTGCAGTGAATAGAAAAATGAAATTCTCAAAACTTTTTTTTTTTTTCTAAGAGAGAGGAGAAAAAAGAGAGAGACAGCAAGGGTGGAACTTTGCTTTGCTTTGAAAAGGAAAAGAAAAAAAAACCACAATATGCTTCTGACTGCTATTAGAAAATGCTTTCATATTTTGGAAAAAGTATTTTCATATGACATGGAAGGTGAGACAGCAACACAGGCTTCTGTTGTCTGTAGTGGTGTTTTGTTTTTTTTTCTTTTGCCTTTTTTCTTTTCCAGGAAGGTGTGTGAATTGATGCATCCCAAGAAAAGGTATATCATTTCTGTACATTTTCCGCCCACCTCCATTAAGTACTACATGTATAGTCTAAATATCTTTTGTTGTCTTCTTGATATTTAAAGAAACATAAGTGAACACCCAGCACTGACTTCATCTACTGATGTGTAAGACAGAGAAAAATTTTGTAAAGATTTTTGGTCTTTAAGCTAAAGTTCCCTGCTTAAAAATAATAAACTACAGCCTTAACTGCTGTCAATCAACTGAGTTTCAACAACTTTAATATTCCTCTATGACAACTATTTGCATCCACTAGCCTCATAAGGATAACAAAACTTTGGTTAAAAGCTTATTAAAAAGAAATGGAAAGAAGTTTCCTCTGCCAGAGCCATGTATTCTTTAACAACCACAAGCAGCCCCATGCTGAAGGTTAGCTTTGTTCATTTGCAGTTTTCTTTGTTCTTTGTTTGAACATTTTAGTCCAATATTTATCCCTCTGTCCACCTTTCTTTTTTTCTTTTTTTTTTGGTACAGTACACATTTTGTTTTGGGTTTGGTTTTTTTACTATCTAACTAAAAACTAACTTCCTTAGGTAAATATTTAATTTATTTCATGTTGTAGATATCCATAATTATGGTTTTGAGTGGACGTCTTCTGTATGTGCTTAGGTAGGCTCTCCTTACCAGATCCATTTCATTCCCAGAGATGGCAGCATGATACCTAACCTCCAGCAACTCACATCCTTGATCAGTAGTACATTCTTCCTTCATTAATATATCTTAGTTTTTGTCAGTTATCACTATCTTTTCACTGCTAGCAACCGCAGAAAGGAAACACCAGCCTTCTTCACTACTCCAGGGTCTTTCATATGCAGACATTGTAGTGTCACTTGGGCTGGCATACTAGGATGCAGGGAAAGGCCACCCCCCATGTCTTGCCTTGGGCTCACCAAAGAAAAGTTTGTTTTGGTAGCATAATACCAGGCATTTGCAAAAGGTACTACCCAGACAGGATATATTCCAGTGAGTGTTTACTCAAAGAAATAACTTTAAAAGGTTACACACATTAAACCAGTGACCTTCTGCGTTACTAGCATAAACAACAACAAAAAGGAACCGAGTTCTTTTTCAAACTCTTAACAGTTTTTAAGTCAAAACGTTGGTGATGACAGTGTTCTGTTGCCATAGAAAGGACTGCAACCTCACAGATCTGGCTTTATTACTAAAACTTGCAAAAACACGTTATAAGCAGGCATTTATATATACCCACACATGGGATGAGTCAGTGTGCTCATGTCATGTGAGCGCAACACAGGAACAAGGGTCCCCAGAGCTGCTAAACTAGCTTACTGTCTGACTTCAGGCAAGCATGTGTAATCACTTGATTACAAGTACTCTTTAAGCCTCGATTACTCTTCTGTAGATCCACCACTAAAACATACATGATTCTGTCTGGGAAGGTCCTCTTTCTTTATTTTGGGTAGGTTTGTTAAAAGGCAAGCTTGGAGATTGTTGGTGACGATGCCAGATGAATCATCAGTCATTGTTTCTGAGAACAGTTTGCAAACATCTCAGAGGACAGTCCAGCTCGGGCTCTTCCTGTTACCCAGAGGTAAAGTCAGGCAAGAACCTAGCTGGGAACACAATGTGTTCTGGGTTCCTGTGAAACCACTGCCTCTACCCACAGCATGCTTCATGGGTGAAGAGGTTGTTTGTAAGACAGCTGGAGACCAGACAGATACAGAGCTTTGAAGTGCATCGGAGCTGAGCAGGAAGCCCATGGAGCACTAGTGTGAGATGCTATTTCATATTTACTACATCACCTTCCTTGCCTATAAGACACACTGTGTGCATCAAGTTAAACAGAAAGACCACAGATTGTGTGTTTGAGAGTTTCACTCCAGAGATGCTGATAACCACCAATTCAAACTATAAACGCAAAAAGGCAAAAATCTTTTGACTAAGATAAAGGTAAACCAACAGTTTTGGCCACTGCTATCTTCAGAAGCAGTCTGTCCCTGCAGGGCACAAGCACTGCTTTCAGCTTGGCAACCAGCATACAGCAGTCTTCAGCAGCAAAGGAAAGCATATCCCTGCTTCTTTTTGTTGATACAGCTTCTCTCCTCCTTAGCTGAAACGATTCATCCCCGTGTTTATTTCCCTCAGAGATCAAAAAACACAAGGGAAACCACTATTTGCATCTTTCCTGAAAGATGGTTATCTGCAGTATAATCTCAATGTCAACAATTTGTTATTTCCCTGCAGACCTTCACAAAGCAAGGAAGAAAGGCCAGGTCTTTCAGATCTCAAGGTGTTAAGAGAGCCTTTACTCTCTTGAAGGAATATTGGATGAATTTGCTAAGTGAGAAAGAATTAGGCAGGTTTGAAGATTTACATGAAAGAACTGAGATAGGGGAAAAGCTAAAGCTCCTTTCAGTTACCTGCACTGCCATTACTTCCTATATAATTGGGGCACAGCCCTACAATGTTCCTCAGTTCTCCATCAGCAAAAAGAAAATAAAAGTCCTCCCATAATCTAAGGAACAGTCAGGTTCAGTAATGGGAAATTAAACATATCATCCATAATTTGTCAAGGTGGAATGAGCAAAGCCAACAACATTAAAGCATTCACTGTAACTAGACCTTGTATGTGGCTAAAGTCAACAGTATCGGTATAGATGTTCATATTCTGTAATGTTTATAGAAATCAGTGCCATCAAAACCGTATCCATGCATAGCTTCATGTTTCTTCCCAGTTTCGACCACAGTAGCATGAAGATGAGGACAGGGTCAGCTAGTAGGTTTGTTTACTGCAACTCTGTTGATAACTGTACCTAGACACAGGAAATTTGAGGTGTAGTTACTACTGGTCAGGCTACTTGCTCTGATTGCATTTTATACTGGATCCATACTAGCTCTCTGCATGTCAGGTAGTGTATTTTACACCCTTCATTCGGTTGGTAGGTCTTCATTTGTTTGTGACTGAACCGCCTTTGTAAGTTGCTGCAGCACTCATTCACACTGTAACTAGGTACCTAAATTCAAGGCCCAAGAGCTTGAAATAAGCAGAGTGATTCATATTTCGGTTACTGAGCCTTATTTCCTCAAGACTAAGTGAGACCATTTTGAATGCAGTTACTTCTTGCAGCACAGCTGGGAAAGGGTACCTCATAGTGACAGGCAGGCAAGGCTGCTGGTCCGGTCCTACCCCCAAGAGGTTCATGGGAGAGATCATCCCAAAGGATTTGGCGCAACCTGCATGCCTGCCTTGCTGCTTCTCAGTGCTTTCACTGCCAAAAACAAAGAATGAAGCTTTTTGTTTGAGAGCTAGTTAGTGTGTCCATGAGCTTATCCCTGGAGAATTGCGCAGCTGCAGAGTGATATGGCTAGAGATGTGGAGGAGAAAGTTTAGCTTAGCTTTGCCTCCCTGACTCTGGGCAAAATTTGTTTATTACAGCCAAACAAAAATTTGTACCTCTCATAAAACTGCATTTTTTTTTTCTCTATGCCAAAACTGAAAAATTAGCAACCTTCTCTCAGCAATAATTCCCTCATTTAAAATGCCATGGAGCGTTGACTGACTGCCTTTTCCCACTTTTTGATTAGGATAAGCAGCGTATTTTCCTAAAGAAATAATACCTTCAATGAAAAATAAAATGTTTCAGGTGAGTCTCAGTGACACCTGGATGGATTACCCACAGCGTGGATTCACCAGGCCCTGCCTTCCTCCGTCACTCCTGGCCGCAGCACCACGTCTGAATGGAGCAACCTTCATCCCACTGGCACCCAGCCCCATTCTGCCTGCTTAAAGCTGCCTCTGTTCTCTACAGGAATCCGCTTACCAGCCTTTCAAAGGTGGGTGCACTAAATAGATCCTTACTGCCTAATTTATTTACGTTTTGTATCAGCTTTGGCTTTGTTTTCTTTGGGTTATTCCATCCACTACCATTATGCTTCAGAACTGAGAGGTGATTTTCCTGTGGCAAGGGCAGCTGTGAGAGGTGCTGATTTAATAGCCTGGAAGACCTGACTCCTCAAGTTTATCTGTAGTGAGGACGAGTAGAGGTAGTGAGAATGCAAACTGCCACAGGAGCAGCTCTCCATGTCAAGGGAAGTCCCCCCTCACTGCCCACTCAGTCCACAAGGCAGCGCTACAATTAGAGGTCATTTCATCCCACAGACGCCAAACAGAGAGTAATCAGGTGAACTAAGGAAGAAAAGGGCCTTCTAATTGGGATGTTTCTGGAAAAGGAAAGAATAGAATTTAGATGGCAAGTTATACTGTGATTCGTGGTATAACATCTCTTAGAGACAAGCCACTGCGGTTCAGAGAGATCTAAGTGCATGAGAACTGGTACTGCTGATGTCTCTGTAAAACCTGTTCTGTAGACTTCAAAGCTGTCAGTCTGGCACCTTCTAAGAGCCTGCATTCATCGTATGACAGCAAAGTGAAATAATTGACTTGTGGGTGTGGGTGTGTAATGGTGACAAATTTGAGGCTAGAAGAATTCCACACATCCCTTGGCTAATGATCCCCAAATTTCTATGCAAACCAAAAATAATCTCTCTGTTTCAGTAAACTACAGTGAACAAACCTGATGCTAAAACACACCTGGCTGAGTCAGAATTAATTTTGGAACAAAACAAAGCATCCTTCCCACCCTAAAAGATAAGGAGTTTCTCTTCAGAAAGAACAGGAAAGCTGATCTATGAATAAGGACAATCATGAGACTTTCTCAAAAGAAAAATCAGTCATCCCAAATACTCAGAATATGGCACAAGAAGAGTTTAAAAGACTTTAATATATTGTACCTCTGCCTGTAGATTCTATAAATTACCTCCCAAACTCTCAAGAGAGTCCTAGGACTAGAAGTTAAAGTCTTCCACTCATGACTGTTCAGGTGAAGAAGACATATAGGGAAGTCTCATATAGCTGTCTATATGTTCTGATGCTAATGTATTCCTACCCATCTAAAACACCAGAGAGATGGGAGGAAAGTGTTCAAAATTTTGGTATTATCTCCATGGGGGTTTCTAAATAAGTTGGCTCAAAGTACTGGAAAAGCCCTCCAGCCCCAGAATTCCCAACTGAGAAGGGGCCATTTCTTTTTCCCAGAAAACCACTGACATTTTTTATAGCGTATGCTTCTGGAGAGCTCCTAATCTAGTGTGGTGCAGTGGAATTAAATGAGGTGTGTGTTCTGGTCATTGTTGTCACATGTTTGCACCGAATTTCAGTTGCTGATGATAGCTATACATCATCCAGGCTTTCAATTTATCTCCTTCATATCCTGACACATTTTAAAGTTCTACCTCCTATGGGTAATTTTCTATGCAGGAGTGGAGGCCGAAGTGCTAAAATTGCATAATAAAATGTTTTATAATTTTATTTTTAATTAAGTCAGATACAAAAATTGCCAAGAAACCTGTATCCTTGAACTGGAGCCCTATTATCTGACCTTTTCTTCCCAAACCAAGACAATAAGATAGTTCGGATCTTATGTGGATTGAGAACTGAAGTTTCCAGTCTTTATTAAAAGATACCCAGCTGGAAGTAAAAAAGATAGTAGCAGTGCCTCCTTATAGAAGGTCCAATATAACAATTGGTGTGTTTTTCCCCCAGATATTCAATTGTCTTCCAATTTGGAGCACTGGAACATAAAATAATTAAACAACTTATGGTAGCAATAAGTTATACAGCCATCTGCCTTTCTGAGTGGAGGGCTTTGCCTCAAAAGGAGCCTCTTAGATGCATGACATTAGAAACTGTAAGCTTTAAGTATTAATTTAAGTCTAGAAAGTGGTGAGTAGCAAAGTGGAAGTCACTAAAAATCTTTTATTTTATCATCATCCTGCTTATGTTTGCTATTAAAGCACCACTGAACTCCCCATATTTTTTTCAGCCTGATGTGTCAGTAACAATTAATAAAAAGCGGTGGTTTCAAAACATAAGAACTTTAATCTCAGCTTGACCTGGTCTAAACTAAAACTGCAAGCAATAAACTTTTGTATACTCCCTAAAGCCGTTGTCAGTCTGAAGTCAATATCAACAACCTGCCTCCTAGGTATTTTAATTTATAAAACACATCCTTTAATCATGGAACATATTTAATGTCCTACAAACTGACATCCTAGTTCCCCTGCACACTACTCTGTTCAGTTCAGTGCTCCTCCATCTTGCCAGGCAAGAATCTGGGGTCATGACCATCCAATGAGTTTCACCAGGGCTTCATTCTTAGTGGTAGCTCATCTAAATACAATTCACACTCGGTCTCAGATCAGACAATTTTGGGATTTTTTCAGTAATATTCAAATTTTGGACCTAACCTTGCTTCTCATAGTTTTGTCAGATATTGTATTATTATTTGTATGTCATTTAAAATTCCTAAGTTTGCAGCCAAAATATTAGTCTTTTCATCCTTGGTAGCAAGGAAAATACCTAGGCCTTCTTGGCTAAAGCAATAAGGAGTTCATGAGCAGTTTACTTTCGAGAGTAAGAACAGAGAACTTCTTGCATGAAAAACTGAAACCTGAGGATTCTTTTATCATTTTGATATTTTAAATATTCATGGAAGAAACTACAGATCTTTAGATAAAACCATATTGTAATGGTCCACAACTCCTTGTAAACAACTTGGTTTAATATATTTGCTTTCAGACTATTTAAAGACTTGCACTTCTTTAATTTCTAGTTTCTCAGATTCTTCATTAAAAGCTGTTAAATATACATGGAAAGCATGCACAATATTGCTCCAGTCTGTCTCAACTCCAGGGCTCCAGCTTTTACTGAAACTTTTCAGAATATCTGACCATGCCCCTTTTTTTTTCTTTTTCTCCACCATATTTCTTTGTTTGAAAAATTGTCCATACAGAACATTCTATTTGTTACATTAGAAAAAGTTAATTCTGTAATCTTAAATCTATATAAATGATAATGTAAAAAGTGTCCACTGTGCTTCCTATAGTGGGATGGTAAATATACATAAATTTATGTGCTTTTTTTTTCCTCATAAGGGTATTTTCCAGACCTCTAGCAACACATGAAATGGAGGAGAAAAAATTCCACTCTTTTAAATATTTTTTCATTTTTACTTGGAAAACAATACTCCTCACATTTCTGAGCTGTATTTCCACAGATAATATGGATGCTAACTTGATCATATGAGCAGTGGAAAGTGCTGAAAAACTGTACTGTAAGAAACAAGAATGCTTTCTATCTTCTATTCTGCTAGGACCAACTTCAGGTTTATTCTGAGCACAGCTTTATTGAAATTTCTGGTTTGATTCTTGTTAAATTTAACATCATCTTTCCCACTTTTAAAAATCCATTTTAATCACATTATCTTGTTTTGTTTAGAAATTATTTAGGCATGGGAAGCCTTGTAAAAGTGTTCTTTCTGCCTTCAGTTTCTGGGCAGTCAGAATTGTGCGACATTTGTACAATCCCTTGGCTTGTTCCATCCAGCTCCTACCACAGTTCCCCACATTAAGGTCATGATTCATGCTCATTTCTTTATGGTCTTTGCATTGCAGTACTACATATGATGTTTAGGTTAAATAATCAACTATGCTAAGCCTCGTATTAGTGTATATTATAGACAATCCCTGCCTTGAAGGGCTTCAATTTAAATAAAAAAGGTTGAAGGAAAGAAGAAGAGAAAGGGGTGGAGTCCAAGAGAAATTCAGCAAGTTTCACAGTCACAAGCCACGACTTGAATTCTTATAATAAAGGGTCTTGTAATTCTTTTATGTCAATAAATCTCTCTACCCCTTTTATCACGGCAAAGAATCATTCCAGCCAGAAACAAACAGAAAATATCAGGTTTGTTTCTCAGCTCTTTATTCACTTGATGCTGCCACAAGCAATGTTGGTCACTGACAGAAGGCAAAGAACAGATGTTGATGATTTAGTGTTAGAGTACCCCAGAAAACCAAGCTTATAAAATAGGGCGATTAAAGGTACATGACTAATAAATAAATAAATAAACAAGTAAAAAAAGCCCAAATAAATATTAATATTTAAATTCAGCACAGGTACAGGATTTAGGTTTGGGTTATTTCTTTTTATCCCTTCACCACATTCTTTGCACTGAGTTTTGCTGTTAACAGTTGGCTAAATATTTGTTGTTGGGTCTGTTATGCCATTTTCCTAATATAAAGAAGAAAAAGCAGATAACCCTTTCCTGGGAGAGGTTGTTCTGAGGTTCAGCATGACAGACCATTTCTGCAGTGAGCACGTACCCAAGGACATTAGTCTTCATTTGTTCCTAACAATATTTGAACAGGCACTTGAGAGGAAATGTTGTGATTCAGAAAGATAAATATAATTCCCTTTACCTCAGAAGAATCCTGGTGGTGGTGGAAGTAAGTGTTTCAAATGGAATGGTAGATTAAGAGTCAAAAAATCCCCTCCACAGGAGGAGAGTGCATTTAAATAACCCAATGAAAATCTCTGCTACGGTTTCCCTATATATCTGTGTTTATCTAAAGAGTTATATCACACACAGGGTTTTGTGAAACTTCAGTGAGCTTTTTAAAGTCCTTGTTACAACTTCAGAGGAAAGATTCTGTATAAATATCAGAGGTTACTACAACAGCAATAACAATACAGCAGAGAAACAAATTAATGCCATTCACCTGCAAGGTCTAGTTGTATCTTGGGCTGCTTCCTGTGCGTTATCTAGGCAGTAACCTATTGTTCTTTTGTACTCTAAGTACCAAGAACCTTATCAAGATTTTATATGATTTTCTTCATCAAGTCTCACTGCAAGTGAATAAAAGGCCCTCGACTTCACTGTGTACAGATAGGATTAACACTATTAATTTAAGAGTTAAAAAACACAGACTACACCCAATATGTTGTCATATATTTCTTTTAAAAACTCAACAAGGTAAAATATTCTTTTTGTCCTTCTTTTACAACAAAACCAAAAGATAAGTAAGAGCTAGATAAGTATTTTTGTAAGCTACATAATGCTGTGAAACATTTATGTCAGAGGTATACACAGTATCATCTGATCCCACTTTCTATTTGCTTATAGTAAAATATATACACTCACCAAAAAAGGTAGCTTTATTGACAATATTTAGTGGTATACTTTATATTTATTACTACACCTATTCAAGGGAAAACTTGGCAGAGCGTCTGTTTTAGGACCCTTTTCTTTCACAAGAAAGAAGTTAAAGTTGAACTTCCTAACAAAATCAGTTCATTTTCTGATTTAAGGAATTCAAAATGTTTCCAAAACACTGAAGCAGGCACATACCTAATTTTAATTAGGAATATTCGGTCCAGCATAGAAACTTCAGAAGCATAGATATGCAAATTCAACTGGCACCTTGCACTTGAATGGAAACCAATTTGCTATCACAGAGTTGGATGAAATGTCCCACCCTTGAAACACACACACAGGCATAATGCAAGTACCTTGTAGGAAGAACCTTCCAATTCTGTCTTTCCACTGCCCTGCGCTTCTTGTGAACACTGACACCATACAAGCTTGGTGTGCAGTTGCTATTTTCCAAGGGTATATCTGTTTACTTACATGGTGTGCATCAATGTTGGTAACTAAAAAGAACAGAGCAATAACAAATCATTTTTATGTCTCCATGCTTGTAAACAAGAGCATCATTATAAATTTCAGCATGGCAACTCATAAATGTACAGTTTCTTAAATAATGTAGCTCAATTGATCTTTGCGCTTCTTCATTTAGTGTTCAAACAATATCATTGCTGCTGTAATCATCAGCAATAGTAATTTGCCACGATTTAAAAAAATAAAAAAGTCAGAGCATTTCCTAATGTTAATTTTCCTTGAGAACTAAGGAGCTTAACAGCAGCTAAGTCATAGCTAGTTTTATGGGAAAGGTAAAAGATAATAATGAGTTGAATAATAATAACGCTTAGCACTTACGTAGCTCTGTGTACTTTCAAAGTGCTGTACAAATACTAAATAAATCATTTTAATTAAAAAGACCTTCAAAAGATTAAAGGACCCTTGAAATAAGTGAGAAGTGTTGCTCATTACCTCAGTAAGAGAAAGATCTGGCCCCAAATACCTTTACGTTTGAAAATTATTAAGAAGCAAACACTGCAACCTACGCTTAGGGTAAAATAATGCTTAACCACATGGAATAAGCCTTTGGAAATCAGTGAAGCTACTTGCACAACTAAAAGTTTTAAGATCATACCCCAAATTATACGTCACAGCTTTTTCCTCTTTTTTTCTCTTTTTCTTTGTTCCAGAGAATTCAGCCTTTCAACATACCCGGCAAAGAGTCCCCTCTGACTTCACCAAGAACAGTCTCTTAGCAATTTTTATGTGCTTTCTAAGAAGGTATTTGTCTTTCCTGCATTGTTCTGTATTACATCAGCAGTGGTGCTCATAGCTATAAAACTAATAAACCTTTTTTTTTTTTGGTGCAAAATCACACCTTTCAATTTCTAAGAACGGGGCTTGTTCTCAGTGCTCCTGCCACCTCTTATCAAAAGAAATGCTGCACTGCTTATCGGAGACCTTCCTTTTGTTCCTTGTAAGAAGGAGGCTGCCCATAAAAGGTTAGTACACTGCACCAACTGACTCTCACATCCTCATTTTACTTCTTGTTCTGCCCTTTGCTAGGAGCAGCTCCTCTAGAGCGACAGTTGCACACCAACTGCCATTCTCCCCGTCATACTGACCAAAATGTCAGGGCTGCATGCAGCAAGGAAGCAAGAGTATGTTTTGGCTTCTTCTCACAACTAAAGGCCATACAGCTTGTACCGATTTTCAATCTCTTTATCTTTCTTAACAGATCTACATGGACTTGGGTTGCATCTCTCAATCTTGCTTTTCATTTTCAAGCATACTAAATTTTAATCCATACAGTATTAAACTATCAAAAGCAATTTTTCCAGTGCAAAACCAATTTTGTACTGAACTGATCCATGTAGCACTACAATAAGCCCAGTCAGTCATTGCTATCTCTACTGAGAAGCAGGAAACGATCCCTATGACTATTGAACTCCATTGGTATTCCTAACCACTTTCATCAATCTGTTCCAAGGATATTTTAAATAAATTTATATAAAACATCCTTTCTGCTTTTCAGAGGTATATTAGTGTCTTTATACTGTGCCTCAGAGGGCACTGGTGGCATACAGATTTCTGGAAGCATACTACATCTACATCACTACAGCAGGCATTCTGTAAGTGTGCAAGAGCAGTGAAGCCCTGATTTCTGTTCAGCAGATTTTATGAGAATGGACAAGGAATTGCTGCTTGCATCTAAGACCTTAGAAGTTTGTCCAAGGAATAGTTGATTAAAACCAGCTGGCATCTGGCTATGGATGGCTGTGACATGGATAGTCTGTGTGACATTATGTGAGCCACAGCAGACCTCAGGGGAATTATTCCTTGTTCCAAGAATCAAGTCACAGCCATCAGACTCAAGTCCGCTTCTATTTTGTCTCTTGTGATTTTGCTCTTTGTACCTAGTGATATCTAATACACCCATATTTCTGAGACACTTTTGTATTAACAGCATTTCAGGCGATAAATTCAGGCAGATCACAATTCAGGGTCACAAGCAAATTAGAGCTGTCTTCTCAAGATGTATGAAGTTCAGATATAGTTCACAGTCACAGCGACTGTATTTTCCAAAGCATCCTGTGCAATGCGATAACATGAGCTTCTATAAGCCAGTAACAAGGAATAACAAGATGTCACTGTAGATGTTGTTGAGAGGCAATGATAATTCACTAGTATTTGCGCAGATTACTGAGAACAGGTGTGCTGCAAAGTTGATTCCCCACATTTGTATTAATGGGTATATTAGGTTATAGTATCTTATCACGTTAATTAATTAGAGTGAATTGAGCTAAGGAGCTGACTAGCACCTAATTAAAAATTAATGAGGGGCCATGCAGAAAAAAGTAGTTCTTTATGCTGGAGCAGGTAAGCAGAAGTACACTCCTTTGATGCTAAAATCTGAGGCCTTTTGCCTTTTTCCCTGCAATAGCCAAGCAAATTCACAGAGTATGCTGGGAAGGCATTGCTGCCCAACTTTGTCTAAAATGTTTTATTCATATTTGAAAGTAAAAAAAAGCAACAAAAATCTCTATTTTGAGGTCCTGTAGATAGGCAGAAGATGTCAGGAATGGATAAGCTTATTGGGTCCTTGGAACAGCACAGCTTGACTAGCAAACCTGGTTTCACACATTTTGCTTTCCTATGGCGTACCCATGGTAGAAGATAAATCCCTAAAGTGATACAGAATATAGGAGGACCAGCTCAAACTGTTCTGGGTAACAACAGTACAAAGCAAGTCACCTCCCCTTGACAATTGCTTTTTTTTGTTGTTAGTACATTTAAACTGCAGTTTTGAGTAACTGTTGTGCAGAAGTACAACCACATAACACAAATAATATACTGCTTTAGTAACATGTCCCTTTGTGTTGCAATATCTGAATCACAGAAATTTACCTGCACAGGCAGAGACCTGTGCAGTCCACCTTTATGCCAAAATAGGCCTGTTCTCTACAATTATTCTGAAAGAACTGTCTCAACTGGTAGAAGTTTAAAGGCATGTGACTTCTGCCACTTCTCTCAGGCAAAGGATTTGACAAACCAACAATTTCTAGAATTCAAAAGTCTTTTAACCTTTATGTTTTCTTCTCAAAAGGTCCTTGACCTTTGACCATTGACCTTGGTTTTGCTGAGGAATGCGAAATATGGGAGTTAGTTGTCCCCACTGTTTATACAGCTCAGTTATGTGTAGACAGCTACATGGAATGACAGTGTGGTGAAGGTTAGAAGGAACCCTCAGAGATCATTTAATCCTGCTTGAAGCAGAATCAGGTAGAGCAGATTGTTCAGGGCCTTATCTAGTCAGGTTTTTAATATCTTCCTGATACAGACTCCACAAGCTCTCCTGGCAACCTCTTCCAGTATTTGATGGCCTCTACAATAAAAGGTTATTTTGCTAAGTAATAGACTATAATTTTATGCCAAAGTGGACTTCCCTGTGTTTCAGTTTCTATCCAATCCTTCTTGTTTTGTCACCTGGCAACACTGAGAAGAATCTGGCTTCATCTTCTTTACTACCCCAACTTCAGGTATTTAACACATGGATATGAATGGTAATATGACACACACTCCATGCCCTTGAGCCTCCTCTTCTCCAAATGGAAGAGTTCCAGCTCTCTCAGACACTACTTGATGAGATGCTCCAATCCCTTAATAAGCTTCACAATCCTTGCTGCACTTCCTCCAGCACATCCATGCTCCTCTTGTACTGGGGAGTACAGTGCTAGACACAGCAGTCCAGATAGGGCACACCAGTGCTTAGCAGAGGGTGATATCCTCTAACTTAGCCTGCTGTCACTCATACAGACCAGGAGGCTGTTACATTTCAGTGTGACAAGAGTATGTTATTGGTCCACGTTTAACTCAGGGTCCACTGGGATTCAGAGTCCATGGCCAGTTCTGTCAAGTGTCAAGCTCATTCCCAGTCAGCCCCAGCAAGTACTGCTGCATGAGACTATTCTTCTCCAACTGCAGGGCTTGGCAATATCCGTTGTCAAACCTCAAAAGGTTCCTGCAATCCCATTTCTCCAGCCTGTTGATGTCTCTCTGAATGACAGCACAACCATCTGCTGTATCATTCCCTCAGAGCCTTCCTTCGGGCAAAGACTATGCATTGGACCATGGAATCCAGTAAACCAAATTCAATTGGATTATATCTGAGATCAGTCTTGGCTTGGCCTGATTGTGTTTCTCAACTGGCACAAATGGGTCATAGTAAAGTTGTGTGGTTTAACCTATCAGGCAGCTAAATTTCACACAGCCACTTGCTCCCTTCCCCTGCATCAGAATGTGGGGACAAAAACAGAAGAGTAAAAGTGAGAAAACTCACAGGTTGAGATAAAGACAGTTTAATAGGCAAAGCAAAAAGCTGTGCACACAAGCAAAGCAAGACAAGGGATTTATTCACCATTTCCTGTGGCCAGGCACATGTTCAGCTATCTCCTAGAAAACAGGACTCCATTGGAGCTCACTTAAGAAGACAAACACCATCACTCCAAATACCACCCTTCATTCTCCTTTCCCCATTTTTTTATGCTGACCATGACATCATATGGTGTAGAATATCCCTTCCATCAGCTGGGGTCAGCTGTCCCAGCTATGTTCCCTGCCAACTCCTTATGCACCCCCAGCCTACTCACTGGTGGGGTGGGGTGAAGTGGGAGGCAGAAAAGCCCTCGCCTCTAGTTACTACTGAGCAGCACTTACACAAAACATCCCTGTGTTATCAGCAGTGTTTTCAGCACAAATCTAAAACACAGTCCTGTACCAGCTACGGTGAAGAAAACAAACTCTCTCCCAGTCAAACCCAGCACATAAAGATCTTTCAACTGTGATAGTTCTTGCGAATCCTGTGATAGGGAGAAGGTCCCTGCTGGTGTAGATGAATCTTACAATGGGATAAATACCCTTTTATTTATTTTTTAATTCACAATAACAAACCTTCCCTAAAGTTGCATAGAACGGGGGAAAAATAACTTTTTTAAAAGTATAACAAAATCAGGACAGTGGTAAAATAATGTGCATTGATCACTGACTCTGGCTGTAAGCCTTCCATCTCCATGTGTCCTATTTGAACAGTAATATGAAAGCTAATGAGAAACAATCTTAACGGAGAACTGACAACGCAGAGTTGATTATAATTTAGATTTTAAATCTCATTCCCTAAGCATACCACCTATTCTGATCCATATCCTCTCTTTCTCTTACATGCAGTCAAGTAATTTTCTCAATAGTGAATGTTTTCTTTTCTTTTTTTTGGCAGCAGCATTTTCTTCAACACACACAATACATTATCAAATAAGACATCTTTACAGCTCATCTCACATAAGTAGCAAGTTACTTATACACATAGTAGTCTTCTGCATCAACTGTCCTGAAAGAATTGTAACGTGGAGGCATACTGACACCAAGACTAGTAGTGATAGGCCAAGGGTGTTATGACTAAATACATCCTATGCAACAAATATTAAGACTGGCTCAGGTAGAGCCACTACAGATTAGTCTTGGGGTTACTAAGGATCAACACAACAGCAGCACAGTACGATTCATACAAGGTGGAGAGGATTCCCACAGAAAAAAATTGAAACCAACCATAAAGCTGAAACCCTCAGGATTCATGCTAGAGAGAATGACTCAGCTTTTTCAACTCTTTAAAACACAAAAGATTAGATATATTATTTCTGAAGTACATAAAATCTAAAAGTCATAATTTTGTCATGACTTACTAGTGCTATTTCCTGTGCAAAACTGATATTTTCTTGGAAGGTGTTCATCTAGGTACCACCCAAACACAATTTTGCTTAACTTTTGAGATCAATCAACATATTACCTAGCATAGCATAATGAAAAAACACATTGTAATGATATGATTAAATGGCTAAGAGCCAATACATACCAGAACCTGGTCAAAACAAATTTCATGGAAAACTAAGTCTTCTATGGTATGGGAAGAACAAGTAACAAAAATCTACAGAGAGCCTTATACATTGAGGTCATTGATTACAATGCCTATATTATACAAACACACTCCTTGTTTACAGAGATTATAACCACAGTATGTAACAGAGCATTTTGTATTCCAGGATAATCCCATAGCCCAGCCAGGTGTCCAAAATCATGCTCTCAGTCTGTTTAAAATCAGACTAGAAATCCCACATACATCTATGGTAAGAAACATCAGAATTTTCATAGGAGAGACTCTGGGGCTTTCCTTTTGGACCAAAGCTATCACAAAAGGTAAGACTGAAAACCTTGAGACTGCCTGGGCAAGCAGATATGCCCCTAGGGCTGCTCTAAACATGACGTATATCCATGCATCCACGGTTCACTGGGAATACCAGGAAAGGAGCCTATAGCCAGCCTCAGTGGTGTTCTTGCAGGAACATAACACCGAAGGGTAATTATTACAGTTTCATTCTGCTGTAGAGACCTCTCAGTACAGTTTTGGTACCTCTTTTACTTCAGTGGGTTGCAGATAAAACATCCTGATTCAATATCACACAAGGACCTCAAGCATACTGCGTATTCTCCAGTGTTCAGCCTCTTGCCATTATTCATCCAATAACAACAGCAACTAACAGCCACAGCTTCATTTCTTAACAGTCTAGAATAGCAGCTTCCAAGGTTATTTTTTTTTTCTGGAAATACCTCTCTGGGCTCATGATATGCTTGTAGTTCTGAATTTCACTTTTGTAACTGAATTTCCACTTGGCTCTTGAATTTTTGCATCACTGTTGTAGGGTTTGGAACTGGCAAGTTCAGAAGTTTGTCTCCAAATTTAAAGGTCATAAACTACAGGGATCTGATAAACAGTAGACAGAAGTCCGAGAACACACTGGAAATATGAAGTAAAGATTCTGGAATATGTTCATGAAAAGGTAAAGCTATAACAGCTCAAGAAAATTCCAAATCCTCATCTGGCTAATACAACTGCGCCTTCCTGTCAGCACTTGGTAATCTTGTGATGGGGTAATTAATAAAAGTCTTTCTATATATTTGCTTTGTTTATGGAGGTGTATCAATGTTCAGAGCTCAAAATTCTGCTGTGGCCCTTAAAAAGGAAAAAAACAATTAATAACCCAGCTATGGTGGAAAACAGTGCTTCAAAAACAACCAGGTGTCTTCTTGGCACAGAAACCATTTCCTGATAAAAATCAAGCTGGAATATTTGGGTGGGTTGGGTTTTTTCCATTTTGTTTTGTTTTTAATGTCAGAATGACTGCAAGCCAAGATGAAACAGTGAGAAAGAGACGAAGTATTCTACCCAGCTTCACAATGCCTGCAGGCTATGCCAGCTACAATACCTTTCAACACCATTCTCTGTCCCATTGCGAGGAATAAAAAACTAAAGAGCCTCCTTGGCAAAAGTGACTAAGACATTAATGATAAAATGGATTGGTTTTAGGAAAAAGAAAAGGAAAATAAAAAAGAAAAGCCTTGGTGAAACAACCTGCAGCTGACACCATCTGCTCTAAAAGAGCAGGCCCACTGAACTCCATAAAAAAATATTTGGGGTAACTGCCATCTGTAGGCAATGTCTCTTATTGTGTTGCACAGAAGCACTGGCTTTTCTTTAATACTTGGGCTTCTAGAAAGGACAGGCAAGGCAGACATTGAACATACAGCTTAAGGGATTTCCCTCTACCACTTAAATATGGAAAATCATATAATGATCATGTTTACCAGAGGTTTTTCAGTTTATCTGTTAACAGCAGACTCTTAGGGGAGAGGGAACCCTGTAGAGTATAATGTTTCTACTGTCACAGAATAACCTATGTCGACACTTCATTTCCCCAAAATTAATCAGTCAGAGAATGGACAACTAAAATATACAGTGACTTGTTGTGATGAATGCAGTGTAAACTAGTTACCACAAAGAATTTGGAGTCAAGAGATAAGGTCTAACCCTAGCCTTGTCAGGCTTTCATTTATTTGTCTTACTGGTTTCTTTTTGTTGCCTCTCTATCCATTTATCTAATTTTTCCCATGTGTAAAAATGGAAGATTAGTTTTCATGAACTACTGGATTATTTTATTTTTTTTAAATCACTGCTAAGACTTTTGCCTTAACTCTACCCCATATTCTTCCCTCACAGCAGGAAGGAATTCCCATTGCTCTTCACCAGTTGCATGTAGATTCTTCTGCCTTTGTTTCACAGTGTATATCTTAAAGATTAATTTTTTTCCACTGATGAACCAAGTGTTTATGCAGCACCTAACACAGAAGGAGCCCTCATCTAGTATAATAATCACCTCCACCAAAATAGCTACCACCCTGACAGCAAAACGTGACTTAGCAATCCCTTGTATACTTTGGATGGTTGTAATTTTCACTGAATTTCTTCCTTCAGATTCAATAGAAAAAGAGCTTAAGAAATTTGACTGACAGTCAGGATAATTACATTGTGAAATTAAAGGCATTTTTAATTTTTTTGTCAGCATATATATGCTACGTTCTGCTGCTTATGTGTTTCTCATCTATGTATCCGCTCTACTGCTAAAATCTTTTTGATGTGAACAACAATGGTCATTTTAATGGATATTATTAATTTCTTGTTTTCAGCACAATTGAAGTTATTTTAATTGAAAAGCTTGCACACACATTGATTAATGGCAGGAGGGTGAAGAGAATTTTTGCAGTGGAAGAGAAGATCAGAATAATGGGGAGGAATAAACACCCCAACACATGGGAAACAAGCTCCAGGGCATTGTCCCTTCCCTGCTTGGCACTTCATCTTGATTTCATGAGATTGCGTAAAGAGATAGCACCCTTGAGCCTGCCAAATCCTAAAATATTACACTTCATCATTATTTATTTTTCTTTCCATGTGCCCAAATCATGACACAGGGAGGCTCAGTGTGTCTATATGTACAAATACACATTATTATATAGCATTATTCATAGTTCACCCACATTCACCGGGCCAACAGTGACTCACCATAAATCACTGAAACCAGGAAATCTAAAGTATTAGATGAAGGAGGACTGTGGCAAGACCAGGAACTAAACATTTATTTCTGTGGGCCTACTCAAGTGCTCTGAAGGTGACTATGAAGGCACTCCTAGCTCCCCCTCAATTCCACTTTCTGCCCTGAAATTAGTGATCAAAGCAGGAGATGTTCTGTTATCCCCACCCACATCTTTGCTGTTAAGAATACTGTATCCTTAATGTTCAGAGGCAAGAGACCAAAGCTGTATGAATTCATACTCCTGTATATTTTTCTTCTAAATTTCATTGTATTTCCTAAAGATTTCACATACCAAAAAAAAAAAAAAAAAAGACAATTCTGCCCAGAAATCAACCACACAACAATCAAAAGCTAAGCAGCATCAGCATACCCTTATGCTGTGTTCACAAATCCTTACCTTTTACTGTAACCATTGACTAAAGCCTTGTACACAGCAGAGGCAAAATATGAAAGAGTCAATATTGCGGTCTTTTGGCTCATTCAGAGAGCACATCTCACATTTTAATGTAGAGGCAAGTGAAAAATTGTTAAGAGAAATGCACAGGCAGGTCAGGTAGTGGTGACACCATGACATTAAGGTAAGTAGGAAGAGCACTTTGCAGTGCTAGTCTTTGAGCTCTGTGTCCATGTTCTCAAATATCAGCTACAGCTGTCCTCATCTGTAGGAGAGTTAAACCAAGAAATGCCCTGAGGGCAAAAACAAGACTCTTGATTTTTAAAAAGCTGTGAGAAAAGAATTAAAAAAGTGGTGATATGGTCCAAAAGCAACAGGAGAGAGAAACATAAATAGCAATATTCTAACCCTCCTGCAAGGATAGTTTGTGAGTGCAGAGTCAGAAAGGAGAAAGACAGCTGGTTAACATGACTGACTGACAAGTTTTAATGGAATAGCCAAATCTTTAAAAACATCTGAAACCAAAACAAATAAGGACGTGCTGGACTACAGGGCTCAAAAATTACTTTCAGCATAAAGTCTTCAATGTTTTGCCAAAGAAGTCGTTAGTTTTAATGATTGCCATCTTTGCTCAGGTTAAATGACCTCAGCGGTGCTATGGCAGCTATACACCCAGCAGAGAAGAATGACTTGCAGTGAAACGCAGGCAGAGTAAGCTGGCAGCCCTCAAGGGGCTGATTATAATCCACAGTGTGTAGCTCTGCAGTGTAAGCAGTACAGGACAGACCCTTCCAGTCTGTTCTTGCTGTCGTGCACTCTCAAAACTCCTGGGGTTCCCTGGCAACACTGTCCACATTTGTTCTCGATATAGGTAGCCCTTATACACACAGCTCCATGGAATATTCCCAGCAGTAACGATGACTTTCTCAAAAAGGGTTTGTGGAATCACATGTGAGCTTGACTTCAGCTGAATTATTCATGCATCAGAAGTTAAAACATGCAGAATCGTGTTTGCAAGAACTGAGCCAAACTGAGTATCCCTGTGTGGAGAAGAACACTCTGTTTGCTGGTCTCCTATTTCTGTATTATAGGATACACGCTTCATGGCAAGTACCAGTGTCCCCTTTTTCAAAGCTCTTCTATACACTCTCTTATGAAAGGAAGCATAGGTGCTTTGTGGAAGGAAGCTTTTATTTCACATTATGCCCATAGGAAATTGGAAAATATTTTAGATTTTTGTTTGTCTCCAAGACATGTTTTTCACAGAAGGTAGCAGCGTGTCTCCTTATCTCAAAAATTAAAAACCAACAAAAAACCCCCCAGCCTTGAACCAAAAAAACTCCTAGATTTTTTTGTTGCCACAACTCTCCACCCCATCCCAAAACTGCACTTTAGACACGTGCTCATTCAGGCCTGTGTTTACTAGATAATAAACAAGTGTTGAAATAGTTCTCCTAAAGTTAAAATTTCCAAATTATAAAGGTCCTTGCCTATTAGAAAAGAGCAATGCTAAAATAGTAAATGCAAAAAACAAAGCAAAAATCTGTGCATTTTGAGGTATCATTTTGATGTCTTAGTACATCAGCAAAAATCTCATATACTTGGAAAAAAACATCTACAGAGCCACAGGTGATCTCACCTGAGTGCCCATCCTTTCATTACCATATGGGGCAATTTTTGACCTGGCAATCCAGGGGCTATTTAGATACTCTCAATCAGTGAACTTCCTTTAGGGTACAAAACAGGACCAACATTAAATCTAGAAACTAAAAAAAAAAAAAGACCATAAGAAATATTTCTGCCTGACTGCATCAGCCCTTTCAACCTATCACCGCACATGGATACAGAAAAGGTGGCAGGAGCAATGAAAAGATGCTCTTTGCTTGACAAGATATAATATTGCCAAATCCAAGGACAACACAAAATAAACACAGGAGATCTATTTCTAGCCTGAAAGTAAACAAGTCCCAGTCCCAAAGCACACACTTTTATGCCTTACAGGTTCATTCATCACAGTAGAGAGAATAATGTATTACATACACCAATAATGCTGTTCCCCATTTTGCTGTTACAACCTCCACTCCCTACCATCTTCATGTTTTCTACATTCAGATCAAATTCCAAGCTGCACTCTCTGTCTAAAGCATGGCCTGCTTCAGCTGTACATTCACTCTCCTGAAGACCCCCTGTACACCATCCTTCATCTAATGAGAGGTAATTTTGTAGACACACCAGGGAGTTTTCTCTCTCTAGCTGATTTATTCACAGGCCTCTTCAGAACACTAAAAAATAGCTGACAAAGTTCAACTATTTCCTATTCTTGCATTTGCTCGGTCATTTCCCTTTTTGCCAAAATCAACATTATGGAGAGTCATAAATTTTGCTTATAGTTTGTTGGTTCTCTCCAAGTCTATCTGTAGACACTTCAGACTCTGCAGAGTTAATCACTTCCTTCACAAAGTCATTGGACAATACTGGACAAGATTCTCACAATCTTATTAAAATCCTGATTATATTCTATTTTCATTGTCAACACTAGTTTAAATAGGACCATTTACATTTAAGATGGATGACCAAGGAGAAAAATACGAAAACTGCTTTCCATTAATTTTGTTGTGCTTCACACAATGTACAGTTGTGACTCTCTAGATTTATGCATTAGGTTCTATTGTCTTAAAAATACTGAAGAAAATCATATCTCATTTCTGTGCACATTTATTTTAGGACATAAAACATTTAAATCTTACCAGATTCTATAGAAAAAATAAATCCTCAAAGGAATGGCTGATGCTTAGTCATAAAAAAAAAGAGAGGCAGAGGGAAAAGAGAGATTTCTAACAGTTTCTAGGATGTTGGAGGTTTAAGTTTAGGCTTCTCATTGGAATTAGGAAGACAGCTCTGTGCACTGAGCTATAATCTGCTCTGCAACTGCATTTCACCTTCACTAGAAACTCCATTCTGGATCTACACCACCTCCCTAACAAAACTATAACTGTAAGTAGCAAAAGTCTGCAAACAGCTTTTATTACAACAAATTAATTTCTCATGTTATTTCTTCATCAGAGAACAAAACATTCCCATTTGTTAACTTTTGAAAAAATGCACAGGATTTCTAGTTAATCATCAAATCACAGATTCATAGAATGGTTTGGGTTGGAAGGGACCTTAAAGAACACCTGGTTCCAACCCCCCTGCCATGGGCAGGGACACTCCACTACTACACCAGGTATCCCAAAGCCCCATCCAACCTGACGTTGAGCACTGCCAGGGACTGGGCTGCCACAGCTGCTCTGGGCAGTGTCTCACCACCCTAATAGCTAATACAAATCTACCCTTTTTTATCTTACAACCATTATGCCTTATATTCTCACTCCAGGCCCTTGTAAACAGTCCAACTCCAGCTTTCCTATAGGCCCCTCTTTAGGTACTGACAGGCTGCCATAAGGCCTCCCTGGTGCCTTCTCTAGGATGTAGCTCTCGGCCTGTCTTCATAAGTGAGGCATTCCAGATACAGTTTCTGATCATCTTCATGGCCCTCCTCTGTACTTTCTCCAACAGTTTCATATCCTTCTTATTTTGGGGTCTCCAGAGCTGAATACTGGATCTCGTGAGAGCAGGTTAGGGGAGGAAAATCACCTAATTTGACCTACTGGTCACACTTTTGATGTTGTCCAGGCTTTCTGTTGGCTTTCTGTTTCTGTGAGCATATATTACCAGGTCATGTTGAGCTTCTCATGCCTCAGAATGAAATACAGTCAAGCCACCATTGGTATTTCTCCTTGAATATTCAGGTTCCAAAAATTGTAAGACACAGGAGAGACATCATAACTCACATCATCTTTTTGGTATGCCAGTGGGCTATGCTGACAGACTTGAGTTTAAACCAACTCATTTAAGTTTGACATGCCAGTTAACTACTGTTGACCACAAGACAAAGTTCACCATTCAGACTTTTTGGAAGGAACTTTTGAAAGTACAAGATATTTTGAGAAGCAAACAGAGGAAATGAATGAATTAGCATGAATGGCAGCTGTCATTGCCCGAGTGTGTCAAAGAATACTCCAGGTGTAGGTGAAGACACTAAAGTTCTGTCTTACAAGGGCCATTATGACCACAAAACCTTCAAATCAACCAGCTCTTGAGGTGCTCCAGGCCCTTCTGAATTTCCAGATATCTGTAAGGTAGATAATCTGCTCTGGGTTAACTTTATACTCTTATTGGATAGGGAAAGATCAGTTAGCATGATATAAAGTTTGCAAATCTACCTCTGTAGCAGCAGCTTTTGCTTGGTTGCAGGTGTAGAGACAGCCAAATATCAGAAAGAACTACAATATCATCTGTATTATCAGTGAATACAAGACACACTCTGTAAGTTTCTCCGATGACCTGGAAGACAAGCACAGGTTCATGCCAAAAAGAGAACTGCTGAACTAATCCCAGAGCTCTCCTCCCTCTCTGATTTTTAAGGAGACAGGTGAGCAAGGATTAAATGGATGAGACCCATGATGTTTCCTCAAGAATTGTTGTCATCTGTTCTCATTGGATAGCAGTGCTTCATTTGGCAAATGTAATTTCAACAAGTAAAAAGACTTTTGTTCCTCTGCTATTTCTTAACCTCTCTTACCTCACAGTTTCTGCAAAGTCAGCAATGACAACTTCTTCAGAACCCTCCCTTAACCCATTCTGTGACCTTCATATAGGCCATCTCCACCTGAGGGTTGTCAGAATTTTCTGGCATCCCAAAACCACTCTGTACTGCTTTTCCTAGGTGGTTTTGGAAAACTTCCATTTTCTACCTACCCAACTCACAAATACCAATTTGGTATTGTCATACCATTCCTCTTAGAAGCACATGCTGCTGTCCCTGATTTCCAACTTGTGAGTTTTGCCTACTTTTTATACTTTAAGCTTTTACGTTAGGGAAAGGATGTTGGTCTGAATCTTCAACAGTTTCAAACTCATAGTTGATATTTATCAAGACAGAAATCTGCATTTTTATTGTATTACAGGAGGAATGCACACAAAAGGTCAGAGCCAAAGTCTTGCCTCTTAACTCAACCCTTCAGCTGCCATAAATTTGCATAAGTCAGACTCAGTCTCCTCCAAAGATGTTCTGCCTCCTGTGGGAGAGTGCTTCACACCAAGTTCCATCCAGGACTCTATCCTGGGGCAGAGAAATGCCTTTTTCTGAGCATTTCACTCCTCTTCTGTCTGGAACATCTAAAGCATCATGAAGAAGGAATGTAGTAGTGGCTGTGAAAACTGACTGAATTTTTTACCTAAAAATTACTTGTGTCAATGCTAGCCATACTTCCCTTATGTTATTTGAAGATGTGACTACATGACACTCAAGAAATAGAAAATAATTTCTTTTTAAATACTATTTATTTTTAAAAAGGTCAAAATATGTTCCCAAAATGAGCATCTAAGGCTCAGAAAACAATTACAATCTCCTCTCCAATTTTTAATTTTTTTTTTATAATGAAGTCATGTGTTTTTTCAGCTTATCGCAGTTTTTGAGGTCTAATGCATCAAAGCTGGATGTTTTGAGCCAGCAAGGGTACACTGAGCAGAAAATAAGTGACAGTTTTACATATGCACCAATGTGTAGCAGGCCCCCATACTGCCATGGCCCAAGCAGACCAAGAATACACTTTGGCATTAGAATGAAAAGTATCTGCATACATAGATACATACTGACAACAGCTGATTATTTAAGCATGTATAGGCTTCCCTGGATCTAATTATTTTCTAAGACAGATGGCCTTATACTAAGTAGTAGGTACCCATTTATATTTCTAACAGAGAAATATGGTTGCGTTTTGGATTCTGGTCTGCTAGCACATCACAGCCTATTTCAGTAACAGTGTTAGGCTTAGCTCTAGAGCTCTCTGACACTTGTTTGAAGAATATTTTTTAGAGATGAATAAATAACACAAAAAAGCCGTGTGATAAAGGCAGTTGTGGCAAATACTACAGGGCAAAGTGGCAGGAAACGCTCATTTCACCCTGCTGTTGGATATTGCTTTAAGCAGCCAGCTCAAGTGAGGTCATGCAATCTGCTGACCAGCTGGCATTCCCACATCAAATTTCTTTTAAAAAGTATCATTTAGACTCATGCCAGCTGCTGCTGTCATTACTTTTTTACAATCATTGCAAGTATGCTTTGACTGAAGTCCAAAACCAAGACTGTTAATTCAAAAATACTTGATTTTGATTAAAGTATAGAATTGTTTAACAAATACATTCATAAATTCAGAGGCTGAATTGCAGAACTCCAAATACCAAGGAATAACTAAGAACTTTCAAATACCATTACTAACGCTGCTGTTCCATGCTTGTTACATTACTGGAAGACATTGTAAAGAAGCGTATTTGGATTATGTTAAGATTTATTTCATGTCTAAATGTAAGCAGATATATTAATCTATACTGTCTCTTCAGGTTTAAAAATTCTGTTAAAGAATAGCCTGGAACTTTTCTAGTTTGCACATTCATTTTTCACTCACAAAATGGCGCTAGTAAGATAAGACAGAAAATTCATGCCAAAATACGAGGGGAGAGTTTACACCCTGTTCTACACCATCAGTGCTACTTCATAATGTCCAGGTAACTATAAAATACATTTTCTTTCTTTAAGCATCAGAACATTTCTCAGTATAATTTAATTTAGTATCAAAATCAAGCATACACAACTTGCATACACAATTTACATTACCTTTTTAATAACTATCAAATGTCAAAAAGAGAAGGGGTAGATGATGACTCTCATGAGGATGACAAATCTACTTCCATAAATCACTGAATGAGACTAATCTGATATTTGTAAAGAGACTACCACTTTGATTCTGTGGAAAACGCAAAGCTGTGACACTAATGATATGGTAGCACAGTGTAGACTTCAAAATTATCTTCATGACTATTTTCACTAGCCACTGGAGAAGGAATTCACTTTGATGTAACTATGCTGTATTCAGATTTTGTATTTGCTTTCATATACATTGCTATCACATCAGTGATTCATCAGTAACAGATGAGTGAGATGATATTTGTATATTGTATCCATTGAGTAGGGGTAGGATAAAAGAGAGAAATTAAATCAAAAGGAAGAATTTAGTCCAGGAGTAACATTAATCTTCAGATTGGAACTGAAGTTCAGATTTTTGCCAGAAGCCAAGATCTAAGGTCCAAAAATCTCACAGGCTGTCTTTCTGCTCATGACTACAAAAGTCTCACAAGCTCCTAAGATTTTCACTTTCTTGATCTGTCACACCTCTAATTCATATAAAGCATCATCACGCTGTAAAATTAGTGAGTTACACCAATGTACAGTATTCTGGAAATCTGCATCCCTTTAATTTTTTGATTCAGTCAGAGACAAACATGAAAGCAGGTTGGATGTGAGACGATTAAATAGAACTGAAATACCATTTTGCCCCATTTTCCTGCCATGGAAATATCCTCCTCCAAATTCTGCTTGAGCATCCTTCCCTTAACAAATTCCCTGAGATACAGAAACTGAGGTTACAAGAACATCCTGTTTTGCATCCTAGAACAGCCCTGAGAAACTGCCTTCACTTTTCCACTTTCAACCAAAACCACACACTTTTTCCCTGCCTCTCTCTATAATCTCTAGAATATTTTAATTCTGTAGCTATGTTATTTAACTTGGTGAAGTATTTGTTTGAGGCAGTAAATGGAATGAAAGACATTATAGAACTTAACATTCTATACTATTGCCTCATACTTCTCCAAATAGATAATATCGTTGACACAAATGGGTGAACAAAAAAAGTCATGAGAACTGAAGATGTGTGGGCACTGAAGTATTTCAAGAATTGAATAATGCTTTCCTTTCTCTGTTTAGTCTGACAGATGACAATATGTCTTGAACACTTCAGGACTGAGTAACAGAGAAGATGAAAAAGCCATTTGAGAAATGCCTTTCTTGTTCAAAAAAACTTCATTTTGCATTTCAAGAGCATGCCCAAGTTGGGCATAATGTTTCTTTCACTTATTGCAGTGTTTAATCCACAGAGATGGTAGTATTCACAATTCAGTCCCTTCCTCCCACACCTGCAAATAATGACTGCAAGTTTAAACTTAGGGAACAGTTATCTTTGGGAAATATTATTTTATTGTAAGTTCTAATTGTGAATGTCAATAATATTTGTAATTGGAGAAGTGTGTGTTTTTTCTTAGGATGGGGAAATCTCTAGTGTTTCTACTAGCCAAAAATCTTCAGACATCTAGGAAATGTCCAAATTTCTTTAGCTATGTAAACTAGGGCCAGACTATGAAACTTTTCAAACTTGAGTGAAGCCAGGAAGACTCTGCTCACAACCAAGAACAGTTTACCAGTGTAAATTGCTCAGAGATGGTCTGTAAATTTTGTAGTAGTAGTCCAGGAATAAGGAGATAAACATTTTACTTATATTTGTTTATTGCAGCCCTTGTCCTCTTGGGTGCAGACCATGGTCTCCTGACAGCAAGCAGTGGGATGTGCGTGATCTCCTCTTTGCACATGGCCTGGGAACTCAGCGGCTTCCTGCAGCCCCCCATTTACCAGCTGTCTTGTATGAACAGCCTGCAAGGTGAACCAAGGGCAGAAGACATGGGTCTTGTCCTCACTCTGAAAATACACAGAGCAGTAGGCAAAATTAAAGACAAAAATGTCAGTTTACCTCATAAAAGTTCAGAAACAATGGCTGGAGAACAGTCATTGGTGGATGTATTAGATTAAAATCTCCATCCTCTCTATTCAAATAGCCACCTGTTTTATAACACATCATACTACAATGATATGTGCAATGATGTGTGCAAACTCACAAAAATCTACCCAGAATGAAGGATTTTGGATTAGACAAAATATTTTATTTTTTTTAATATAATATTTTCCTGAACCGCATGGAAACCAACTTCTTCTTAGGTTACCCACAATCACAAGAGACAAAAAAACATTTTCACTGAGCTTGCAACTGCTGAATGGAAGTAATATTCCAAGCAGTGTCATCAGCTGTCATAGGCTGATGCAAATGGACGGGCTGCTCTGAGGACCAGAAATCTCTTTCAGGGGTGCCCCACAGAGGGAATCTGGAAGTCAGGGAAGTCATACTAGAGTCAGTATGCCTAAGGTCCTCAGTGTTTGAAATCAAAGACTTTCAAAGCTATTATGCTCAATATTAATGCAAATTCCCTGCAGTACAGCCAAATTTTAAGATTAAGGAAAGAGAAATGTCTAAAAAATTATGTTAATTTCAATTTCAGACCAAATACTTTTACTGCATGATAGGTCATTTGTTGTACTCTTAGGAGATCTTCCACATAGAAATGTTACAGAAGACATAAATGCTGCAAGTTATTTTAAGAATCCACCTTCAGTTTGACTAAAACTTTCATTTTGTAACATTCTACAACATATCTAAAAGATGGATCTATTTCAAGACACTGTTTTTTACAAAAGTGGCAGCACTGCATTTATAAGAGATACATGGAAAGGCAGATCGCCTTGCTTGAGATAGGTCTTGTAAGAATACCTACTTTTCCTTCGCAGTGCAGCATGCAACGTGGACCAGGTGAGTCAAGTTATGGAAATTTTCCTTTCTAATAAAATCAAAGCTTGGCATAGAAAATTATGACATGAACAAATGAGAGCTTAAAGCTTAATAGAAAGATTTCAAAGAACTCAGGGAAATTGCCTATCTTATTCCTAAAGACAAGTGACTAAAACCATAATAATCCAAATATATTTTCTTATGGCCCAATTTCTAATGATTTTAAATTGCTTAAAAATGCATGGGTAAAGCCTATTTTTTTAAACATAAGAATATCTAAAAACTTCAGACATTTAAAAAACTTTATACAGTGTTGTTGCTCACTATGTGTTTTAAGTAGACTATACATTGTTTTAATATGACCGTGCACATTGCTGACACCTTAAAAGGACTGACTACAAGCATTATCTCTGGCATGGCAGCAGCATGGACAGAATTTGTAAGAAATACAACGGTTATATCTAAGGGACTATTTGTCCCAAAGAAAGACAATATTTGCATTAAGACAGGGTCTTATAAAATACCAAATGTAACATCTTTTTTTTCCTGGTTCCACAACATGAAGCTGTGGATGGTGGGACTCTCCCATGGAACAGGGGACTTCGGTTTGTGTTGAGCCATGGGACAAGCCTGCACTGCAGATCCAAAAAGTCTTTTCCAAAACTTCCAGTGCTGTAGGTCTTTGCTCTGTAGGTCTTTGCTCTGAAGTAGGAGCTCTAGACCCCTTCCAGACAGGTGGGGAAGTTCAGTTGAGCTGCAGACCTCGAATGCACAGCCCAACTCTGGAAAGGCTCCTGTGGCTTACTAACCCAGAGCTGCAAACGCTGCCTGGCAGTGTTACATCTGGCCAGGTTCAGAATCCAGGTCAGGTTCAAATTCTCTGAAAGTTTGTTAAATCTGAGACATTTTGGATGAGACATTCAAGACTCAACAAAAAGGCATTTTAAAATTAAATTCTTTCACCGTGCAATTCACAATAAATGCTAACTGTGAGTTAGCTCATTATGTAAACAGCAAAGGCTTGAATTTTGGCTGCCTTCAATACCTCTAGAGGAATACCTCTCTCTAGCCAGAATATCAGTCTCTAGTCTAGTGCTAATTAAGCTTCTTTCTCTTGATACTTATGGAATGATATCACACTGTCTGATTTTTAAATTTTTTTCAGTCACTAATAGATATTATTCCCTACCAAATCCTCTGACACAGGAGAATAGTTATCCCCATTTTGAAGCCAAAGGATAAAACACTAGCTATAACTTGCACAGTTGGTACAAGGTGTCTGTGGATGAGCCAGAACATTAACCTCATCACTAGAGTCCTCATTTCTACCAGATATTCAGACCTTAACCTTTGTTTCCATCTTCTTTCCCCCCTTACTGCAGCAGTAATGCCACATTTTTGTCTTTCAGCTGCATGTATTTAATTATGAGTCACTGTCCCAAAAGAAGAACAAAGTGATCATAATTCCGTGTGAATTTGCAGAATGTTTATCTGGTTATAGATACACGAATGAAAATAATGTATGAGCATATAAATAGAAAATAAAGGCTTTATTGTGGCTTCTTTGAAAGTCTGGAATGCATCTCAGAAGACAAAAAGGAAACCAAAAAAATCTTTATTCCAGCTGATAAATGTTTGTTCTCTCAAGTTTTTAATCCATGGCAGAGAAAGACAAGGAAACAAGCCCACCACCAGTGGCTAAATCTACTAGCTCCATTTTTATTTTAGTCATAAGAATATAAAGAGAAAAAAATAACCAAAAGGAGCTATAAAGGTGTTTAATTCATTAGGATATAAAAAAAAAAAAAACCCTAAGATTTACAAGTGTTAAATTCTGAATTGTAATGAATATTGGCTTGATCCTTAATATTAATATTTTGCCAGAAACATAAGGTTTTTAATTTCTGTTAGTTGAATGTGGATTCTGACATAGGATCCCTTCCTACAGAGCTGCTTTTGAGGGTCAGAAAAATACAAACTACATTCTCAGACCACCTTCTCTTGCTTTGCATTACACAATATTTCCCTGATAGATGAAGACTCCCTTCAAGGAACTTTCCAGAGCTGTTTTCTGTCACAGAATCACAGTACTATATCACAGTTGGAAGGGACCTCGAGAGATCACTGAGTCCAACCCCCTGCCAAAGCAAGTCCCCTAGAGGAGGTCACACAGGTAGGTGTCTAGACAGGTCTTGAATATCTCCAGAGAAGGAGACTCCACAACACAACTTGTGACCATTTCCCCTTGTCCTGTCCCCACAGGCCATTGAAAAGAGGTTGGCCATCTGCCTTTGTCTCACACACTTAAAATATTTATAAACATTGATGAGATTCACCTTCATATGTTCACCTCCAAATAAGCACTACCCCCAAAACCTTTGAAAGCTTATTCTTGTTCTTAGTTTCAGAGTAAAGTGGACTTCCAGAAAAAAGAAAAAGAGAAACAAAGAAACCCAAAGTGTTGGACCAATGCTAGAGCATTTCCTACTAAGAGCAGAAATGGGGAGACTAACATGACTTTGTAGGTACTTTCACTTTAGTAGTTTCATTAAATTTAATTCCTTGTTGCCTTCACCCAGGGCCCTCTGGAGAGATAAGTAGATCGTTTCTACATGTGTAGGGTGAGGGATTTTATGGATCTTCAGTACCACCCATGCTCAGTGACCCTCACTGCTCCCCTTGCCTGTACTGCAGATAGGACATTCAGGAGCAGAACCTTTTGTTCTAGGAGAGGAAGGGCTACAGCAAGCCCTAATCCTCTGTTTGTGGCATCACAACAGTATCCACAGCAACTAAATGTGATGTGATACAGAAAGGAATGCGACTTCGAGTGCTAGCAGCTGATGAATGACTGAGGAGCAAAAACCCTGTTGTCATGCAGCTACCCCCAGCAATGGCATATGTATGAGACAAATTAAATACACGTAGGAAAGAGGCACAGAAGAACGCTGTTTTCTGGAAGTGTCACTTCTGCCTCAGGACATGCTTTAGTCACCACAACAAAACACTCCGAGGGATGGAGCAAGCTAGAGATGGCAACAGAGGCCCCAAAGCAACTCCTGTCAATCACTGGCTAGTTATTTAAAAGTACAGTGAAAAATATAAGTAACAAGCTCAATTTTCTGCATTTTTCATTGTGTTGTCAGGACTTGTTATATGTGTTGAATAAACAATACAGATGAGAAAACCAAGGATAAATCCTGGTCTGAAGTGCAACAAATTTCTTAGAAGTTGGCCTTGGGACTTCAGATTCAGGAAAGATCTTTTCCCAGACCCACCTCAGATTTGCCTTAAGAGTATGACAAAGACCTTTTTGTCATGTCTCTACAATACCTAGCACAATGGGACCCTGATCCATGACTGGAGCCTCTAGGCATTGCCCCAGTACACACAAAAAACAATAGCTAACAGCCAAAGACACTGCTGGGAATTGCTTAGTAGACAAGCAAGCTTCTTATAGAAGTGTGTGCTCTGAGCATTTATTCAGTTCACACAGCTTGGGGTTTCAGAACATTCTTTGTTGAAAAAAAGCAACTATTGGAAATATTCCCTTGACCCAGAATCGGGGCCAAGAAGGTAGAAGATATTAGAGTCACTCCTCTTTGTGTATTACAGCATTGGACTGGTCTTCAAGGAAGTATGTTTGACTAAGTAATGCTCCAATAATGTCACAGCAATTACATAAAACATGCTTTTAGCAAACACATGGTATGAAATCTTTTCATGACATGTCTGCCTATTTGTGTGCTACATGAACATGTAGGAATGAAAAAAAAATCTGCTGGTTCAGGTGTTAGGCTGAGAACTTGCACCTGATTCCTGGCTCTGGCACACATATTTGCATGCCCTTTGGCAATTAACTTCATATACCTTTCTTTTCCTCCTTAAAACAAAAGGAAAACAAGAATACTTTTCCTGCCCCATAGGCATCATGAAGATTCCCAAAGCACTCTTAAACATTCAGATGCTGCTGAGATGAGGCCAAAAGTATACGTAGAAACCTAGACAAGTCAATCCTTGAACTGTGGGATGAGAACTCAAGTTGAGGTTACAGAGGAAATAATTCTTAGATGGCATTGCTTCTACTGTGTAGATGGGTCTGATTTTAAAAGTATTGCATTATTTCAGTATTCTCCAGCTCTACTGATTTTTGCCATTCTTCAAAAATGAAAAATGTCTTAATGACTACAAATTTTGTGAAAAGCTGAGCAATAACCTTGACTTCTGAAAAATGCACCTTTCTCTGTGCAGGTCTGCACCCACAGGGAGAATATCCAACTCACTCTTTCCGGATCATTAGATGCATTAAACACCAAGTCTAACAGTAGTTTTTTAGTTAAATTGCATCAGTATAGCTCTTTTCTGGAGTGACTTGGGTGCTGGATTTAAGCCAGCACAGAGAGGGTAGGGTTACACACTGGTTCTCACACTTCAGTTTTTCCAGTTTTTTCATATGAAGAAAACTCTGTCTTTGCATTGGATTTTATACCATGACTTTTGTTTATTTCTATCTAGAACAAAGTCTGTAGACAAAATCAATATATTTTATCAGACTAACTAGCAGGCAAGCTTTCAGGCACACCAGTCATTCTTCAAGCCTTTTTTCATCCTCACACTGTAGAATTCATCTAGTTCGGTCATTTCTTATAGGCAAAAAATACAGACATTTCAAGGGAGTAACTCCCTGTTGCTGCAGCTGCCATCCACCGGGCCAAAAAGATGAATATGTGGCAAACATCACTTCCCTACTTAGAGCTAGAGAAACAGGGAAACACAAGTGGGCCAACCTGCCAAATGTCGTACAAACTCAGCATGTGGAGTAGCAGCATCCTCGCTCTACAGCACTGTTTTTCACTTGCTTGAGCAAGAAATTCCTCACATGAAAATCTTTGGGCCTTGCTCATCCTGTTTTCTCATACACCAAGAATTTCTTTAAGACATACGGATATACACAAAACATTTTTTCCTGTTTTACTGAAAGAGACACTAAAGCTGCAATTTTATTCCCCAACATTTAGCTGTTTTCCCACCCACCCAGCTGTTCTTCCTGTCTCCCAGTCGCCCACTTATTTCTTTCACAACAGTTATGCGACATGACTGATTTCCTTTGAGTATCTTGCCTCTCCCCACAGCTATCTCTGTCCCCTAGGTTCTGCAATGAACAACTCAGGTATTTGCAGAAAGTTCAGGCAGCAGATGAGGAACATTGTTATCAGCAGTTACGTCCAACCACAACTCTGATGGTAGGAGTGAGGACTTGCAGTGGTTCTCCTGTTACATACTGGGAGGGCTGCCCCACTGGAGCATAAACACTTTTAACACTTCTGACTTCTGGCAGTATTTCTGTCTCTCATACTAGAGGAAGGAGATTAAAAAGTATGGGAAGAAAAGATCCAACCTCTGTCTTTGAAGGGACTATGAAGAATTGAAGGGACCTATGTCTTCCCTATAGACATAGGGGTGACGATAGGCACACACTGCAGACATTTAGTGGGAAGATTAGAGTGCAAGAGTACCTTTAGCAGTTTAAAAGACACAGCTCCATTAATGATTTTTTTTCAAAGTCAGACCCAATTACAACTGTTTACAGAGCTCTTTCTCCCTCAGAGACTTTGGCTGAGTTCCCATCATTTCCGGGACCGGACCCAATTATGCCACTGACCACAGCATTCTGACTGCTTAATGTAATTCCATGGCAAGGACAGGGAACTCCCAGAAACAAGAGAGAGCTTGATTTGCCCCACACTGTACCTGGAAACAGCTCCCAAAGCAGAGTGTTATGCCAAATAACTATGCCTCAGAGAAGCCAATTAATTTGTGCAATTCTAGATTAAAACAAAGACTATTCCTTATCTTTTCTTTTAGAAAAGCAGGTTGGGGTTTTTTTCCAAGTAATAATTGTTTCCCCTTGGCTGAAATTTCAGAGCTCTGTAATCTTTGTTCTAGTATTTCCATGAACAGAGTTCTAGGAGGCAATTAAAAAGTGGGGTGGAGGAAGCATGTGGTAAGGGTGAAGGAGGATAGCAGGTTAAACTTAAAAAGTACTCATACATATCAAGGAAACCTTCAGTTCTTAGAAAAATCCCATGTTATCTGAGGTCTGACCTGTTTCAGCAAGTGCGCTTACTCATGGTGACAAACAAAGGTGTTTGAAATACACTGTAAGATGTTTTATTGACCTATTTCATACCGTCATTTCAGTTTATATCAACACTCGGAGAAGTGCTATATTATTCACTTTTTTCCTTGGCTGATCTTCTCTTCTACTCAAGAATGTTATGAGTTTTTCTGCCATTTATAGAGTACCATAAGCAATTAACAACCAAGGAAAAAAATTACAAGATAAAAGAAATTCTCCTGTGAAAAAAAAAACAGTTGAGAGACATGCACGAATACAATGCAATAAGTACAGAGCAAACACAGTGGCATGTGACCACTACAGAAGGAATGCTCTGTGGAACAGATAGCATGTCAGGAGGTCTTAGTCAGAACACAGTGAGGTGAGATTTTTAAGAAACAGCATTTCTAGTAAACCCTTTGGCAAACTCTGAAAAGAAGACACTTAGAGGGACTAGGGTATGAGGAATCCAATCACTGGCTGAATCTGAAGTATGTGCAAGCTGGCGGGAAAGTAATTTTAGCCTTTATGCAATGTATATAAGAAGAGCAAAAAGGTCTTCAAGGACATAGAGAAGCTATGGGAACATCTGATTGTTTTCAAGTCTTCCAATCAGGTTAAAGAAACGTCATTACATTAAAAAAGGATGCTTTTTAGATGGAAAAATTAAATGTGTTTACCAATTACCATACCAATGACTCTTCCTCCAAACACTGATTTTCTGAAGTTAACTTTGTGTTTTACCTTACATGGCACAACACTTTTGGTAAACAGTATCACCATCACTGATCTGGTTAAGGCTGCATGGTTAACTGTAGCATCTCAAAAACTAGTGTCATCATATAGCTTGGATTTTTCTCATTTTGAGAGACAGTCTGACAAAATTGAGTAAATGACAGAAGCAGACAATATCTTCTCTTCCATGACTATGTCCCAAGAAAGTTTTAAACTGTAACTATAATATGCTTTCTCTTCCATTTTTCTCTTTTGCATTTCTTGGAAAAACATGCCTTAAATGACTAACACTTAAACAATTAAGCAATTTTTTCCTCAGAGATTAGGAAACACTCTGAAGGATTCTAATCAAACTAAACACTTAAGAAGGTACCCTACTTTAAATATATAAGTCTCCTTTGTTGAGTGGAACAAAGAAATCTATCTGAAAATATACTTTAAGGCCACAGAGGAAAACTGAAAAACGAGGCAGAAATACGGTACAAGATTTTGATTGATTCCTAATTACGTGTTAGGAATATTCACTCACTAGCAGTTTCTCAAATTACTTCAGTAATAAGCAGGACTGAAAGGTTGATGTATACATAACAATTTTCTATTGGCTCGTGGATATAGATGGACTAGATCCTCACTGAAATTTGAGAACAAAGCCTGTCATTTTTTAATGAATTCTCACATTTTTCCAAAGAGAAGCTGTCATTTGTATAGAGATGAGTGATTTAATTTTCTCTGGCCTAATCTTGGGGATTTCCGGTAGGCATTGTTATTGTAATCAACAGTGACAGCAGCACTTCTGTGGTAGCATTACTGGGGTACTGAGCTCCTATAGCCTAATGTATGGTACTGCTCATCTAGGTACCACATGGGCTTGTGCACTCCACCATTAACCAATATGTGTTCAAGAAATTTGTCACATGGAAACTTATTGAAGTGGAAAAATATAGATGCCTCTTCTCAGAGATGTAGAGAAACTAGCTACTCCTCCTTAGTACACTTGCTTCTATACAGGAATCAAGTTTGTCGTTTAACATTCCTCTTGAGGGATTAGCTGTGAGTAGAAAGTACTTTTTTTCTGCTTTCTGCACATTTTATTCCCATAATTGTCTTTTCTGTTTGTCTCCTTGCCCAGCCTTTCCTTTTCTTTGTACTCTTCTTTTCCGTCACATCTTGTTTACTTAAGTTAAAAGCAAAGAAATATACACATCTCCTTTCTTCAAGTTGAGCTCTTGCGTACTTCTGCCATGATTAGTAGTGTCATTACCCTTCTCTGTGACCAGAGGCTTCTATAGCTAAAGCAATATCCATGTAGTTACACAGCTTCAAGCCAAGGACTGATGAAATTTGACAGCAAATAACTAACAAAGAAGAAATTAATCTTTCTAACTCAAGGGCAATGGTAGTTTGCTTAAAGGCTGATAGTATCAATACTAGTACATCTATATATACTCTATTATTAGCCAGTATCATAAAATTGTGGATATTTCTATTATCCATACCTGTGTTTAAAGATTACCCTTTTTTATTAATTTGGCCTAGGTCACTGCATTTAGGGATTTTTACCCCTATCTTTATCTCCTATTCATTGCTTTAGTGCTATTTTATCTGGTCTTTTAAGACAAAACACTTTCCAATACCATGCTTTAAGTGATTATTTAGATACTCTATTTATTTATTATTCTCTCATACATATGGTAGAACTAGTTTTTCACGTACACTGTAGAATTTGCATTGTGTATGTTGAAAGACTTTTTTTTTCTCTTCCTGGTAATGGGGAATCTGTGTTATTTGCACATTGCAAAACTTGTTCCACAGGTACGTTGTGAAATTTTATTGGGCGTTTTACAGTTTGTGATTCATGTCATGTAATGTTGTTCACCTAATCTTTGTGTTTTACTGATTTATGAGTACTGCCTCAATGTGATTTGTTGTTTGATTTTCCTGGGATGCAAGGATAATATTTCCATTAAAAAAAGTCCACACTAACCTTGAGGCCCAAATTTTATCTCTTTACTCTTTAGCATCTAATACAATAGCATGAAAGCCCAGTTGTCTTAATTATGTGCTTATGCAATTGAAGTTACTAGAAAGAGAGTTCCCATTTTCTTTTATCAGAAACTTATATTTATTTTTTATACTACCAATGGAGCCACCCCTGTAATAGTGAGATTACTATGTGTTTTTAATGGGTAGTGACCACTGAGAGTTTGGCACAGCCATCTGACACGCATTTTAATGAACAAGTATATAACCCAAGAATACACATGGGCTGAGACACTATCAAATTAAGTAACTGCATTCAAGGATCTTCAATGAAAGTATCTGTTCCTCTTCATGAACATTAGAACTGTGTTCTTTTACCAGGGTAAATCATACCGGCTACCTCCAGTCCTATCCTGCTGCCTTTCTATTCATAAGTGACAAACGTGGTCATGTTTACTCACTAATGAAAATGTACACAATTTTGTAGTTGAGGACAAAATATGTCAAAGTACAGTAGGAGTTGTTACACTGTCAAGAGGAAGTCACTACCTGAGATAAAGGAACACAACTAAATTCTTGTCTTTGTCACTATCCCTGTGCAAAATACAGTGAGACAGGGTAAGACATGATCTGCCACCCATTTCTCTTTACTGCCATCCCAAGCAAGTCTAAGGTCAAAGTAATTAACATCATTTAATTTGCCACACTTTCATTATTTTGTGCTAAATTATGTCAGTGATTGAATTAACAGCTTTTTTGGTTTCAGAGGCAGCTACATCTCTGGTCAAAGTATACCAGCCATAGTACAATTAATGCTTTTATCTCCTTTTCACCACTTCATTTGAAGCATTGTGCTTGTAACAGCACCATTAAACCATGCTTACTCTAACCACATCCCATTACTCTTAGTATCTGGAGCACTTTACAAATGCAGACTATTACAACTATTCTTCATGTCTGCAATGGCTTCTACACTTCTTGTTTCCAGCTGGAGCCAAAAAGGAGCACCAAATTACTATGGGGAATTCTTTCTTTGCTGTATATTTGAGCATCCATAAAAACTTTAATTTTTAAGAGCTTAGAGCTGTTTGGAAAAGAAGGTAAGTTATTATATTCTGCTTCACCAAAACCAGGCTTGAATTTCCTTGAGATTTGTCTACTGCTGTGCTATTAACAAAAAGTTAATTTATACGTGCTAAAAAATGAAGGTATATCTATTCTGGCTTTTCTTACAGAAGTTAAAATGGATTTTGTCTTACATAAATAAGTTTTCTTACAACAAACATCCCCAAACAAAGTTCAGAGGACGCAGGCAGAAGCAAACATCTCTTCTCTGGCACCCTGATGTCTCCATTGCATTGGCATTGCTGTAGGGGTGGTCTTTGCCCAGCATTCAGAGAAACACAGAGATCCAGTCCTCAGCTTAGGAAAGTGCTCCCCACTCCCCACTGCAGAGGGGAGCGAAACATTAATTTGAAGACATAAACCTACCTACTTGATGATTTCAGAAAGCTAACTTCAAATGCAGGTTTTTCTTTCCTTTTATCACCAGCCTTCAGGCTCCTACTCCTAAGGAGGCAGTGGCTGCCAGCCATGCACCGAGGAGTCCCATGCTGTCCTAGGCTATGCCAGGTCACAGCAGGCAGGAAGCCATGCCGGGCTGTCTGAACCATGACTGCTTCAGGTCAGTAGGTATTTGACTTGCACATACCTGAAGTAATGTGCGTAGCATTATAATCACCCTTCTCCAATAAGACTTGAGTGTGGTTTTTTACCTCCACATGCACACATTCCCATGGGGACTGAACCTTTTTCTCAGTATGTACATAAGATCTGCTGCCAATACGTGAGAGATGATGAGTGAGTTACTGGCAGAAAATACTATTTATATATCACATACTGTTGTATACGTACATATGTATGTACATACCAAAGAGAAATTTCAGCAGATGAATTGCAACATTTTGTCAGGATCCCTTTACCAAATCACAAAGAATTTTCAGTACAAAAACCTTCAAAATGATCCCTTGCAGTTCAGTCAGGCCTGTAATTTGTGCTGTGCCTCACTTAGATATGTGTGCCTCCATTGGATAAAGTGGTTTTGCATAGCCTAGGATGTTAGACCAAGCTAAAAACTGATCGGTTGAAGTATAAATAGGCCTAATTCTGTGCAGGCTTTGACCCAGAGAACACTACTCATTTTTATTTTTAATGAAGGATGATGCAAAGGAAGGGAGAAAAAATCCTATTCCATAAAACAAATCTTTAAGCAAGTAAAGCTTGTTATGAAATTCCCAGTTAAGCAGTGCTTCATCTTAAAAGTCTCTACTTGTTGAAACTGAAACTCTTCTTAAAAGTAGAGTAGCTTCAACAAAAGCTTCCCTCTAGGATGGAAACTGTGATCAAAACCAGAGAGAGGACAAGCCTCAAATAGGTACCTGGCTGATGGACAATGCTTTAGACAGCATAAGAAAGGTTCAAATTCTGTCACTTTTCTGTCTAACCTTGGTCAGACCCTTGAACTTCACCCTGACATACCCATTTGTTTTTCCTGCTCACTGTGATACTAGCTGGTTTATGACTATTGTCTCCTACTCTTGTTTTCTCTGAAATGAGGCATATTTTTCTGATATTGGTGAGAAATAAATATAGGAACTTTCAATGGCAATTATTCTGTCACTTCTCTGAATAGGACTGTGTTTTAAGCACAGACTTCAACAGAAGAAACTATTGTTTAGTTTCAACAGAAGAAACTATTGTTTAGTCAGCAAATGGATAATTATCTTATAATTAATCAAACTGATCTTTAATCCAAAGAGGATTTGCTTTAGAATGGAAAACTGTTGGGAAATAAAGGCAACTTCCTCCCTCCCCAAAGTTCTCTGTTTTTCTCAGACTGAACCAGACACAATTCATTTTGAAAGTTCAGAAATGGTTGGTGAACTCTTGTCTCTTCCAGCTCCTCTGTGTTGTGTCTGCACTTTTAGTTTCCAGATAAATCTGGAAGCAAATGTGAAATAATGGTCTCATGGCATTTTGGCAGGAACCTCTGGAAACCTCACAGAATGGCTTTTTCCAGACTCAAAGCTGATTTTAAAACAGCATAATTTTGGCTTTTCTTTTTTTTTTCCTGGGAAAATTTAATGTTTCATATGCCAATAGGCACGATAAAAAAAAGTATTCTCATTATAAAACCCATAAACAACAGGTAAAAGAATCATGGAAAATTTAGGGATACAGTTCTGAGGTCAGAATGTTACATCTGAATCTAATTCAACATTGAGGAAGTTCAGGTACAGAACTAATACCTTTGTTGTTCTTATTTCCACTGTAAATCTAAACTAAACAACCTTTAGAACACTCCCCACCCCCCTGACCCCTTTTATTTAATTCATTGATGTTGCTGTCAGTAACATGTATATTGCTAATAGATACATAAGCTTTACCTGCTGTCCCTCCAGAATAGTCTGGGGAGAATCTATATTTTTACATATAAAGCCAGCTTTTAGAAACAACGTGTATATGAAGGAGGTTATCTCCTCGATTGGGACAAAGTATTTTTAGGTGAAAATAAAGGGGCCATAGACTTCAAAGTGGAAGAGACAGTTATGTAGTAAGAAAAGACTGCTGATTTGGGCTGGATAAAGTTTATATTCTTCACAGCAGCTGGTACAGGGCTGTGTTTTGGGTTCATGCTAAATACACCTCTGATAACACAGGGGTGATTTGGTTACTGCTCATCAGCACTTACAGAGAGATGAGGCCTTTTCTGTCTCTCACCCCACCCCACCTGTGAGTAGGCTGGGGGTGCACAAGTAGTTGGGAGGGGACACAACCAGGAGAGATGACTCCAGCTGACCAAAGGGATATCCTGGAACTTATGGTCTCATGCTCAACAATAACACTAGGGCGCACTTTAGTGGCAATGCTGCTGCTCGGTGGCTGGGCAGTTGGTGATGGGCAACTCTTTTCATTTGCATCGCTTTCCTGGTTTTCATTTCTCTCTGCTATTTTCCTTTCCACTATGACATCACCATAATCATCATCAGCTTATTATTATTATTAATAATAATAATGATACCAACAAAAATAATAATATTAACTGTCTTATCTCAACCCAGGAGTTTTCTCACTTCTACTTTTCCAATTCTCTTTCCCATTGTACCACAGAGGGGATGAGCAAGCTGCTCTGGGTGGCTCAGTTAGCAACTGAAACCAGGACAAAGTCTTACATAATAGACAAGAGGGCCTCATCTCCTGCTATCTCCCACTGCCCACCGTGGCTGTCCCTAGTTCTCTGTGATGTGGGATAAAGAGACATTGGATTCTATCTCACTTTCTTCATTAATTTTCTGTGTCATGTAGGTAAAGCATTTATGGCCTCTGTGCTTCGTATTTCCCTAAGTATATTCAACATAATGATATAAATTGATATTTAAGGATCTGAGACCTTACACTTTTCTATAAATGCCAGAATTCAAATTATTTTTAAATTAAAAGGCCATGAAAATGTGGGATTTTACTGTACCCCATTACAAGATCAAAATATGCAAAGTATATTTTGGTATGTACAGAACCATGAGTATCCACTGATTTCAATATGCATTGTCTGTTATCACTGCTTTAGAACTGAAATAGCTAGTAAAATTATGGATTTGTTGAAGACAATGGCAGTTTGGTCTGTCTCACTGCTTAATATACATCATAGTCTGGCAAGATCTGATTTTTTTTCCCCAAAAGTTTTCCACTGCCTTATTTCTGAGTATTTAAACACACGTAGATTGATTTGACCCTGCTTCTTACAAGGTCCCTAAACGTTATGCAACTGTGACACCAATCAATATTGTAGTCATGTTCTGTGCCATTGACCATACATTCTTTCACTATGTTTACACAACAAATTCTACCATAAGAACCTGAGGAGGAGGAGAGCATTTGCATATCCCTAGCAAAGGATCTACATGGCATCTCTTCCACACAGTAACTGCAACTCATTTTGTATGGTCACCTCACACAAAGCCATTCCAAATTAAAATCGCTGCAATGCTGTAGGACCCGACACACTGATCTCTAACCACAGGTAATGCTGGGGGACAGAAATCATTCTGTCTTCTCACAAGGGTATGTTCAAAAGTAAGCCCACCTAAGCTACACATCAGGAAATTAGAAAACTTAAATCAGAATCACACTTCACTGGAAGCTAAGCGGATTCAAAATTTTAAGCTGTGCAAAGCAAAATTGCAATGCATGTTTTCAGGAACTCAGGTGTCAGCTAAGATTTGTGCATTTCACATACAAATGTTTGATCTGGAATTCAATTTAAAGTAACAATATTGGAGAACAATGCAGGCAGAGGTGCCTGGATAAAAATAGGTACCCTAAAACTCTTTACAGCTATTTAACTTTATAATCTCTGCACCAAAATGTCAACTGTGCTAGAAGAACACAAAAGTGCACATGTACAGATATGAGCACACAAACAAACCTCCCACCCAAGAACCAGATATGCTGATTCACCCTGTTATCAGGGAAAACGGGCAATGCTCGTGCTCTAACCTTTACTGTGGGAAGAAAGAGAGACCTGCTTGTCAAGAGTGCCTGGCAGAGGGCAGCCTGGTGTCCTAGCACAGACACAAAAGACTGCTTTCTTCTGCAGTCATATTTGCAAAATATCATTGTCTATCTGAGGCCATCAGTCTTCTTTTCCTAGTGATGTGTAATGGCAAAGTCCACTTTTCCAGTCCCTCACCCTCCCCAGAGGGACAAAGGGGCTGCTGCTGTCTCTTCCTCTATCCCAAAATAATTTAGTGTTATTTCCCCTTTCTACCAGAGTTTAAGCCAATCTCTTCCCATAGACAAGCCCCTAAGTGATGTAAAAAAGTGACAGGAAACAAAGTACTTTTGGATAATCCTTCTATTTTGTTGTGTCTTAAGCCCATACTGGCCACAAGTGACAACCTAGTCTAACAATCTATTTGACTCTCCCATCTATCGGTGAGTTGATGTCAAATCTTACTTTTTCAAGGGGCAGAGATTAAATAAAGACAAAATATCCTTAAGTAACAGTTCAGTTGCTGCAAAACTGCTGGCTGCAGTAACCCTCACTCACAGCCCAAACCCAGGGTGTGGAGGGAGTAGAGCTCGCTGGAAGGGATTTCTGCAGGCAGACAGATTGCCTGGGAGTAGCAGTGACAGCTGCCAAGTGCCTGCCAGAGCTTCAGGTGTGCTGAGCTTGATCAGAAGGCACACTTGGGCAGGAGCAAAATTTTGGCTACTTCTCACATCTACAGAACAGTATGGACTTTGAGGGCTTTGGTCCTGACCTCAGGTCACAATATCCATGTGTGGCTGAGCAGAAGCACCTCAGTTAATTTGAGATTTATTCATTCGTTCATTTATGAAGGTGGTGAGGGAGTGTGCATGTGAAACACTTTAAAGCACATTTTGAGATTAAGAGTTGTTGCATTGACTTAAACCCACATTCATTGGTTGTATTAAGATACAGTTCGTACGTCTCAGGCCTGTCTGGGGTTTCAAATGCTGCTTCCTCAGTTACACAGTAGTTGTGGTTTCAGGTTTTTTTTCTTTATTGTTCCCAAAGAAAAGACAGAAGCTTGAATTCTATGATAATCACATGACTGCAGCAGCTGGGGCCCTTGGCTCTGATGTTTCATCCACCTCTGCATGGTGATTTTTATGGGAACTTCTTCAAGGCTAGCACTCTGTCCTTAATAAAATGGACAGGACATTTTCTCATTAGAGCACATTCCTTCAGAGAAACTGTGGGAGGAAAAACATTAACAGAAGATTGTGTAGCCAGAACCAATTAAAAGCAATATCCTAAATTATTTAAATCATGGGGCTCTCTGCCATTAACATGCCGGTCCAGCTTTCCATTGCATTTTTCCTCTTCCAACCTCTCAAAGCAAGCATCTGCATCAGAATATCTTTCTAGAGGTGTTTCATACTGAAAGGGATCCAGAGAGCTATGTAGGCTCTGGGTACAAAATAATTCTGAGGTTCTTTACATCCACGTTGTGTATTTTCTATGTTTCATTGATATTTATCTCCTTAGTAAGCACCTAACAAATTTAAATCCCATTATTCCCCACTTTACTCCCCATGAAGGTGGAACTTTGCAGCTGTTTAGTTGCCACAGAGCACAAGACGAAGGCTTCTGTACCATGAGCCTCTTGCACAGAACTGAAGCACCATTGAGTCTTTTCAGGTCAGCAGAACATGCTGACCCCAGCTGGCACCAGCCTGCCCGCTGGTGCCAACACTCCTACTCACACAAGAAGTGTCATGAAAGCATTGGTAAGCACAAGTGGTCAGGGCTCTAGTTTTGTATTTCTTTCCAAGCCTCACCAGAATCTCAGAGCTTCTTAGGTCTCAGAGCTTCCTACAGAACAACTTTTTCTGTGGGTGGTGAAAGTAGAAATTGTGGCATTTGCCCCACCTGCTGATTGTTTATAAGGTTATAAAAAAATTGGCAGATAGAAAAATGTCAGCAGGCGTGTCTGCCACTCAGACCACATCATCCATGACTGTTTTGGTCCATTTGAGCAGTTCTTCCTATGCTGGGAGTAGTTTTGAAGTTAGGACCACTCCTAAATGATCCCATTTGTGTCCTATACTAAAACCATGTTGTTTCAGATAACTGGTACTCTTCCATTCTGTCATTACAACTGTGCCTTTCTTGAATTATAAAGTCTGAAATAGTTTTGATTTTGGGTTTGGATTTATTTTTTTTTTCATAAAAATATTTTCCTACCACATATGTGCTTTAGCAAGGAATTAGTATTTTTCCCTTCAGGCTCTGTAATAGCATATATCACTTTCTCAGCATCTACTCGCCTGTTCTGCTACTCAGCTGCACATTTGCGTTAGGGCTTCTATGCTATAATTCTGTTCTGTATTGTTTTATGTAATCACTTAATTTTTTTAACATATGCGCTTTGTAGTAACGCAAATTAAACACCCAAAACTATGTTGGGAAAGAATGTTCTCTACTGAGAAACAGGGAAGATTTTATAATTAGTTTCTTCTGGGGATTTGCTTGTTGGGGTTTTTTCATTTTGGCTTGTTTTTTTTTCTTCTATTACCTTTTTTAATCATGTGATTTATATAACCTCTGGGGATGAGTTGATCTGCAGATGTGAGTATTTGGGTGTTCCTCAAAGGACACATTTACATTGGCTTAGGTTATCAGGGGATGGTGACTCAACTTTTCCCAAATAGCCTGTCCTTTCAAGATGTCTCAAGATAGGAACTCCATGCATGCAATAATTGTGACAGTGTTGTGGAAACTGGTGCTTCATTCAACAACTGAACAGATGGAGGAGAACAGGGAAGCTCTGGCAAAGGAAGACAAATCTACCTCTACTGATACCATGCCATAGCTTTTTAGCTGCACTGAGTTTCTGCTCAGGAGAAACCAAATTAGGGCTAGTAGCTACCATGAAATTCACTGAGAGTAGAAGAAAAGATTTTTCCGGAAAACAAGATTTACCCTGAGGTCTATTATGTTCTCTTCATAGTCCCGTGGTTGCTTCCATTACATCAATAAAAGCACAATTCTTCAAAGTTACCAAAGGAACCTGAAACATGGGACAAAAACCAGATGCCATCTGATGCTATCCTGACACTGCAATGGATTATATTCCATTTGATTAATCTATTAGTAGTAAAGCACTGTTTAGAATCACGGGAGTTTTCAGCATTTAAGCAGTCAAGGAAAGTTGACTGCTTAAATGCTGAAAGTTGTACTTTCAGGTGTTTTTTATGGCGCAAAAGCATCCATAAGTTACCTGTCTTTAGAATTAAGAAATAAAATCCCAGATGTGACATTTTCCCCATGTTTGCATTTGGGTATAGACACAAAAGGCCAACAGCATAAATAGAAAGAAACCCCCTAACTTTGCATCTGCAATCTCAAAATAAACAGAAGAAACGCAAAATACTGTCATCCTTGGCTACCATAAGGTAGTAAATAACAAGTCAGCCTTGCTCCCACACAGATTAGTGGTGGCATTTCCCTTGACTCCAGTGGGAACAGACCAGGGCTAATATACTCCAGGAATTCTGAGAAATTACTTGGAACAAGACCTTCCATGTCAGGAGCTCATTAACTGTTCTTAGCAGTAAATGAGTTCGGCATTTAAGTAACATCCCTCTCTTCCACTCTTGTTAAGTCTGGTAGCACTGTTGATAATATTTTCTTCAGAGCTTACTAAATCATGTGCCACCTTTGAGGATAATAAGGTAATATTTGTCATTTTCCTGTGGTTGGAAAACTGGCTTTCCATGAAAGACATTTCCCAAAATGTGTGTGTGTATTTTTAAAACGTGTCCTTGGATTGCCATTACACATTTCATTAGGGGAGTGTTTGATTGGCTCCAGATGCATATGATAAAACTCCACATGTATATAAACTTTTTTATTTAACTTTTGTGAGTTTTAAAAGTTTGCGTCCAAGAGAATGCCTTTAATGCCATGGTTACCCTAAATGAATGCTGCTTAAATTGCCATTGACAGGCCATGGAGTGGCATTGGGCGATCTTACTGCATCAGCAGCATGATTTTTTTCAGCTTTAGGAGTAGAATGTTCTAATGGGTGAAGCCACTAGACTTTAGGAACCCAGTGAAAGCTAATGCCAGGTCAGCCATACTTTTCTTATACGCACAACAGCTGCTGCTCCCCAGTGCCTGTGCCAGGCTGGGAGGTCCTCATCAAACAAGGCTAGGCTACAGGGCTTGGGGAGGATGGCGAAGACAACCACATCCCAGGGGTTTTCACTTTTGCTAAACCTGTATGGCACTTACAGGTGGATTTTAAGAGGCTCAGGGTTGCTCTGTGACTGTTTTCAGCTTCAGTTGAGATAGCTGTGAATGCTGAAGCTGGCCAAATTTCCAGTGAAACCATTTGTTAGTTTTCAGTTTATTGCACAGATGATATACATGGTTATCATGTTTCTTGCAGGTTTTTGGTTTCTTTACCCCTCTATAAAAAATTTATCTTTTCATGGCCCAAAAGATGCCTGAATGTATGCAAGTTGAGAAGAGTAATCTGAAAGAATAATGTAAGTTCTTATGTCACATTTCCATTTCTTTGATTCAGAAAAAAAGAATCAGCTCTGGCTAGTGCTCAAGCTATAAATGTTTCTCTTAAAGAATTTAATAGGATTTGAACCCAACACTTTCTGCAGCTTCTGACACCTACAGTCCTACATATAGCTAGTGTAGGGCACAACATTTGACAGTGATTGCATTTTATGATTTCTGACTTGGCATGTTGTACTTTGTATGTTTTTCTTTTTAAATTAATGAAAGCATAAGGTATATGTGAAGCAGCTGTAAATAGGTATAAATAATAATAATGTAATAGCTGTAATAATGTATGTATATAGGACACAACCTTCAAAAATCAGGGGACAGAGATACCAGGGTCCCAGCCTGGGTAGTCAGAGTGTGACAGATGAAGTCTCTGGGCAGGTGAGACACCTCATTTGGTATTTGGACGGTGTGGCAGGAAGAGGAATTCCTGAACTGGAAAAACAGCAGAAAAAGGCAAAGAAAAGGCTACACTGGAGACTGGGTTATAATAGTGGCTTTGGGAACTGGCTGCAGTCTAAACAGTCAGTTCAAGAGAATCAAACGGAACTGGTTCAAGCACAGATTACAGAGCACAAAGCTACAAACAAATAGTGTTTGGTGCTCTGCAAATAGATACAACTGTCCTTCCTTGGGAACCAACAGAGAAATTAAGATAGAAAACTTGATTCAGGCCTATCCAGTAGATGTTGACAATTTCAGCTATAAATAAAGTCAAGATCTCAGAGAAAAGGAACTGGGGAAAAAAAAGTCACTGCAGTTGTGTACATTATTTACAAATATGAAGTTTCTGCTCTGGCCTTATCTCACATGTCAAGAGAGCACACGCCCTATACGACTGTTTGCCCGCACATTCCTAGCAAATTCCAAACTCCTGTTCAGATCAAGGGCAATCTGGGCACAGAAGAAACACAGGACTGTATCTCTGCAAAATATGCAGAGATATGTTGCTATCAGGTGTATTAATTCACCAAATGGTGAGAGGGTAATACAGAACATGGACTTTAATTTTTCTTTGTTCCCTTCAAAAATCAAGTTTGCTGTAATTTGTATACCTTTCTGCAGTACCCAGCATAAAAGAGCCATTTCACACCAATGTATTTCCCCTTCTCAACTAAATCAGCAGTTATGATCATTTGTCTGTAGGATGGGTAATGGTGTAGAAAGAGTCAAAAGTAATATCAAAGGAAGGGGAAAAACTGTCAGCTGTAGCATAGCTGATAAAGTTACATTCAGGAAACCTTTTCAGGTGCTTAGAAGAGCCAGGGATGTGCTATGATGCATTTTAATACATAGCAGAGACCTATTTTATAGCCTAATCGAATTTGATGGAGTTATTCAGCTTAGTTTGGGCCAGGCACAATAGCCTATCTCATGGAAAGCAGCATCTGGCTCAATATGATAGAACTCCCACCATAACAAATAATTTAATGAATGCCCACCACTCCCAGGGGTGCTTAAATTACATAAGCGGATTAAAGCACATTTAAACCTGTTAGTGTGCCAGTCCTGAAACACTATTGCAAACTGGCTGTAAATTCTGCAAAAGTGCCCAACTTCCAATTGCACTGGTTTTTTTTTTTCCATTATTTCAGCATCCCATTTGTCACTTGGAGTACTGGGAGCTTCTAGCAGAGAGCTTATGCTGAAAGGACTGAGCCAATAGTAAACAATGAGGACAGCTAGAGGCAGAGGTCTGGTATGTTACTTTTCTACCCATTTATGAAATAGTCTTCATAGAGAGGGCCACACTCTCAGCTAATGCATGGATCAGCACAGATCCACTGATATCTGCTGAATACTTTCCAGTTTACACCATATTAAAACATGGTGCTCCACTTCTTCAGGTGCTTTAAAAATACCTTATTCCTCAACACGGTCACACAAATCTCTATCAAAATTATCACTAACAATTTTTACTCCACTACTGTAAATTTATAATAATTTTTAAAGTGAAAAACACTAAAATGTAAACCACAAACTCCTTCACAGAAAAGGTATAGGTGGATGAGATGGCTTGATCAACCTCAGATCTGAGGAAAGACCTCACGATGACAATGTAACTATACATTTTTTTATGCTAGGTTGTTGGCTCTGGTCACATCCAAGCTGATTTTTGAGCATATCCCTGGCAGGGGCTGTAAGCTATATATGTCCACGTTTCCCTTTTCTACAAAAAGCAGCTGTTGCAATCTTCACTCTTACCTTAAACGTGACTGGATTTAGGAACTGACAAACGTTCTGCGCTTCCAGTTTAGACTTCTGTGACCAACTTCCCAATCATGCTTTCTGCCTTGCTGGCTTTTATTGCTTGTTTACTTTGCATAAATACCATGCTTCTTCCAAGCCCAAACTTCAGCTCTAGAAGTGCTTTACAATCCATGAAGGATAATCCTCTCTTACATCTGGCCTGACACATAAAATGATGCCAACAGAGAATATCCGATATGAACAGTTTCCCTAAATACATGCAATTAAAATATTTGAAGAGAGAAACAAAGCAAGCTTTGCTGGGAAAAAATAATACACGTGTAAAGGGAAAAATGGTGTTCTTCTAGGATAGGACAATGTGGGGGAAAAAAGTACAAATGCAACAGAGGAAAGAGTTGAGGAAGATCAAGCAATTTAATAAAACATAACGTCATTGATTCTACTATGAAATAGATATCACGGCTGTTTATTACTACTTTCTCACTTTCTCCCTGTTGTGGTTTCCTCCCACAGTACTTTTCTGCAATAAAGAGAAAAAAAATCAGGAGAGTCACAGAAAGTGCTCAAAATGCTGATTCCATTTGGGCTAACCCTATATATTGCTTAATGTGTAGTAACACCCTATATCTGAAGTTCAAGTTAACAAATCTTGATGAGTCATAGAGCCAAATAAGAAGCCAAAATGAAAACTACATTGTCTCCAGTTATTCTTTTTATGTTGTGGCTGGGTTTGGAACACTGGCAGAGAGAGAGAGAAAATATCCAAGTAATAGAAATTTTCAGGAAACTTTTAATCTCTGACACCCACCCTTTAGATATTTATAAGCATTTATAAGATCCCACACAGTCTTTTCCAGGCTAAACAGACCCAGCTCTCAGCCTTTTCTCATAAGAGAGAGAAGTTCCCTAAAATCTTTGTAGCCCTCCACTGGACTCCCTTCTTTTGTTCCTTGTCTTTCTTGACCCGAGGCCCAGAACTGCATGCAGTACTCCAGATGTAACCTCACCAGAATACAGGGGTGGGGAGATAACTTCTCTGGATCTGCTAATCACACTCTTCTTAGAAAAGACCCCAGGATGTCACTGGCCTTCTTGGCCACAAGGGCATATTGCTAGTTCACGAACAACCATGACATCCCTTGCCAGATTTGATTCCAAGTGGTCCTTGGCCTTCCTTGTTGCATAGCCTGACAATGTTCCTGTATTCCTCCCAAGCGGCCAGTCCCTTTTACCTGTAAACTTCATCCTTCCATTCAAGTTTTTCCAGAAACAATTTGGTCATCCATGCTTTGCTTGATTTCTTACTCAGGGATGTGCCTGTCTTTATTTTGAGGGAAATGGTTCTTGAATATTAACCTGCTTCCTTGGACCTCCCTAACTTTTAGGGTCTGAACTCATAGGGTTCATACAAGTAAGTCTCTGAAAAGACTAACATTAGATCCAGGGTTGTAATTCTACTTATTGCTCTATTTCTTCCATGTAGAATCCAAAAGTCCTCCATCTCACATTCACTGCAGCCAAGGCTGCCCCCAACCAGTCATTCTTTGCTCATTAGATTATAGGCTTCTCTACCACCTGTCAAAGATTTGTCATCAGTGCTCTGCGGTAACCTCTTAGACTGTGCATCCCTGGCTGCATTGTCTTTTGAATATCAGGGAGGTTGAATTCACCATGAGAGCCAGGGCCTGTGACTGTGAGGCTACTTACAGCTCTTTCATCAACTTTCTCCTTCTGATCAAATGGCTTGTAGTAAACATCAACAACAATGTCACTGATACCAGACTACCCCTCAATTCTTACCCATAAGCTCTTGATTTATTTTTCATCCATACCTAGGCAGAGCTCAATACATTCTAGATGCTTGCTTACATAAAGAGCAACTCCACCACCTTGCCTTTCTGGACTGTCCTTCCTAAAAAAGTATATAAGCCATCCATGACAGCTTTCCAGTCCCACAAGCTATTCAGCTTGTTTTAGTAATTGCAATGAGATCATGGCCTTACAACTACACACAGATCTCTAGTTTACATAAAATAAAAGGAAAAACATTGGAAGAGGGGCATAAAACTGGAATATCCCTCATGTGAAAGAAGGCTAAGAAGTCTACTGGACCTCCTTAGGCAGTCTGAGCGGGTCATGAGGATGGCCCTCAGTTTTGATCCCTGATGGATTAAGTCTCCAAAGCAAGTGTTTAGACAGGGACAATCAAAAGTCATATCCTATCTCCCACCCGCACCTCTGCCCAGGCACTGCAACCATTAATGTTTGCAAAGACTTGTTATGATCCATCCTTGCCTTCTCCTACCCAAAATCTGAGGTACATGGGGTGAACTGGACAGAAGCAGTAGTATTGCTCTAGGAACTTGAGTTTTGCAAGTTGACTATTAAGAAATCAAATTGAAAATGGCTCTAACCTTGCAACATCTCTGACTCCCTTCTATCTGTAAAACTTCATTTATAACCTTCCTTACTGAAAATCATATATGAAATACTGAGGAAAATTTTTTCCCAACTGTTAACACATGCAATTGTTCAATATTTTGTTTCAGGCACATATTGGAAAGTACCTGAGATAGATTACTGTGAGTACTGGGAAGAAAACAGTCATGACACCAGATTCTATGATACCACACACTAAGAGAGGGTTAATAACATCTCATGCATTGTTGTTTCGGCAGATCAACAAAGATCAGGGATGAAAACCAGTTCTATGTTCCAAAAATGCCACAATACTGATCTGTGGACCAAAGACATGGAGATGTGACATGAGTGCTGCCTTTCTCTGAAGCCTCAGGCATTCAGAACAAACTTGATGGATCATTGTTTGAAATTTCACAATCATTGGTATTGAGCAAGATGCAAAACTGTACCAAGTGGGGTGGGAGAAAGAAACAGTAATAATTCTTTATTCATGCCTTTGTCATAGACAGGTCGACATATGGGAAGAAAAGATGGAGACATGATACTGAGCTAATGAGAGACGTAAACATGTACCATATAAATCTATGAATTGCTGGTCATTCCAAGGAGAAAGGTTAAGACGGAACAGTTCATTTTTTCAAGTCCATTATAAGAAGCTAGATTAACAACTTCCAAATATAACCATCAGCAGAAGTTCAGCACCTCGAACTTTGGTTGTTTCATCACCCTAACAACTCATCATGAACTCTGATATAATCTTATATTAAGGAGACTGAAAAGTAAAGATGTTACTTCCTAATCCTTCTAGAAAACCAAGTTTCAGGCTTTCATCCAAGGCCTAATTTAAAAAGAAAAGATGATTTTTTTTCCCCAATTCTTCCTTAGATATGAATTTTCTTTTCATTCTCATGTACCTTTGCTTGCTAATGGAAATGCTTCTGTACATTACCTAATACTAGACCAGTTAATCCTAACTTTTTTCAGCTCTTCAGTAGACGGAGATGGGGACATTTTGTGAATTCTTTCAAGTGTGAAATCTGCAGCATGATTAAAATCTCCTGCTGCAGTTTAAAAAACCACTCACATGGACAGGTTTAGATCCCTCAAAAAGCATCTGCAAGCAGTTTTTAAATGCAGTGCAGTCTCTGACAAAAGTAGGTGCACATTTATTAATAGAAATACAGTGGAGGTTGCTAGCGCTGCTGTTTCTACATTAAGTAGTTTTCTTCTCACACTCTTTTGAATCACAAGATTCTGCATTTCTGCCTTTATGACAATAAAGCTGTGTCATGCCTAGACTGCTACCTCTGCAGCTGTTCAACCATAGGTACTCAACACTGTGGGTAAGAGCATCTACTGGAAAAAACCCCAACAGAGTAGCTTAAGAACTATTAACACCACTATCCATTTGGAGAGATGTAGTCTTGGAAACAGAAAAAGGGCAAAATATCTGTTTATCTTACTACCAAGACTGAGTCACGCTCCGTGGCAGATTTAACATTAACTACTAATTCCCTTTTTTTGGGCTTCCTGAGTATCTGGAAATTATCGTGTGTCCTATTAAAGCTCTGTGCTCATCTCTTCTCACTGTACATGAACATGTACAGTGAGGTACAAGAAAGATATAAGAGAATGAAGCCAATCTGTGTTGCATTTCTCTTTTTCTGCCAACACATTATTGTAGAGAGAGGGGGCTTACCCCATACAACCGAATTGTACTGTCTGTTGCATCACCTTGGAAGTGGGCAAGCAATTCCAGAGGCAAAACTGCATTTTTATGCCTTTGTTTCTAAAATAGTTATAACCAATTTGTACAGTACCAGGAAGAGCCAAGCTAACAGCTCCCAGCTTTCCAGCTGATGTCTGCAGTGAAATTCTATTTCCCACGTGCTTGTTTCTTGTCAATCTCATCATAACATGTAGTATTTCCTGTGCTTTTGGCTGTCATCTGGCAGCAGGACCCTTACTAGACCTAAATTTCCTAACTCAAAGAATCATAAAAGCTTTTTTTTTACTGCTGCCTTACAGATGCTACATCTGTCTATATACCTCAGTGCTTCACAGGATTCTTTCTGATTCTAGAGAAGTAATTTCTTCTAGATACTAATTTCACTTTCACGTGGCTTGCTTGTGATTCATGGATCTTTTGATCTGGTGAAGTATTCTTGCTTGGTTAGCATGCTTTAGGGCTGAATTCAGCTTAGAATCCGTGGCATATATAAACCTGAGACTGGAGAGACCTATTTTGTTCCATCTGTTTATCTTACTACCAAGACTGAGTCACGCTCCGTGGCAGATTTAACATTAACTACTCATCTTATATTGGTGCCAAAAAGTCCCTGAATTTGGACATCACTGTACTGTGCACTATACAAGCAGATGGACAGCCCTTGCCCAGGAAAGGTAACAAAACAACAATCGGTGTGCTCAAGTGTTGTCCTTGTCTTTCTTCTGTCAATAATAGTGAGAAGTACTGATGTTTCAGGTGAGGAACCTCTCTCTCCTGCCTTCCCGGAATTCAGAAGTTTGTCATGGAGGGCTGATTCTAAAACACGACCTGTTGTTGAAAAGGCAGGGGCTATACAGGCTTCCACATGACAAGCAAAAAGGTGCTCAAATGCAACAAAAGAAGGTATCAAGATGACAAGAAACAAACAAAAAAAAAAAGCCCAAAACACCCACCTGCACAGAAAACAGTTTTGTAAATAAAGAGCCATAGTGCAGTAAAAAGTCCTTATACTCTTAATATCTCTCTTAAGGATGTCGCTTTTAGAAACATCAAAAAGGGTGACAATGACATTACCATTAAGCATCAGTTTCATTATTTACCATTGCTTTATCTTTAAGGCTTAGTTTCAAATTATACATGCTGTGCTTGTATTCTGCACGGTATGTTTAACTTTGAGAATTTTATATACTAGTCAGCTATCAGAGAAATAATAGCTGAAATCAGAGCTCTTTACACAAAGAGCCTTTGCAAGCACAATGTTTTCCAAGGGAAACAGCTACTGAAAGAAGAATTAACTAAAAAGCTAGATTAGAGAAAATACAGGAAAAAGATCAGATTTCTGACTTGAATTTGGCATGCTACTTTGTACTAAAAGTTTATTCATTCTCAGTGGAGAGTTAATGTTTTCGTAGTCAACATTCTTACCAACTACATCTATAAAGTCCTTCCCTGACCCATTCCTATCAGGAACATATGTAAAGTTTTCATGCCAATGTTGAAATTCATTTAGTATGGAGTCCATTATAACACTTGCTGTCTGGCAAAGTCATTGCAGAGATCCCTTCCAGCAGAGATAACTAGTTAGACTGCAAGACTATGAAACTGGGCAGAAGGGGGGAAAGGGGGGATGGTGTGAGAAATATGGGATGAGGAAGCAAAAAACCAAGTACCTTCATTCCTCTCTCAGTGAATACAGCTTCTTTCTCAGTGTCATGCTACCGAGAGGACAGTTGAGGTGTAATTTAAAAAAAACCAAAAACCAAAAAACCAAAACCACAAAAAACTCCCACTCAAAACCAAAAATATTAAGAAGGAGCAAAAAATCGGAGAAAGATGGAAAGAGGAAAAGGTCGTAGCATAGAAAGACATGTGGGAAACGGACACAGTAGAAACAGATGTTGATATATAACATCCTCTCATCATGATGCAACTGACTAAACCTCACCAGAGGTCATACAGCGTAGGAAGAGTTTTCATTTTCACTTGGAGAAAGATAAAGGTCACCACTCAAACTAGCTGCAGGAAACTTTCCTGCCTGTGCTTCTTTTGCCAAATCATCTTTAAAATGAGGCCTGGCTTTGCTAGCAAGGCCTGGATCTTATTTAAGGGTGGGACCTGAAACTCTTTGAGATTTAAGAGAAGCAAATGGCTGTTTGGGATTTTCATGCTCAGCCTTTCCCCATGCTTGCTAGAGTTTTTCAGCCATACAGCACTACTGAAGAAACCAAGTAGACCCTCTGCATGCAGGAGGATGGAAAAGGCCTGAGGGATAGATCAGAGACAGTCAGTACTACAGTCCCAGCCAGGAGTAGTGCAAGATGTACTCGTGGAACAGGGCACTCTGGAGATGGACAGAAAACCAGGGCAGACCAGGTGCCTTAAGTGAGGCATTTCCTTTGCACTTGAGAGATTTCCCAGCTTTAACTGACTCCAGAGATTTTAATTGATTATTTTAGGCAAACTTTCCCATCACATAATCCTCACTGCTGCAAAATTTACTTGTCTCCTTAAAGTGTACCCTGAAAAGATAATAGCAACTATTTTACATAGGCTACCTTTTAGCAGTGGCACTTACATCTTTTCCAGCACATAAGTGAGAGAAGAAAGGTTATATTGCACGTGTTTTGAAAAGGAGAGTAAACAGCAGAGCTTTACTTGATGGTAAAAAGTTTCAGAATCAACTTAAGTATGAAAAAGGGAAGTTATAAAACAATTCTGGAGTGTGACCTTAGACAATTGCTGAATTTAAAAGTATTAGACTGCGTTAAACAGCCAGTGATTTTTAACTCCAGCACTTACGCTAGGCTGATGTTTCACCATTAAATTAATTTACTCTCTATTGCTATTGTTTGAGAAATGGTAAATAAATGACATTACAGACACACTCTCAGAACATTTCCAAATAATTGGAAACCAGTTTTCTCTTCAAGTCCATTCTTGCAAGTCTAGTGCAATTGGCTGCATTGTAGTGTAGTATGTGCTGGAAAAATGAATTTACATATTTAATGTCACAGATCAGGTTCAGAAGCCTTCCCTAGTGATTCTACAGAGATGTAAAATCAACATACATTTCTTTCTGTTCCCTTCTGTGTAGCTAGTCCAAGAACATATATCCCCTTAACAAGTGCACATTTCTGACCCTACATTTCCTTGCCTCAATTTAAATCTTGTCACGGTTTAACCACAACACCCTACAGCCGCTCACTCTCTCCTCCCCTACAAAGAGGATGAGGAACACAATGGAAAAAAACTTCTCATGGATTGAGATATAGTTTAATAGGATAATACAAGAGGGTGACAACAACCACATAAGTGAGGCACAAATGCCTCACCACCTGAAAAGTAAAAAACAAACCCCAACAGCCCAACCCACAGTCTGATTCCAAGCAGGGATCCCACCTCCAGCTACCTTACCCGAGCATGATATTAAGTGTTAGGGAATATCCCTCTGGCCAGTCTGGGCCAGCTGTCCTGGCCGTGCTCTCCCAGCATCTTGTGCACCTGACAGGGCATGAGAAGCTGAAAATTCCTTGACTTATTGCAGACACTACAACTACCTAGCAACAACTAAAACCATCAGTGTGTTATCGACATTATTCTCATACTAGATCTAAAATGCAGCACTACACCTGCTACTACAAAGAAAAATTGTCTCCCTCTTTTGTTTCAAACAGTGGCAGGTGCCATTGCAAAATGAAAGGAAGAACTACTACTATGCAACTACTTCTATGCCTTTACTACCTGCACGATTAGGAGCAGATATAGATAATCGGTCTTCTAGCTGATTAGAGAAAGTACTCTGCTTTTAGAGGAAGGTTGAAGATGTAAAAATATACTTACACCATGCTATTCCAGAGATTATTGATATCTCAGGAGGAGGATTTTGTTCTCCTTTACAAGTTACCTTTGTGCCATAGATGTCCCTGCTCAGTGGGGAATGTGTATTACAAAAACATAAAAAGGAACTTAAAATATGTGCAAGGAAAATATCTAGTGTTGAAGGGTGTACTCTGTATTTGCTGAGGATGTGGGGAATGGAAATTACACAGAACTGGACTAAGCAAGAAGTATCCAACATAAAACAAGATGCTGTTTTTTCTAAGCTGTTACATTTTCCATTTTCTACCAGGGAAAAGTTGTTTGGGTTTTTTTTAATAAGATCAGGTGGATGACAAAAGAAAATTCAATAGTTTCTGTGAGAAAGTACAAAGTGTGTCAATTTTGGAGCCATTAACAGCAAAATGGGAAACAAAGGACATAATTCTTTGAAATTTCCAAGTGTATTCCATGAAAAACTGAAGTAACACTATTAGATTAGAGAACACAAAAGACAATCCACACTGATGATAAAATCTTTACTGTAATTGTTTCTCAAACAGAGGATCCTTGTCCCAAATTAAAAAGCAAATTCTCTCCTGATGAGCGCCATCCATACCTGTATGAATTACTTTTCCTCACAATAGATGGCAGTGACTGAAGAAAGCAGAACATCCTACCCAAAACCTCTTTTGTAGTTCTATCAGTCAGAAGATTTTCTTTAGAAAGAAAGGAATTACCTTGCTGGTATTCAGGAAAGCTACTCTCCTACAATACCTTTGTTTTCTTTTTTTCAGGTTAAACACAACTAGATTACTACACAGAAGAGAAATACTAACTGGAATACTCATATTGCAGTAGCTACTTTTATTCAGCTATTGGCAATTAAAGTACTAATATTAAATAGAAAAATGAGGAAGAACTGCATGGATAAGGAGAAAGATGAATAAAGTTAGCAAGGCCTAACGAGCCTCAAGTCAAAATTAAAGCCAGATTTCTCACTGAGCTTTTTAAATGAAAAAGTATCTGGTGCCATATGACAACAGAAATTGTTTTCCACTTGGTTCTGAAGTATTTTTTTATATTTTATGTAACAATTTTTGAAAGTTATTTAATGAGATTACTGGCATGTATGAGCTAACTTCTAATAGGTTTAGCAACAAAAATCATTATAATATACAAAGTGGGGTTTTTTTTCTGAATTAAATCCATGAGAATCCAAAACAAAAACAGTTCTAAGAGAGTAACTGGAGCTGAATTATAAAAACAGAATAATAAAGCAGAGTGTGTCTAAGAACAAAGCCCCTCTACAAAAAAACCCCACCAAACAGCAAAGGAGGAAACCAGATTAAAAATCCATGTAAATAGTAATTGCCTTTAGCAACATGAGCCAAATTAATCTCTGGAATTTCATGTGCATTGAACTTGGTTTTAAGCAGGAAATTTATGGGGAATTCAGAAGATTGGAAAGAACTATAACGGTGCCATTTTCAATGAAAGTTAACATAATTAAAAAATCAAAGTGGAAATTCAAAATGTCTGAATTTTACAAGCTGTCTTCTAAATGTGGAATTTTGGGGGTTTTTTTTTCCCCTTTGGATTCAGGCAATAGAAAAAAAATCTGTGTCATTTCATAATGATGCACATGCATAACTATTGGGGTTTGTTCCTGAAAAAGTACCACAGGAGCAACAAGTCATGTAGAGGAGGTTTCTGTACTCCAAGTATTCGTGTCTCCTAGATACATACTGCATGGAGAACGGAAAAGGTTTTTAGATTACTTAGTCCTGTTACACCATTATTCCTCCAAAGTGTTGGTCTGTCAAGGTACATGGATATTTATTCCCATATGCATATGTATGTGCATACACATGCTTTTCTGCCTTACTCCTCCACCCCTCACAAAAGAAATAGGATTATGCTTCTGTTTTAATATGAAGCAACCTCTTGATATGAGATTGAATACAAGCAAAACTACTATGAACATATGAATAGTTCTAGGGCTTCTAAACACACACTCAGTTTTCCTATTTGTCAGTGGTACAGTGCTTAAGAGAACAAGACCTGGCTTTACTAAGAGTATATTGTATTGTAATATAGAAAGTAATGGACAGATATTTCAAACATACCAATTTACCTGGAAAATCTACAAGGAAAGTTTGCAAACCTAGCATGAAGAGTGTTTTCACTTGTACAGGAATAAATCCAAAAACCACACGAAGCACTAGAAATCCAGACATCATTGTATAATCAGTATTGATATATAGTGGATGAAAGTGAAGACTAGATGTTTATGTATTTAATGATTATTTTTAAGTTTTACAATGGCTTTTAAGTTACTAGCCTTGTATACAAAGGAACTCCACACAGCATTTATGTGAGAGCAGCTTCTACATTGAAGAAAGTGGGATCCATCCACATCAGGACTTCACAACTCTTGGTAAAAGTCTTCGTATTCAACTTCCTCCCTGTGCAAAGGGCAGATGGTGCACACGCTAGCACTCAGCCCTGCATCACAGCCTGCTGGGATAGGAAGGACACGGCACCTGTGCTGTAGGGAGCTTTCAGTGGCCATCTCCACCACCTTAAGGCCAGCTTTGCATGTAAGTAGGTCCACATTTTGCTCCCTCAATCAAGGAACTGGAAGACCAGCAATGGGAAAACAGAACAGGAAAAAAAAAACAACCCAAATCCTCTCTCCCTTAGATGAGATTCTCTGTTCAGATGTGCAGAAGATGACTGTAGACAGGCCCTTTCAGCAGCAGCTTGTGTGTCCTGACCCAAACTTCCAATAAACTGGCTCCTCATCTCTTGCCTGGAAGCATTCCCAGCCTGGAGACAGACATCCCCATATCACGTGGTCCCTTTTATTCCCACTAGTAAGTATGTTTCAGTCTTGGTGGAGTCAGTCTTTCCTCAGAATTTCCACTCAGACGAGAGAGAGAGAGAGAGAGAGAGAGAGAGAGAGAGAGAGAGGGAGAGAGAGAGAGAAAGCTCGAGTTCACAGCCACCACAATACTCACAGCCATTAGTCCTGGCCAGCTGCAGTAAATCCTGCCCTATTCAGTCAGCTTATTACTGGAATAAAACATCAGCTTCATTCTATCACTCTCTTTGCTCCTCAAGTGTATAATTACAAGTCAACCACGGGTCATGCTGTTACCAAAGAACAGAGCCTGATAAGAGCCAGCAGAACAACTCATGCTGATTTTAATGGGATTTGCCTCAAACCTTCAACAACTGTCATACTGGAAAACTAGATGCAGGCCACAAGGTTAAAGCACAGGAGGAGAAAACAGGAGAGAATCTGCATCTCAGATATCCTCTGGGAAACCATTTGTTTCTCAGTGTTTCTGTCTCCATCAGAAACACAGAGGCAATGGTGCCAGGTGTTGAAAAGCTTTATTCATCTATACTGATGATGTATTTCATGGGACTCAAAGGGATGGCACTGACAAATAAGAACAGCAAGAGAAGAACAAGGTTTTATGAGGGTCTTCCTCTTTCAGCTTTTCACTCAGATGGGACATTAACTGCTAAAACAGCAACATGGTCACACTTAGTCTTTAATAAAGGCCTCAGTAGGGGCATCTTAGTCATGACCAGCAACTTGAAAACAGCTCTAACATAATCATAAGCAATGTTGAAACTGTCAGGGAGAGGCTGCCATCCATCTCATGTAATCTAAAAACGTTAGAGACAGACCCCTCGGCCATTCAAAACCAGTCAGGCAACTAGTGTGTCAGCAACAGAATGAATTACAGCATATACAATTTATTTGTGGCTGTGTATTGACATTGGATTAATTTTTACCATGTGTATTAAGAATTTCAAACCGCAGTGGTGATTGAATTTTCCCAGCAACAGCTTTAAGACTAGATAAGAGCAAACTGCAGTAGAAATAAATTAGGGCCTAAAACGAGTTACTCCACAGAAGTTCATGCTTTATGCTACTTTATATGCACATGCTAGCAAACAAATAACCTAATCCTTCTTTTTTTACTCTCTGGTACTCCCTAGTGCTTCCTGAAACCAGTATTTCATTTACACATTGTATGCTTGCTATCCAGTATGGTTTTCAAGTTCTTGAGAAAAGTTCTCCACATTACATCACCTTCCAAACATTTAAAAATAATAATTTTAAAACAGGAAGTTGAAGGTGCAATCTTTTTGCTGGCCTGACCACAAATAAAAATGAGAAAGTATTGGAAAAATCATGCTTTTCACTGAGCCATGGAAAACAGATGAAGGTCAACTCACAGCTATCATAGCTGGAAATTCTTTCAGACATCCTGCAAAGGCATTACATGATTAAACATTGTGGTTTCTGGCTGTTTTTTCACTCTGGAAAGAGATGCAACCAGACCCGAGTATACATGGACAGGAAAAGGAATATAGATTTGCACTGGCATTCAGTTGTCTGTGATGCGTTCACATGCTCTTACTTAAGATTTCACTAGATACTTACACAGATCTAATGGAGCACTGATGCCAAAAAGAAGCAATCCCACCCTTTATTTCTTTCTGCCACCTGCACAGAGCCACCCACTCCTTTCTCCAGAGCTTGTCTGATGTTTTGCAGCAATGTTCTGTTCTGTGGACAAATGCATGTATGTGTGGGTTCCACTTTTCCCCCTTTATGCTTGAGGTCCTTCTCATGAAGTGTCACCCTTTTTGTGCCCTTCCTTTTTTCAAATATATCTATCCTGTGATTTTTTTAAACACTTTTTGCTTCATAACCCTTCTGCTAGTTAGAGACATGTTATGTAAAACTCCTATGTGTCAGTTTGACACAGGAAAAATTGTAACATATAAAGTCAAAGTGCCTTAGGACAGAGAGGAGAGCCAATCCCATATTTTCTTATACTTAACCATCCTATATATTTCATATTCGAATCTCTGTATTCATCTCCCTGCCCACCTCCTTCCCTCCCCCACCCCTTATTTACTAATGGCATTTTACTGGACTAGAATAACATTCATGGCAGCAAAAGCAGGAATTATGTTTAGCACTACTTTCATTTCTTAAATATTCAAAATGCTCTATTTGTTTTGTGCATCTTCCCGAGAGAGAAGTATTTTGTCACTCCTAAGAGTAGGGACATGTAACTCTATCCTATACATACTAAGGAAAATACTCTGCCAGATAGTCTGGCAGCACAAATGTAATTCTAAATAGAGAAAATTAAGGGATGAACACCAAATTAAATTATCATAAATTCTTGGTAATATTAAATAACTCCTACCCTATCACAAATATGAAAACCTGCTATGCCCAAACAAGATACAATACTTAAATAATAGAAATTTTCAGTGACGTTTCACTATTGCAAAACTGACTGGCCAGCTCAGGAAAACTGTGAGAAACATACTGAGGTCTGAACAGTTGCAAGTATTGTGGACAATGCACACAGCTGGTCACCTCCCAAAGACAGACTCTGTGAAGCACTAACTTAGCTCCGGTTGCCAAATTCCTAATACAACTAAAAAAAAAAAAACAAACCAAACCCCAAAAACTAACAATAGAAAAAGCCCACCACCCCAAAAGCCTCACCACTTAAAAAAAAGCCACCCGAACGGAAAAACACACCACTGATCTTCAGTGTATATTTTCATTTCAGATAGTTGACACTTGACTGGAAGAGCCACACCTAAACATGCACAGATATCATAACGGTCTCTGTTACAAGGCCCATTAAAAAGAAGGGTGCCTCTGGATATCACCAGACAGGGAAATCAAATTCATTTCACGGTGTCAGAAACGTTCCAGCTGCAGGACTAGGTTTATTTGTTTATTTTCACAACTCTCACAAAGGAAATCCATGAAATTCTGTATTGGAGGGAAATCTTTCCCAAGATCTAGTTACGAAAAGAAACCCTCCAGACTGTGTGTGGCCTCATTCTCAGCTGTGCCATTGTTCATTAGATGTAACCAAGAAAGAGGCTAAGGATGAAGTCCATGAAAAAGCCAATGCATCTCTCTTATCCTGGGGCCAGTTCTTTGCCAGCCCAGCCCTTCCATAGATGAAAGCAATCCAAGAGCTGTTCTAATCTACACCAGCTGCTTCACCAAGGCCCGATGTCAGTCAGGAATTGCAGCAGCACAACTCAGCCAGGTTCCCTTCTCTCTCTCCCCTGCCATAATCCCCATATACAAGGCTGCAAGAGTGCACGACATGGCAAGATCACACATAACAGTGAGCTGCACACAGAAAGGATTGCTCTGCCAGGGAAGCCTGTCCACTTCCCACTCTGTTCTTTGCACAGCAGTAGTGAAAAAGGAATGAAAGCGATACGAGCCCCTAGTCTCTCTGCAGATCAGATGTAATTACTGTCAGCCCCTGAAAAGTTATTGTAAAACTTAGGACAACACCATCCTCTAAGGATCTTAGTTGTTGAGGATCTTAGGATTTAAGATGGTCATGAGTTCACAGTAGGACTTAAAATTTTAAAAATCCACATGCTAGCTTAGCACAGCTTAAAAGTAAAGGGTTGAACGTATTTCGAAGACGTTTATGAACTGCAGCCACAAGGTACTCCAACTCTACAAACCAAAGATCACCTTGGAAGAAGAAGCAAGGAGGGATGGGCAAGCCTTTCTCTGGTAACCAGGTGCCTAAATTTTATAAGTCCAGTGAAAGTAAAGCTGTTGTTGCCTCTTTACAGGCTAGAGCCTGTATATCCACATAGAATTCAGGATTTGTATGTTACTGTCCCTGTAATATTATGGGGAGGCACAACCCCACGTACAAGTATAGGTTGGGGACTGGCCTGTTGGAAAGCAGCATAGGCGAGAGGGACCTGGGGGTCCTGGTGGTCAGCAGGATGACCATGAGCCAGCAGGATGACCATGAGCCAGCAGTGTGCCCTCGTGGCCAAGAAGGTCAATGGCATCCTGGGGTGTATTAGAGGGGAGGCGGCTAGTAGGTCAAGAGAGATCCTCCTCCCCACTCTACTCTGCCCTGGTGAGACCACACCTGGAGTATTGTGTCCAGTTCTGGGCCCCTCAGTTCAGAAAGGACATAGAACTCCTTGAGGGAGTCCAGCACAGGGCCACCAAGATGATTAAGAGAGTGGAACATCTTCCTTCTGAGGACAGGATGAGGGAGCTGGGTCTCTACAGCTTGAAGAAGAGGAGACTGAGGGGTGACCTCATTAATGCTAATAAATATGTAAAGGGTGAGTCTCAGGAGGATGGAGTCAGGCTCTTCTCCGTGATGGCCAGTGATAGGACAAGGAGCAATGGGTCCAAGCTGGGGCATAGGAAACTCCATGTAAATGTAAGGAAAAAACTTTTCACCATGAGGGTGACAGATCACTGGAACAGACTACCCAGAAAGGTTGTGGAGTCACCTTCTCTGGAGACATTCAAGACCAATCTGGAAGCATTCCTTTGTGATCTAATCTATGTGATGCTGCTCAGGCCAGGGGGTTGGACTAGATGATCTTTTGAGGTCCCTTCCAACTCCTGACATTCTGTGAACATCAAGTCAGCAGCACACTTGTAACAAGGTTAAAAAAAAAAAAATCTACCAGGGGCACTTCTAGTCAGAACGAAATACTTCCATGCAGAAAGCTTCTGAAAATGAAAGACACCATGAGTAGGAGCAAAGCAGATTGGGCCCTTGCATGCCCAAGTGATTTATCATCAGTCACAACTGTTTCTTCTAAAGAAGTTGTTGACAGTACGAGGGCTTAGAAAGAGGCTTATGGTTCATTGTGAGATCTTCAACTAGAAATGTTGGCATGCATGGTAGATGGACAAAGGAGACAAAAGTGAAGGAGGGTGAAGATTGAGGTAATTTCACAACTGTGGAGACTTACTGGCCTTTTTATTGCAGTGTGCTGCTGGCCTAGATGTACTCTTGGTCTCCAGTGCAGCTTGATATCTTTTTACTGAACTATACAGTAGAAGAATGTTGGTTTGGGTTTTTGTTTTGTTGTTGTTGTGGGTTTTTTTTGGTTTGTTTGTTTGGTTATTTTTTTAAGAGCAGGAAAATCCCACCAAACACTATATGCTAGAAGAAAATATTTCTTGCTCTTATTTGATAGTTTATATCTGTGGAAAAAACCCTGCCCAGAGTAGTGAATTTACACTTACTTTTTCACTAAGAACATTGCAGTTTGTCTTTTAATTGAGGTTTACTGTATTTTTGACAATGAAATTAAATTTTCTCAAGAAGTAGTCTTTTGTGTCAGCACTTTATTTTTCTTGAGCAAAACACAAAAAACCACACAAACCTAAAATTTTCCATAAAGCTTACTAGTAAAAAAATTGTTCACTATCAAACCTTTAAAAACTTGGAAAAATACTTTTACAATTCCATCATTACTCTTTCAATTTCTTTAGTTTTCATTAATATTTCCAAGATTATGATAAAACATATTTTAAAATTATTAAAAATATTACATTCATTATTATAGACTTGCTCTGTTTATAAAATCCCTTAAGTGCAAATATTCTTTGCCCTCTCCTGCACCTTCCTTCACAGAAGGAGACATGGAAACAGAGGGGAATTTAACAATTTACAGCATTGCCATGTGTTAAATTGGTAGTGGAGTTAAGATGGAAACACTTATGCCCACTATTCCCACATCACCCCTTCCCACTTGGGAAAGATCTATTTAGCACTTAAGTAATGATTCTGCAGCTTAACTGTATGTATTTATGTATATCTTGCAGTCCAGCCACTTTTGTCCAATTTTTCTTCTGTGACCCTTACTCCACAATAGGAGTGGCACTGAAGAAAAACCTCTGTTTTAACATAGATTCATAAACTGTTCCACTGTACTCCTAGCCAAACATCATGTCAATGGGGTTTATGTGTTCAGTGATGTTAGAAAATACGCTGGCAAACACTGGGAAACGGCACGAGAACCTCCCTGTACCCATTCCCATGTCAGAATGGGAACACACAGCAGCCATCTGACTGCCCAGCATCCCACAGCATTTACATTACTACATTTCTGACATGTTTGATATACAGCATTAAGATGCATTTCACTTTGTTATTTGAGCATCGCCAACAGAACCCCACCTAAATATTTGTTGGCGGTATTTTATTCCCAGCACCTTACAACAAGGTACAACAATGTTCCTGGAATTACACCTGCTGACTCCCTGCCAAATGGTTTTGAATCACACAGAAGCACTTAAAGTTCCATTACACATAAGGACACACAGTTGTGAGGCAGTAGCTGAAAGACTACTACTTGGCTTTCTGTAAACCCTGAAAAAAACTTGCACAGAACTAGAGAACTGACTGATTTTAATACACTGTTTTGGTTTTTAAGCTTACAAGTGTCACACACTGCGATTGAGTGACTATCTTAGGGTGTTTTCTGGGTTAGGTCACAAAGGGTATGCATCCACTACTACCCTGAGCATGCAGTTGTTCCTTCAAACAGTAACAGATTCTTGTTAGATTCCTAGGCTGATATTTAGAAAGCCTACAGGGTAGGAGTCTCTAGCACTGGTCATCTTGTGGTCCACCTCAAAGGCTAGGCCCCACAGCAGCATTTCTTCTGAAAGGTTCAGCTTAGAGGTAGGAGAGGCATGCTTGGAATCACCATTCATTCTGTCAGAAAATCTACTGCCGAGTCCAAAAACAAGTCAAATACAATCTTTATGGAGAGTATGTATCCAAGAAAGAAAAAACACACTGGATAGCCAAACACAGGTGCTAAGTTGCGATTATCCAAGGTCAGAGAATAGAATCAAATAAGATGGTATGAGAGCATGATGAAACAAAATGAAACAGTTAAATTTTTAATAGCTGTGTGCTAACTACCAAAGCAAGCGCAAGGAGTGAAGAACAAGTCACACCTTTGAAAAAATGCCCAAGTGAATCACGTTTTATCCACACTATGCTGAAAATACACAAATACACACTGATTATAAAGCCATCCCTACAAACTTATTTTTTAGTAGCTTTAAGAAACTTAGTTGAACGATGGAAATAAACCATTCCTTATTCCTTATCAGCAATACCCTGAAGCAAACAAACACCAAGACTCCTGGCCGAGATCCCTAACTGTTAACACATACTCCATTCATACATTAAAAAAAAAAATAGTCAGCGCAAGCATGATAAAGTCTGAAATGTGAAACGCCAAACTTTCTGCTTTAATTATTCAGATCTGGATCTTGGGCTGTGGCCAAGCAGCGTTTTGTACTGCTCAGAACAGGGGACTGGAGTGAATATGTACATATGGCTTTAAAGCCCCGGCTTCCCCTAGAGTACATCAGAGCAGCCAAAAGATTGTTCTAATTAACACCTGCTACTAATGGTTCCAGAGGGTCATTCTGACATCTGAGAGTCCTAAAGAAAAGAACAAAGCAGTTTTTTCTGGCTTCAGCAGTTGTAAAGGAAGAGGACAGGATTTTACTACACCATTCTTGCCTGTGTCAGGGGAGAGATTTTCTACTATGTGGAAGAACGTGGTTAAAGGAAGCTCTGAAGAAGGGAATGTCCCAAAATACATTTTTCTGTACTGGAAAAGTCAGGTCTATGTTATGTTTTTCTGCACATATTGAAAATAGTTGTAAAACCTTTCAGTTTTAGTCAGCTTCTTTATATGATCCTATCTTTGCCAAAGAGATTCCTTTGCAGACACAGGAGAGGAACTAATTTTTTCCAAAGCATATTCTTAGCAAAAACAGATTAAAGGGTTTACTTTATTTTTAATTTAAATGAAATTTAGCCCTTTGAGAGAAGGCACTTGAATTTTGCTGTCCTCTGAAGAACAGCAAGAAGTGTCATTTTCCCAAGCAGGTCTCCTAGTGACACTAGAATGAGCTTTTCATCTTCCCATACTATACAACCACCAAGCTGTGGACAAACATGTTTTAATTTAGCATTCTCAATGCCCCAAGTCCTTCTCTCCCCTCATAGCATTCTTTCCATGGGCCCTTAGCTTTCCATATTCCCTCCGGGAAGTGTAAGAAGCCCCAAGTGAGGAGCAAGGGAAGAGCAGGACAGTCAGGTACCCTCAGTCTGCGATGTATTTTGGACTATTGATGATTAATGGGTCTCAGAGAAGCTCCCATCTACTGACCTTCTTAGCCCTTTTCAACAACACTTGGTGTACTTTTATGAGAAGCTTCAAACAGCTCTCACTTCTTAAGAAAAAAAAAAAAAAAATGGAAAAAACAAGCAAATGCACTCTTGTGTTCTCGCAGACATTTATCTAATGGCTAATGTTATCCATGTACATACAAAGTTATAGAGATGCATAAGTGTTTCAAAATCCAATCCCAGTCTGGTAAACGACTTTCAAAACCAGGACATTCCAATGGAAAGGTTAGTTACATTTGCATCTGTATTATTTTCTGCTTTTGTTTCCATTTTTGGTGAAAGTCTTAACATAATCTTAGTCTCTTAGTCTATACTATAAAATAAATAAAGGGTTTAAGCTTTCATTGAATTCTAAGATTAATTATGCCATTCAAACAAGCAAGAGTTTATACAGAAGGATTTTGTTCATATTCAGAATCTCTTCAAAAACTAAAGGGATACAAAAATGTTTCATTGCGCAAGGAAATCAGACCTAAATTTTGCAGAATGACTGTGGTAAGGACCTCAGACCTGGGAAATTTCTAAGAGCCTTACATCTTAAAAATCCATTTTTAACATTGGAAAACCTGCTCTTTGAACCAACCTCAGCACAGATGATCTTGAGCACGATATTAAAGCACCGAGGAAAATCAGAATGTAATGAACTATTCTACAGAAATAGCTAGTCCTTATAGCACATCCAAAAACCTGTCAGAACTGAACACTACTGGCTTACATGTGGCATGAGCAGTATGTATTTACAGTTTACAGGCATAATTCTTAATATATAACCAACAGTGAGATATATCAGAGAATTTACTGAACTCTAGATTTGGCTCAAATACCATGCAACACATGAAAGAGGAAAAGAAGAAAAGGACAAGAGTGAATGTGAAGGAAAAAGTACTGTGAAGTAGTTTGTACCTCAGTACGCCTACACTTAACATTAAGAACCATTTCCTTGATACAGATGCACATGTGCCTGCATGCACGAGGGACTGTTCTGGTACACCAGACTGGTTCCTCACACTGCTACCCATGTCAATAAGACCTTGATAAGTTAAAGTCTTACCACGTGTCACATTCTTAGACCACCAGCAATTTGAATTACCTCCTAACATTTTTAAAGGATTCCTAAGAATTAAAAAAAAAAATAATCACAGATTCAGCAAGTTTCTTGCATTTCATACTTCAGCTAACACATGATTCATCATAACTTCATGTTTTCCTCCAGGATCAATTCTCTCAGCTGAAAAAAAGAAAAACACTCTTTCCTACCTCTGATGATGACCTCCATTTTCTAATGAAGCATATGCAAAATTAACGAGGGTGATAAAATGAAGACAACTTGAAAGATTAACAACATTCAGCTGTACTGCCAGAGGGAGGATTATCTGCTTAGTGCCACACCCCAGCTGTGCTAATTGAACTGAGGATGAGGTGGGAAAGACCAAGCCCCACAAGATGAGTCTAGATTTTGTTTCATAATTCTTCCCTCTAACATCATCTACTCTACAGACCTTAAAAATAACAACAACAACAACAAAAAAAAACCCAAAAAAAAAACCCCAACCAACACAAAAACCCACAAACAAAGACCAGAAGCGGTCTCAAATAAATTTACTCAGTGAAAGTTATCAGTCCAAAGGTGTGAAGTCTTATTAATTTACAGAACATATACAGCATGGGAAAGTAAACTGAAAGCTTCTTCCACAGCCTCTTGCCAGCAGACCTGCTCCCTGCCCTGGAAGAATGCTGGGTGTTTTGAGAAATAAGAAACCACTATTAGAAATAGAAGTGATATATAGATTTTCTTCACCATCAGCTCTGAAAACTGAGCAAGAATCATCAACATATGGCCTGGATTGGTATTTGTGCCACCTTTTCAGAGCAGTATCATAGCATCACAGAATGGTTTGGGTTGGAAGGTACCTCATCTAGTTTCACCCTTCTTCCATGGGCAGAGACATTCTCCACTAACCCAGATTGCCCAAATCTCCATCCAACCTGCCTTTGAACACTGCCAGGGAGGGGGCAGACACAGCTTCTCTGGGCAACCTGTGCCAGAGCCTCACAACCCTCACAGCAAATATTTTTTTCCTAACATCTTATCTAGACTTACCCTCTTTCCGTCTAAAGCCATTCCCCCTTATCCTATGATACACTCCCTGATAAACAGTCCCTCTCCCACTTTCCTGCAGCCCCCCTTTTAAGTACTGGTAGGCCACAATTAAGGCTCCCTAGAGCTGTAGTAGTACTGTTTCCTCTGTTATAGACAAGATACTGCATTATATTGAACAGGGGTTTGGTTCTTCTGCCTTTTGAGACTGCTGACCTAGAAGAAACTGTACTGAGATCTTGAAATTTGGATTTCTACTGATCAGGAATCCATTATAGTCACCAGTTAATTTCCCAACAGTATCAGATGACAGTTGAGCTTGTGGCCACTCACAACCAACACACAGAAGGGAATGGCATGTTTACAAGTTCAGTCACTTACTGTGTATCCAGCTCCAAGCTACTCTTTCATTTGTAATTACTTCTTTGATGGATTATTCATATGGTGACTTGATACAGTCTGCTGTATCAAGTCTACAGAGAAGGGACCACTATTTAGAGAACTGTAGAGTATTTGCAGTTTGTCTTATTTAAAACACATTCTTATAGTTTTATTTTTCCAGTATTTAATCAAATTGTCTTATTTTATAATAAATGAAATATTTTTGCTGATTATGTGAAATTAGAAGGAAAATAGCAAGACTCTTTTTGAGTGAGAGAAGAATAAAAACTGAAAGGAATAAAATCAAACACAAAGTATTCACAAGCATGCAGAGTTTTCCAAATATGTCATAGTGTGTCCTTTTCCTTTGGAAATTTCTAGTCTATGAACTTCAGTGTATGTGGGATATTGGTGCCTATATGCCCTCTGGGTTTTTTTGGTAGTACAACAGCGTTATCTAACCAGCAATCAGGTGGACTAGATCAGATAAAGTTTTACATTCAGAAATAATGTAGCCTGAGATATTTCCATCTCCACCACTCATTTCTAGAGAGTATCCCTTCACTGCTGTTGGCATAACTATTTGTGGTATCATATTTTAAACCGAATTAGGGAAATGATCCTGCTACCAAATAAACCACCAGAAAAGAAGGGTATTTTTCAGCCCTTGATCCAGTTTATTACATGGTCCCATAAAGACTTGTGCCAGCAAAACTGAGAGGAAAGTGCCAATGACAGCGACAAAGTAGGGCAGTGGTGCTTTGGTTCTTGTCCCATAGGGCATGGCCTTCTAGAATGAACTGAGTTTTTTAGAAACTTATTTTAACATTTGGACAGCACTCAAATTTCAGTGGGAGCAACCACTGATCTTTTTTAAGCACCTGGAAACAGCAGACAAATGATGCAACACATTTTCTTGATAGATAGCCATACACAAGACTAAATATTAGTTTTTTTCTGTTGGGAGCTCATCCAAAAATCAAGCAGCAAAATTCCTTTCAATTCATGGACATTATGTTAGACATTTTATTCTGTGTCTTGGTTTGTTTCAATAGCATCCCTTTTCTTCCATTTAAGAGTTTCTGTATTATAATATGTCCACTGTAGGTCGATCTAATTCAAGAGACTTCTGTCAGGAGTATTTAGAAGCTTTGGAAAAAAATAACAATACTCTTATGTGTTATGCCACACAGCTGTTTTTCCCCTGCCTCTAACTTCCATATTATTGATTGTGTGCAGATATTCTACATATCTTCAGTATGCAAAATAGCACAGTCCATTAGAGTGGCATGTGAAATTCAGAAAATCATATCAGTTCCTGCTAATCTTTTCACTGGAAATTCACCACACAGGAAAGCCTCTACAAAGGTGAAAGAATTTCACACACGGGAAGCTTATCTTATCTCCACCGCTCTTCCAAACTTTGTACTAGGTTCCAGGAAGTATTGATTTTTTATTTATTTTTACATTACTAGAATAGATTTGAGAGACTCATATTCTGAACTTTGAAAGAGCTGAAGGTCTTCTATTTTATCTGGGAAAAGCTGGAACATCCCAACATTTCACAGTACTCGCTTATCACTTTCATGAGGCCAGGGGCCGTACTTAACAAATGTGAGGCATGGTATGAAAACATTGTAGGCCAAGCAGTAGTTTCTGAAAAACTGTAGTAATTTATAATATAAACCTATGTTCCTTTGCACTGTTCTGTAAATGATCACAAAAGCTGCTATCCAAAATTTCTATTACTGGCTGAGGAGAATGGCAAAGATAGAAAATGAGAAGTCATGGAGGAAATAAAACAGTTCCATTGTGAGCTAAACCATCTGAGTTTTTGGTTTGCTTTGTTCCATTTCCCTTGGATTTTTAATTTGTTTCATTGTGTTTGGGGTTTGGTTTGGGGTTTGGGTTTGGTTTTTTTTTGTGGGATAACTGAATTTCAATCACAGAAAATTCCTTCACTTTTTCTCTCATACTTACCCATAAACTCAGAACTGAAAAACTGTGTTGCAGCACAAGATGTGAACTGATCCTGACAGAACTACATGGTAATTTGTGGTGTCAAAACACAGTCCATGGGTCTTGGAGTTATCAGTCTGAGGATGGGAGAACCAGAGAGATGCTTGCTAGGTTCAGGGCAAGGAAATTATGGAAACTAAACTGTGTATGTAATGTTATGTTGCTAGGTATTGTAAAATTATTTTCTGTGCTTCTGAAGGCTTGATGATGAACAACTTTTAACAAGTATTAAAACAACAAATTCATAAAGTTGGTAGCACATAAAATGGTGTCATAAGTCTATGAAGTCAGAAATAAACTAATAAAAGGTAAGAAAGAGCTTCTGAGATCTGTATTCAAAGTTGCAAAAACAACCCCCAAAACTAGTTCAGTAAGTGGTTCATCCATCTATGCTCCATGATCTTGCCAGGCACAAGGTTGAGCTTGATTTTCCTGTTACCTAGTTCTAGCTTTTTTCACTGTTCAGAAATGGGGGTTATGGTTCCCCTTTTCCAGACAATGAGTGGTTTAGCAACTTCATTCACCAGTTCTCTCTGGACCCAGGGATGCATCTCATCAGGTCCCATGGACTTGTGCACCCTCAGGTTCCTTAGCAGTTCTTGAATCTGATCTTTTCCTACAGTGGGTAGTTCTTTATGCTCCCAGTCCCTTCCTTTGCCTTCTGTGGCTTGGTTGGTGTGCCTTAAGCACTTCCTGATGAATACTGAGGAAAAAAAAGTCACTGAGTACCTCAACCTTCTCCATATCCTAGTAACCAGGACTCCTTTTCCTTCCAGAGAGGGCCCATACTCTCTAGTCTTCCTTTTATCACTGATGTACATATAGAAGCTTTTCTTGTTGCCTTTGATGTCCCTGACACATTTAATTATACGAGGGCTTTAGCTTTCCTAGTTTGTTCCCTGGCTGTTTGCACAATTTTTGTGTTCCTCCCAGGGTATCTGTCCTTGCTTCCACCCTCTGTAGGCTTCTTTTTTGTGTTTGAGTTTGCCCAGGAACTCCTTGATGATCTGTTCATATTGTATTACCATTTCCAACTATTTCTACAGCTGGGACATGCTAAGTAACAAGCCAGAGGTTACAGAGAAATCTGTGCCTAAGCTAAGAGCAGAGGCAAAGTATTCAATTCTGTGCCTCTCTTTTTAATCAGTAGGCAATAGGACCATATATAAGAACCAGGTGTGTACAAATATATCTCCTGATAAACATTTTTCATTATCTGTCTGAATTTTTATAATGTACCACAATTTTATATATAAAAGTAGTGTTTTCAGTTCCATACAAAGGTTAGTCAGTCATTAGGTGAGCATGTTGATATTTTCTTCCCTTCATTTTATGTCTTTCTCCTGTTTGTATCTAACAAAATTAAATCCTCACAATAAAAAATATTGACATAGGTCTTTCTTCCTTAACATATTAAGCTAGCAGAATACAGTACCATTACTTCCTCATATATTGCCACACATTTTACTGTTTTGTTTCTCAAGAGAAACCATACACATCCCAATTGTGTCTCTCATATTTCTGGTATTTATTCCTCTTTTCCCACAAATGCCTCTTGAAGCAACCAGAGAACTGTTTGAGAAGGAAGCAAGCTCCTTGAAAGTCATTGGCACTAATCTCTCTGGTTTTATTTGCCTTTCTTTATAATTCATATGTAATATTATTTAAGCCACTGTGCTAGTGAAAATGCTGACTTGCTAATGGGACTAAGATCGTGCTAGCAATGACACTTATTATAAGAGTAAGAGAGATCCATCTGGTGCTTTGGCCGTGTGACAGTCCCGAACTCTAAAGATCTGAGTTCCATTTTCTGGCTCTACAGTAAACATCCTGTTTGCCTTCTAGCAAAATATCATGACACTTAGACCCTCAAAACTGCATTGATGAGGTATAGGTAACATTTTCATGCTCTTCTATAGAGTCATGTCAAGTGGTTTGGTCACTAGACATACAATCGCTTTCTCTGCACCACTTATTTCTCTTGAATATGTACAGCCACCCTCTCTATCACCAGGTTCATCACACAGTATGGAATGGACACCATTTATTGGCTTTTTAGGACAAACTAGTACCACACATAAAGAAAAACTTAAGAAGGACCAGAAGAAAGCCAGTGTGACTGGAAAGCAGGATGAAGTCAGCTTCTAAAGCAAGAAAGCATCCTTGAGAAAACTTAAATGCTGGCATGTAAAATGAAAAAAAGCACAGGAAGGCAATACAATATGAAAAGAGGAAAAAAAAAAAACCAAACCCAACAGCTCACACAAAAAACTCCAAACCAACCCACCCCACCATGGCAAGAAACTTGCAAAAGGCATAAGAAACTAATAATAAGCCATCAGCGCTTCTGTTCACCCCAAAGTTCTAAGGGAACTCAAGATGAAATACAGAAGCACTAACTGTAGTACATTGCTTCATGCCTAAAATTGCATTGATACTAGAAGATGACCAACATAATGCCAATTTTTTTTCTGAAGATCCAGAGAGACCCAAGGAAAACCTAACCAATGAGCCACAGAGCCCTCTGGGCAAGTTAGTGGAAGTTATTCTACATAATAAAATTAACAGAAGTATGGATAAATATGAATAGGGAATAGTCAACATGATTTGTTTCTTAGGGTGTTTTAAGAAAAATTGTGCCTCAAAAATTTATTTAATTTCTCTGAAGAAGCAATTAAGGATGTGGACAAGGAGTAACCCTTTGCTATGGCCTGCTCATATTTCTAAAAGGCATTCAGTAATGTTCCTCATCCAAAGACACTTAAATAAACTAAAAAACGTGAGAACAACCTTGGATGAAAAAAGAACTGTGTAGAAGATCAGAAACAGAGCTTAATAATAAGAAAGCAGTGGAATCCCATGAGGTTCTGTACTGGGACCTGAGGTCCTCAGTGTATTCATACATGAATTAAAGAAGAGAGAATACTGAGGTGGCAAAGAATGGTGTTGACACTAAATTATCTAGAGCATTAAGGATGAGACACTTTCAGAAAAGTCTCATGATAATGAGTGACTTGGCAAAGAAACGGAGATGAAATTCAGCTTAGAGATGCATATAGGGAAAAACAACCTGAACTTTGCATATAAACTATTGCTCTGGACTGTTACCAGTCAGCATGAAAATCTTGAGGTTTTAGTAAATCTTTGGATGAAAATATAATCTAAACATTTTATAACAGCAAAAAAAAAAATATTTAGAATTCTGGGAATGATGAGGACAGGACTATTACACAGTGCTAACTCCCTGACACGTTGTTGAGAAACTGCAAGTGGGTCTGGTCACCCTTTCACAAAATAGATTAGGTAGAATTGTAAAAGATATCAAAAAAGGAGAAGTAATATTACCAGAGGTAAGGAGTGCAAATCAGAAAAACTAAAAAAAGATTCTTCAATCTGGAATAGAGACCATTCATTTGAAATATACTGGTGGTTTAAAAGACAGAAGAGTGGACTGTAAAATATTGTTCAGTGTGTCTTTCAGTATAATAACTACAGAACAGTAAGCAAGATGGTCAGAGCTAGATTCAAAAGTAACTGAAGGGAATACTTCTTGACCTTGTGCTGTTTAAGCTATGGAACTCCTGGCCATAGAAAGTTGTGGATATCAAGATCATGCAGATTCAGAAGACGAATGAACAAAGTACAGGAGGAAAATCCACTGGCTTTTTATAGGGATGTGTAGGTACTTGACTGATAGGAATCTTTTCTCAGATTTTACTTCAGCTTCATAGGTGACTTTACGTGTTAGTACTTGATGCCTGAATGCACCCTTACTGACAGCAGTTTGGTACAAAGGAATATCAATTGGATAGATGCGATCAACAGGTAGTCATAAATCTTATTAGAATACTTGGTCTGGTTCTACATTCTCCTGCCTATTGCAGCTACTTACTTCCATGGGTGGCAATCAACACTTGTCACCTTGGTGTCTACCTCACTACTGTGGTCCTGTTCAGTGAGCAGAAGCTGGTTACATGAACATCCTTGCCTCAAAGATCCTGGTTCAATAGAGCTCAGACCATGTGATGGAACCACTGCTCCACTGGCTATTCACATTATGACTCCAGTCAGACATTTTGATTCTTTTCCTGATATGAGTCCTGTTGGAATTAGGACACTAGATTACAACTCTACTCTGACTTAGCATGACTTTTCTTACATTCATCAGTATCTGCTTCCTGAACTCCAGACTCCTGCTCACCTTCTTTCTTCCCCTATGCTTTCCTCACCGCTGCCTAGAGCTGCTTCTGTGCTTGCCACAGTCTAATTGCCAATGCCTCAGCAAGCAGGAACGGCTAAAAGTAGTTGAAGAAGATTGTGAGTAAAAGTAGGACACAGTGCACAAGGTTATTTCCTAGTTTACTGTCTGGGCAACAGTGACACCAATTGTGACTTTCTCTTTGCAAAGAGTTGGAAAGGATCAGACTCCTGGTTTCTCATTATTCCACTTTGATGTCTTCTTCTGTTTAGACTATCAATTCTTTGCATCTTACTCAGTACTACTGCTAGCACAAAGGATCCATGACACTTGCAATTGTTACAATAAAAATTAAGTTTGGTAGTCATGGCTGTTCTCAGTCTAGACATTATGTCCTTCTGCGGGTTGGATTTAGGTAGGATTCTTCTGATCCTGTTCTACTGTTCTTCCTGGTGTTCAGGCTGGGGAAGTAAAATGAGCCATCTGGCAGCAGGTTTAATGAAAAAACAAGGAAGAATTTTTCACTCAACACATTCTTAAAATGGAGAATTCATTGCTGCATGATGTGAACACTAAATAATAAAAAGAGTTCAGGAAACAGGCTAATGGAAAGTAGGTCTATTATCACGGCTAAAAGTCCTCTAGATGAAATCTCTAAACCACCTCTTAAGGGAAACTGAATACGGAGTTCACTCGATACATTCCTCTCTAAGAATCTTCTACTGGACAGTATGACAGACTGGTAAGCTGCACAGATCACTGGTCAGACACGTGCTTTCACTAGCATTTCTATAATTGATTGATGCCTTTAACTCCTTGTCAGTGGGGAAAGGAGATGAAGGATGGATTAGCTAATAAAGTAACCTTTGGTAGAACACAGTTTGAAATCCTTGGATGCCATTATAAATGTCAGTCATCAATGTTTTATTAGACTGGGCACTCGTAGCCCACAGAGCTGTTAAACTGACAGATTCATACTGAACCTAATAATGTCTGCAAGGTGAAGGTGAAAGCAGGGAAGCTAAGATTGCTTTAGCAGCCAATCTGACTTCATTAGTAAGTAAAGCTGTTTATAAGTTAAAAGACCTAAAAGTTCCATATATGGACACGTTATCTATTTTTCTCCAAATGTTAAAAAACACACTAACCTTTTTTATTTTTTTCTTTGGCTAACTATTGGGAAAAATAATTCATAGCTATTAATATATTGTTACATTATTGTTTAACATAGACTGCAGTACCCTCCTGAGGTCTGTGCCAGTACCGGGGTTCACTGTATTCATAGCCTGATACAGATCTTTGCAAAGACAGTACTACACTACAAAGGTTACAGTCTAGGAAGGCACATAACATGCAGAAGATGAGAAGACAGGGAAGCAGCCAGACAAAATATTTTTGTGAACTACATATTAAACAGTCAATTACTCCCACTGGGGCAGATGTGCACTATTGCTCCCCGTAAATATTCAGGAAGAAATGAATAGTGATATTCAAGAAAGGACTTTGATCAGTCCTGTCAAGGTCTGGATAGACATCAAATAGTACCTTAGGTAAGTGATATTGAAGGCATGTGCTAAATCTGAGATAGTCAGCATAGGCTCTTCTTCCCTCAAGAGGAGTTCATCAGTAAGCACAGTCAGATCCCTCCCCACAAAATGTATAATTGTATATGTGAAACTCATGTCACTGGAGACCCTGCACCATGTCTTAAATGAGAGTGAAAACTTCAAAACAGGGACATGCTGAAGATTTTTGTCAGCATCAGAAGATGGTTCTCCATAGGAGAAACCAAAAGAAACCCAGAAAAAAAAAAACCAAAGGAAATTGGCGTCTTGCCTTTTAGATGGAAGGTATTAAAAAATAAACTTCAGACAATGGCTATAACACCTCCCTAGTGATTTCTACCAGCCAAGTAACAATTTGCAGTCACAGCTCAAAACTCTGCCTGCAGCTCTGAAATGTCATTATGGAGCACTGGCTAATATTAAAGCAAACATGACAACTGCATTTGCCTCTGCACGACGGGATTCTGCAACAATGGAAGCAGACACTGTGGCCCAGATTCCAGGATACTATGGACTCCTTTCCATTACAGGGTGTAAAACAATGCAAATTAAACACAATGCTCATAAGCAGGATGTCTTCTACCAGCTACACAGCAAAAGCTATTTTCAGCTTCAGAGTTTCATTTCAGTGATTATTTCAGCTGTGAGCTTAGGTAGTATACAAAGTAATGGAGGTTGGCATATGAGTTAATTGGAATTTCATGTAAAGCTTCTCCACACAAAGAATATTAAGAGAAAAAACTTCTGTCCAGACTCTTTCAGCTTAAAATTAACATAGCTTGAGACCAAGAGCTGTAATACCTGTTTCCTCTACAGAATACAAGCAAATGTAACCAGATTCTGCCACACTGATGTTAGTCTCCTTAATTCTGAATTTTCAGGTTCGCTGTTACAAAGTTGCTGAAGTATTTTTTTCCTATCATCAAGTAGATTTCACTGTTGTAACACTACTGAAAGTACTTTGGATGTCAAGCATGAGATATAGACCAACAAATATTGCACCCCACCAATAACTCTCCATCCTAACCTAGAAGTATCAGCTATCATTTTTCATTCTGTGAAAAAAGATTTTGTTTCACTGTCCTATCCAGTGTACTGCCTTGATTGTGGTAGAATGAGCAAAACCTCAAATGTGTAACTAGCTCTATTGATAGACTGAGGTTTTTTTAATATAACTTACTCAGGCATGAGCAAAGTTTGTTCATTAAATTAGTTACATACTGAAGAGGACTTGCAGAAAGACTTCACAACTGTCATCTGTTAGGGAAACAGAAGATGATATGTAATCTATATAAATGTAAACTGCCACATGTGGGAAAAAAATAAATTAATCCCAACTTCGCATATAAAACAATGTGACCCGAACTAGCTATTATAATCTGCCAGTAGTTCTGAGAGAATTTCTTAAAATTCAGTAATGGCTAAAGAGCACTTGATACACAAAGAATTATTAGGAAAAGAACAAAACTGATCACTGTCTTTGCACTATTGTATGAGCTGGTGATGTGGTTCCATTTTCCCCGTTTCAAAACAATGCATTTGTTTTTAGAGATGGAAAACTGCTGATCCACAGAACATCTATACAAGTAGGGTGTTCTTGGCTCTCTGGAAAATGACAACTGGAGGACAGACCATATGAGTATTTTAACAAATCACTGTTATTAAAGGCAGGTTAGAGATATTGTTCACTGAAATTCTAGATGCCTTTAGATATGAACAGGGACATCAAGAACACATGTGAGGTATCTCCACTGAGGATTTACACTGGGCCAATATCTGAATCATCAGTATGGAGTAGGTGAGATTTGACAGATTCAGACTAGACTGTCCAGGCACATCTTGCTGCTGTTGTTGCTTTCCTTAGGCCATGTAGGCAGTTCTCCAGCCTCTATTAGTAGAAATTCCTTGAAACAGTTTCCTAGTTGTCCTACTTTAACCCTGTATTTTATCACAGAATCACAGAATTGTAGGATTTGGAAGGGACCTTGAGAGATACGCTCATCCCCCTCCCCAAATTTCTCATTTATATTATATAAATTATAATTTATAAACGTTAAGTTTGGGGTTAGGTTCCATTCCTTTCACCAAATCTTGTCTCACAAAGACAAACAGAGTATCTCAGATATTCCCATGGCAATAAATGCAAAAAATCCTATTCCTCAATTACATGCTAAGGAACAGATACATTTAGAAGTCCAAAGACTCCTCCCTCTCAAATGACACATGGAATGACAAAAGAGCATATAAAATGTACTGCTCTCAAAAAGGCAGGACTCTCCAGCTCCTGCTATCTTCAAAAGAGAGAATGTCAGATAAAAAGCTCTCTTCTCTTGCTTCTAGTAACCCAAAATCTTCCCAATTTCCCCATCCTCCAGCTGGTAGTCATGGTTTAGCATGACTCCAGCTGGCAAGTAAGCCCCACACAGCTGTTGCTTACTCCCCACCAGTGGGGTGAGTAGCAAATCAGAAAAGTCAAACTGAGAGAACTCATGGGTTGAGATAAAGACAGTTTAATAGATAAAGCAAAAACCACACATACAAGCAAAGCAAACCACTTCCAATGGGCAGGCAGGTGTTCAGCCATCTCCTGGAAAGCAGAGTTCCATCACACATAATCATTATTTCAGAAGAAAAAACACAATAATTCCAAATGTCCCCCTTTTCACTCCTTTCCCCATGCTGAGCATGACATCACATGGTCTGGGATGTCATAGAATCATAGAATCATAGAATGATTAGAGTTGGAAGGGACATCTAGTCCAACCCCCCTGCAAGAAGCAGGGACACCCCCAACTAGATCAGGTTGCTCAGGGCCTCATCCAACCTGGCCTTGAACTTCTCCAGGGATGGGGCACCCACCACCTCCATGGGCAACCTGTTCCAGTGCTCCACCACTCTTACAGTAAAGAACTTTTTTCTAATATCCAATCTAAATCTCCCTCCCTCTATTTTAAAACCATTACCCCTTGTCCTGTGACAACAGGCCCTACTGAACAGCCTCTCCCCGTCTTTCTTGTAGGCCCCCTTGAGGTACTGGCAGACCGCTATAAGGTCTCCCCGGAGCCTCGTCTTCTCCAGGCTGAACAGCCCCAACTCTCTCAGCCTGTCCTCATAGGAAAGGTGCTCCAGCCCCTTTATCATCTTTGTGGCCCTCCTCTGGACCCTCTCCAACTGGTCCATGTCCTTCTTATGTTGGGGGTGTCCCTCTGGTTGGTTGGGGTCAGTTGTCTTGGCTGTCACCCACCCCCACCTCCAACTCCTTGTGTGCCCCCAGTCCTGCATCAAACAGTGTTGAGAATATAAAGATGTTTTCATTAAAGGGATGTTGTTTTTGTTGCTGAGCAGTGCCTACACAGAGTCAAGGCCTTTTCTGCTTCTCACACCACCCCACCAGCAGGATGGTGCACCATAATTTGTGAGGCTACACTGTCAGGATACTGACCCCAACTGACAAAAGGGATATTTCATACCATGCAGCCAGCTGCTTTTATACATTGAGCATGACATCATGGTACAGAATATTCCTTTGGCTAGTTTGGTCCAATTATCTGGACTGTGTACCCTTCCAGCTTCTTGTGAAAACTAACTCTAGCCCAGCCACAAACCAGGACATAACCCCACCTGCTGCAATTCCTTGTTTTCTAATCCTTTTCTCTCTTAGCTAGCATTTGTAAAAGCAGTGTATTTTATTCACAGGAAAAAGTGGAGGATCATATATGTTCTCTGCATAAGTCAGAAAACATTCCTGAGAAATAAAACTTCTTTTTGACAGACATATTTTAGAAACATATTAACTGAACTTTTCCTCCAACTTCTAACAAAAGGTGCAGCTAAACTGAACTGATACTGTTTGGATGTCCTTTCTGTTACACATCAAGTCTTATGGCTAATAGATGATCCTTTAACTACCTACCTTGTGCAGAAGTCAACTGTCCAAAAGGCTGTTTTGGACAGTTGACTTGACAGTTGTTATGTGTCAATGCAGACACATAATGTTTGTCCTATTTGACTGTGTTCTGTAGAGCCAAACCTGTTGGAACATCACTTAAATATTGCCTGCTCCAAAGGAGGTCTGGTTTACTCTCTGCGAGGAACAGGTCTTGCAGAATTCTCCAATAGAGGCTGTCTGGGAGAGTTAAGATATCATTCACACACAGTTTCTAACCCAAGATCATTTAAGGAAGAGTATGGATATGAAAACAATCAAGCTTCACAGAGAGGCTTTCAGTTTTCACTCTGGAGGCTCTGGTGTTCTGATCTAATATCAAAACCATTGTTCTGTTTCTCATCAAAACCAGCAAAACTAGGTTTACCAGACATTGTACGCATCTAGATGGTCCCAGTTTCCAAGTGACTGAAAAGCTTTTTTTTTTGCATTCAAGTGCAATTCTGACCATTAAAGACCAGGTATCCTCAGCTGGCATGGTCTGAGTACATGCAGGATGCTCTTGCCATCTGCAAGGCTTTGAATGTCATACCCATTTCCCAAATGCTTTGGGGCATTGGGAGGGCACTTTTGTGCCAAAGACTTAACAGGAATTTTATTCTGTTGTTTAGCTGGCTCACTGATTTGCTTATTACTTCTCCCTTCAGATGGTTGTTTCTGATTTAAACCAGATGTAGCCATTTCTTCAATCACCTTCAGGCTCCCCTTCAAAACTAACCACTCCATAATGCAAACAAAACTTGTCATTTATATATGACAGCACAAATGTAAAACAGAATTGATAATTGATATTCAGAATACTTTAAGATATGAATAGCAAATTAAAGTTTTGCTACTTCTATATGAAATCATCTAAAGTCAACTATAATAGTTCTGCAGACTGAGTCACTCATCCTAATGAATTATCCACTGTGTAGAGATATCAGTTCCTTAGAGCTAGTTTTACAGAGCTTTATTTTAGAAACAAAATACATATATTACAGGATGACTTACAAGAATTGTAAGTGATATGTCTGAATTGAAGAATATTTCAATATCAAGCACTGTGAAGGTTTTAAGATAGCCAAAATTTGAAGAGCTAAAAAGTCTTGTAATTTCACTATACCCTCTAGGTTCTCACACAAAATAGTTAATTTCATGTTACTGTTGTGGGACTTCCAAAATCCTGCCCGCATGATCAAATTGAAACCCTGTGCACTAGACTGTGCATGTAAGCACTGCTTGGGTTCCCTTCTTAGTGATTTACAAGAATCAAAAGACTGGAGATTGAAAAGTTCCTTAAAGGCACATAAAAAAAAAAAGGCGGGGCGGATATCATAAAGAAAGAACTCTAGTTGATTGTCCTTCCTGAATCAATGATAATTTTGCAATGTACTTGACTGGGACAAGATTTCACCCATGGTCTGTATACAGACAGCATCAAGACAACTGAACTTTGATGCCTTGATCCCTTGCCTGCTCTTTGATTGAGGAGGGTTAAGTTAGGTGAGATCTCATTTCTAACTCATTTTGATGAGGAGTGGAATTTATTCTTCTTACCTAGATTTGTTAGGCTTATCTCACTTCTTTTCAAAGGCCAATTATCTTCCAGCATCTCCGAAACAAACTAGTGTTTAAAATATTTGCCAACAGCAGAACCTTAATAAAGAAGTTACATAAAAGTACAAGCTGAAGTACTGCCTAATCAGTTTGAATTAAGCACATCAGATTTTGTTCACTCAACTGGAAAACTAACATTTGCTCAGCTTGGCAACTCTCTGTGTTTACTGGTGTCTGAACGTAATGTACAGATCTCTCCTGCACAGTGTTTGTTCAGTACCTGTGCAAGCATCCACTGCTTGGTTAGATTAAGCTGACAAACTTCCAAAGGTATTTGGCATTTCCAAAGAAAATGTTTAAAAAAAATAAAAATCTTGAATGCTTGTAAGGATCCTGTTTTCTTCTGTTTCAGATTCTCTGCTGTGGAAATCGGTATGCTTCTATTGTCAGTGAGGTTTCGACCCAGTCTCATTTTTTTTCTTTAATGTGTGCCATTTAATTGAACAATTCAATTAATAAAAGTTGTGCTCCTTTTACCAGCAACTCTATAGCTGTAGGCAAGCCTGTACTCTTCACAAAGAAAACTCAGACAAGCTTTAAGTTAGCCTGCTTGGGAGGCAGTCCTGCTGTGGGAGAACAGATCTTGACAGGCTGTATATCCTGGATAAATTGGAGCTCATGTCATGCACACTAGCAAAGCATTGTCTTTTTCTTTTATTTAGTGTAGATCTGAAGAAGTCTGGCTTGTTTCAGGACCATAAGAAAAAGGTCTTTTAATAAGTACAACAGTGAAACTTTCATTTCCAGGAACAACCTCAGCTGACAAAAAAAGTTTTCAATGAACAGCCTGCAAACTCTTTTGATCTATTACTCATAAATTTGCATTATCACTTACCTCTTTGCCAGTAAATAAAATTATGTTTGCAGTGTTTCTTTGTATCTCAGCCTATTTGTCCTTTCACCCTTAGAGGAATGCAAGTAAGAATCTAACTGTTGGTGGCTTTTTTTACCTCTTATTAAAATCAGTATTTCTTCCTTAAATAGTTTCACTGTTTTCAGCAAGCTCTGTTTGGTCTTTGACTNATTTCTCTTCCTGTTCTTTTCTCTTATTCAACTTCAGTTTTCCCTGGTATTTTTCTTAGTTCTGATACTTTTACTCCCATCTTCCATCACTCATAATGTGATTTTTCTTCCTACCTGTTGCCTCAAATATTTGTTCTTGGCATTAGCAAGGACTTCTCACTTTGATTGTTTCCATCTCCAAATTTCTCTTGTAGAGCTGCCATATGGCTATTATTTCCTTAACAAGCAGCACAGCAATAGATCTACTAGGCAAATCTAAGGTGCAGAGCGGACATTGTTCTTAGGTGATCATGCTGAACATCTGCAGTGGTAACTCCATCCTCCTACATTCTCTGTCTTCTTATTTAGCATAATTTTCTCACCCTGCATTTGATAAATTTATGATTTTCAATCTCCTAAACCAGTCTCTTGCTGCCATCTCCAACAGTTCTGCTACGCACAAGTCTCTGATTCTTCTTTCTGTCTTTTCTGTTTCATACAGGTTCCTAAATGCATTCCTCAGTGTTTGATAGCTTTATTGCTGGGCATCCGTCCATCCATCCATCTATCCCATTGTCAATTTTTGCTCAAACTTCATGAGCAATGGCTCGAGGATGGCAGATTCTCTAGCTTTTGATAACAGCCCTCTCTTCATACAGACAGAAAAGCAGATGAGATCGACTGTGTTGAATAAGACAGGACGAGAATACATTCCAGCCCAAACCAGTGACAGTTATGCTTAAGAAACTGTCTCTTAACTATTTTTGTAGTCAACTAAACTACAAGGCTGAAATCCCAGAAATATATACTACCTTTTTTCTTCTGTATATTATGAAATTTATCATAAATCCAAATGATATAGTCTTATGCTGTAAAATAATCTGCAACTTTAATGGAATATACTGGCATTACTCAAGCTGTGATAATAGAAACTGATTATGAATCTTTGGTGCAATAAATGTATGACCACAAGATTGCAGCAATCATATAAGGAATATAGGAACTGATTTGTATTATGTTCTCTACACACACAAAATTCTGATGCTTATTATTTTCATTCAGTTAGTTTGTAATGAAACAGTACCAGGTATCTGTGGAGGTGAAAGTGGCATTCAAGAAAAATTTTGTCTACTACTTCCAGTGAAGAACTGCTCACAAACAAACCAGCTGGAACTTCACAGAGTCACAAAGGCTATGTAAACATTACCAAAGAATACAAGAGGATCTGTAGATCAGAGCAGCTGGATCTGATACTTCTACATCTCAGTTGTCTGTGTTTTAGGGGATCTTCTGTGAAACCAGGCTAATTTGGGTCATATATAGAATGAAAGTGGTCATATATATGGTTTGAAGCTGTCTGATGGTCCAGTTCTTGGTGCTGGTGTCTTTTAGGAGCTGCTATGAACTTGGCACGCTAGAGTGAAACTTCTGTTTAATTTCTGCTGAATGGATCCTTGTTCTTATGTACTGAAGGTGCTAACTGAACTAATATTTAACAAATTTTAATCTCTAGCAAATTGTGCTCACTCTACCTTGAGCAACGGAGTTTTGATATAAGTTGTGGTCAAATACCACTATCTTAAAAGAAAATGTCCAAGCTCAGTATCTAGACCCTCACAGAAGCACACCTGGAACAAAATATTAAAATAATGATTTGTGATTCTGACCACTACACAGAAATTCTGGGGGGAGTATTTTTAAACAGTGGTGCTAGTTGTACATCTGAGAGGTTTTTAAGGTGTCTAGAATTTATTTCATCTCAATGACCTCAAGGGAGATAGCAATGCCAGTTAGCATCTCACTAAGTGCTCATCCGTTAGCTCTGATGCTGTTTGTCTTTCACACCCTCCAAAGTCTTCTGTTTCCAAGTAGGGTGGAATATTTATCCTTGCTCATTCACAGGTGATAGTCCACTTTGAGGTACATGATGAAATTTATATATGAACACAGAAAAAAAACCCATCACAGTGACACTTAACAGCAACAGCTCCTCTTACACAGTCCCTGCGGATACGAAGTTCAGTTGGAAGCAGTGTGGAAAAGGCAATGCAATCATGGCATTTTAAATGACTCACAATACTGTGTAACTCAATTAGGTTAAACTATATTGGAAAAGAAATGCTTTTACAAGGCACTATTTTAGACAAAGGTGGATAAGAAAGGTTTTATGCAAGATAAAGACTGTAACTGTAACAATCAGTGATCTTCTGCTTTTAAGCTTTTGAACCAGCATAAATTGTATTCCTAATCTCAGCTTTTTTTTTCTTTTTTTCTTTCTTTTTTGGCCAGGATACGTGCCAATGGAAAGTTTGATCAACTTCAACAAACAATTAGCTTTGTGTGGATGTTAGTGATATTTACTGGCCAATTTTTAAGAAAGGTTTGTGAAATTTTGGGAGCCGAAAGGTAATCATTATTTTCTAAAAGTTCTAATTAAGATGTCAGACTGGGCAGTGGAATGTATTTAGAATCCCATGTAATTTGATTGTGTTGGCCTATTTAGATAAATTGCTTTGGAAAGACAAATAAACCAGCTACTTAAAATGTCCAAGAGGCCCAGGCTTCGTTCCAGTGTTTCAAGCAATGACTGAAGCAACAGCCTTTTGTAACTAACAGCCAATCCAATGATAGACATCCAAGTGTCAAAGTCTGATACAAAGAATGATACAAGCGTCTGGACCACCGTCACTAATAGAATAAACAGTACACAGTGTTATTTAAGCAGAAATGCTCAGCTTTTTCCCCCCTTTGAACTGCAGACCTTTGGAGACCAGTATTAAAGGAAATGAACACCCAAAGTTTGAAACATCTGAAGAAGAAACGTCATCCTACATAAACCCCCGGGATTATTTGGGTTTGTTTAGTTAGTGTGATTTCCGTTCAGTAGATGTACTAAATCTGTATGACAAACTCAAGATTTAGAATACATTAATACTGGGCTGTCAGTAACACGACACTCTAAAATCCATAGTACTATTCTTGAAAATTCAAAATAGAGTCTGACCCATAAACACATATATAGACAGTTTATTGGTTTGCACCATGATGAATTTTACGCTGTTGCTTTTCCTTTTATCAGCAGAGAGTGTTAAAGAGTGAAAAGGGTTAGAAAGGCGTGTTTAACCTCCAGGGGAAATGGCTTGTTCTTTGCAAAGTAAATTTAGGCATGGGTAGCACTCCCAATAGGATGCTGATGGGTTTCTTGGTAATCTACTCCAATGGCACACTTTTGGTGCTCTCAGAGCAGCATTTCTTCCCTGACCATCGATTTTTTTCTGCTGCTCCTGTGCAAAGGGCAGCATCTAAGCACCCACAAGTGCTTTATCTTCACTAATGTTTTGGGGATTTTTGTGCGGTTGATTCCAACCCATTTTCTCTTGCACCACACATCTCCTGTGACGCAAACACAGCTCAGTTTCAGGGGCTTAGAAGGAGAATTGTGAAGTTGCCAGAACAGATGAAACAAAACTTTCTCTTTGAGCTGGGGGCACGGTGAACACAGTAGGGCTCTGTGGTGCCTTGGCATAGCAGCAGGGACGAGCTGCCTCCCCAGGACCCTTTCCTGTTCCCAGGCTGTGCTGTGGATTATGCTCTGAACTCCCTCCAGGGTAGAGGGACACCCGACTGCAGTCATGCCAGGCAGCACCAAGGAGGATAGGAAAGGTATTTTCTCTTACTCAAGCAGACCTCAGTCATTCCATTGATTTTTTTTTTTAATTGTTTGTTTGATTAGGTTTTTTGTTGTTGCTGTTGTTAAGGGGGAAGAGAACGTTTTCCTATCTGGAAGGTGAACAAGCCTCAGAAGGAATTTTGCATGTCTTTGCAGCTAAAGTACCTTCTCTAACACTGCCTGGAGATTTTATTGGGTGGGACAACCCACACCCGATTTCTATCCCCCTCAATTTGCATCCGGGTTTCCAGAGCTTAATGAAACAAAGTTACATTGAAATTTAACCCACTGCTCTTCTCTGCCTTTCTTTGAAGATAACGAGGAGAATGGATAAGGCAACAGGCTCTGAGCAAGTTATTAACACCATTAATTTTATGCTGGTACCTGAACTATTAAATCAACCCAATTTCTTATTCATTAATCAAGTTTAAAGCAACAGCAACAGAGTGTTATGGCACAAACCCAGAATAATCCCCAAAACCTTGGGGAACAGCAGTTCACATGATAGGCATGTATAGGACCTCCCAGCCAGGGCAGCAAGCAAATTATGTGAAACATTAGATACAGGGTAGGCCTTGGCATGGTCAACTTCCCCAGTGTGTTATTTTATATAATTAAAATTAAATTCTTCAGATTTCTTCTCTTTCCTTAAATAGCAAAGAAGATTGGGAGCAGGACTGATGTTTCCTGACAGCTGTAACCAGTCACAGACTCCTGCCTTTTGAAGTATTTTTTTTTCCTTCCATGACTTCTGCATTTTCTTTCAAGGTCTTCCTGTGTTGATATACTCCCAATTCCCCTAACTGATATCTAATTCTCCATGCTTGGCATGGCTGTGCACCCCCCTCCCCTGCCCCTAGTTGCCTACTTACATGGACTTACAATTAGCAATGCAAATTCTACAGAGTTAGAATCTACTCAAGCTTCTTGCCAGTTGTCTTTAAAAATTTAAAAACTGGACAGTAGGAAGATATCTTACATCGTGCCACTGCACTCTTTCTTAGCACTCTGCTTAGCCTACTAACAAAGGCAAATTGTTAGACTGTTTAATGTCATTTTTAGTGCAGATAAATAACTTTACGCATAAATACCTTAAGTAGATTACTGCAGAGTCTTACAGTTAAAGCAAAGAGACTTGGGACCAAGAGTCTTCCTGGTTTAACCACAATTCTTCAGCTTTGCTTAGCCAAGGCACTTTTTACAGACCTGGAAATTAAGACGAAAGTTCAAAGTAGATTTCTTAACTACCCTGAGACACAAGAACACGTATGTAATTACAAATTTGGCATGTAGGAAGAAAAGCTACAGAAACAGAATGAACAGTAACATTCTGCTGAAGTACCAACTCTCTGAGGTTACTCACTACGCAAAGGGCCAATTTTTACAAAATTGTTCTCACACATAGAAACAATTATTTTATTTATCAACTATCTTCATTGCATCCACAGTATTTAGCATGTAACATTAACAAATATAAAAAATAATAATTAAAAATTGTCCAAATACACAATAGAGAAGACAAGCAAACACTAAACAGAGTAATGGAGCATTGAAAAGTAGGCTTTTACATCTCATCCCCCGTATAGCTTCCAGCATCCTGCTGGGACATTGTTTTGGTACTGAAACAGATGGGAGAACAACCCCTCTTGAGTCACCCACATCAGTCCTGCTGGCACCACGGAGGATACTGCTGTCAGCACTGACTGTAGTGAAGAACGGCCCCTCCCTTCAATTCCCTCTCTACTGCCTGTAGCATAGACACTGCTAGCAGTAGGCCAAGACTCCAGTGGTCACAGGAATTGTTAAGGAAAACCACTCCTATGTTCCACAAAACAATGGACGTCCCTCAGAACTGCAAAGTTTGAAAAAAATGGTCTCTTCAGGATCAGACAAGGGTGAAAACACTTCCAGACAGGCAGAGATGAGAGCCGATTTAAGAGCCCCATTGTGCGCAGCAGCAACGGGTATTCTGCACATTAATCTGTGTTTATCCTTGAGCAAAACTGTGGTTGCATTGCAGTTTTGCCTGCTGTCCTGGCTTCGGCTAGGGTGGAGTTACTTTTCTTTCTAGCAGCTGGTGGAATGCCGCGTTTGGGAGTTAGGATGAGAGCAGTGCTCATGGCCTATCTCACAAAGGGTAATTCCTTCCACGGTAGAGCAGTCCATTGAGATCCAACTAAGATTACAGGGGCTTTGAATTCCAGTATAAAGCAACAATCCAATCTGAAACAGCAGTCTTCTACTGTTCAGTGAAAAGACAAAGTTGCAGTTACATACTTGATTAATCTAGGCTCCTTCAGGGAACAAAGAACATCATTCCTTCCCGACTCCGTTGTGAAACTTCGAAAAAAGCAGTCTTTCTTGACCCCAAGTATCTTCCATCCATTCATTCCCTCCAAGCATCTAGTTGAGTTAAGTCTTATTTATTTTATTAGCCAATCTTATCTGTGCAGCAGAACAACCCTGGTTCCTCAAAAAAAACCCTGACTTTCCTTGAAATTAGGTTATGTCTAAGGGACAGATCCTCTACCAGAGGTAATAGGAACTCTGGTTTACACATTGTCTTTGAAGTACCACAGAATAAAGCCAGAAGGACTTTACCTCACTCCAGTAATCAACAACTCTAATAAATCTTTCTTCCTTGTTAAAAAAATTCCCATTCAGATAGGATCCTTGCAGCTGAAGCATTTGCAAAATATCAGGCAGCCACAACAGAGACTAACTGGGAAAAAAGTAACTTGAATCTTTTCTGCATTCATTTTAGAAAAGCACATTTTATGATAAATTAAGGTCTTCATGACACAAATTGCCTTTTACTAGAGTAAGAATTAGATCACTTGAAATAGAAATTTTAAGGGGGTATATTTAAAAGGGTGACTAGAGCCACACTCCATGGTCAACTACCAGAACTCTTTGCTGAAGAATCTAGATTCTAGAAGTTCACACAGGTTCAAAAAAGTGTCAGCACAAATTAATGGAGGCAAAAAGATACCTTGGGGCTATTATTATATACAAGACTACCACCACAGGTTCAGCAAATCCCATTAAACAAAAATTCTTAGATGCTAGGAAAATGCACTTAAAAAGCCACATGATATATTTGCAAAGTTCTCAATACTGTTCCTTGATACCTGGAGGCAGGAGTGTAGATTAGATTAAACTTTTGTTTGAAATCATAGAATAGAATCTTAAGATATTCTGAGTTGGAAGGGCCCCATAAGGATCATTAAGTCCAACTCCTGGCTCCACACAATACCAGCCAAGTCGGTGCATGGGACTGAGCGCATCATTCAGATGCTTCCTGGCCTCAGTCAAGCTCAGTGGTACCATGTTCTTTGGGTTATGTTCCCAAAAGAGTATTTCCTTATTTGCATTCAGGTACTTTTTCTTTATAACAGAGCATCTGAACCTTGGGCTGTTTGTTCTGAGCTCAGTTTTTGCCAATAACTGTGTGAAAGAAGTTGGCTGCAGCCATAGCATCAAGATACCTCAAGCTGGCAGTGGTGGAACATGGGGGAATAGCTGGGACTGAGCAAGAAAAGATTCCTTCATGCATATGCCCAGAAAGATTCCAAAGAGGCTGGAATATATATTTTCCCTGAATTATCAAGAAGCTTCCTTACCAGTGGGATTATGTGCATGTTAGGTAATGATGTGATATCAAGAAGAAAAAAAAATAATCTCCAATTAATTTGTGACTAGTTAATTGCCTTCTGGTAGAAAAGTAGCTTGTTCCTCTAAGGACATAGGCTGGAGCTGAGAACAGGAGGCAGGAAGGAGAATTAGGGGGGAGAGATTAGAATGGCTAGTAGAAGATTGAAGAGGAACAATCAAATGAATGAAGAGGGACAGGTGCATGTAAATAATCCTGCTGAGCAGGTGAAAGATACCAAGCTGTACAGTTCCAGGATTTGGCCTGCTCTGAAAATAGATGGAATTCTGAAAAAGAGCTTGAAGGTATGGGCATGATGGGGCCTTAAGTCAACCAGGAACGGAAGGTCAGTAATTATAAACAATCAACCTAGGACAAACTATCTCTCCAAGACTACAAAGATTTTAAGCAGGAGAAAAAAAAAAGGTGTTGCCAGAACACAGGTTAAATAATTATCCTTACTAAAAATAGACAAATCTGAAAGTGTTTAAGCAAAGCAGAGCAAGACTAAAAGCATCTCTAAACAAGTTTCCCCCTGCTTACAAATGAGTCCTTTCTTCCAAGCTTGGTCTCAGACCAGCAACACAGTGGTTTTCTGAGATACAACAAATGATGCACAGTCCTTCCTAAGTCCCCAGCAGTGTTTATTTCCACCACCTCTCAGGGTGGCTGTGTCTCTTCCCTTCTCTCTGCAACATCCTATTTTCATTTCTTGCTGAGCTCTCCCTCTCTGAGCATTCCACCCCACATAGTGAAACTCAGTCTAGGCAGATTCAGTTAGTCCTTGGGGAGAAGTTATCTTCCTGTCTTTCTCCAAAGGTTTCTGACCCCATGCGTCTCTCTTTAGAGAAGTATGATGCATAAACTCAAATAAATAAAACAAATGTGTCCTATTGTATGGGGATTACAAGACAAAATGGAAATTTGCATGTGCCCTGAGGGTAAGATCAACAGATGAGATGCCAAGAGAGCAATCCTCAGAAACTGAGAAAAACAACCCAAAATCTGGCCATGAAATCTGAAAACCTATTCTCCTAACTTGATTTATGCTGGTAAAATTTCAGTATTCAGTGGATGTCCTCAATGTTGAGCTTATTCTATTTTTACCACAAAACACCTTACAAGAAACTAAGAGATATAACGCTGCTTTCCTAGACAAGGTAGATGTGAAAATTCTTGGAACCATCTCTTACCAAAGTAATAGTATAGTTTGTTCCAAGAGACTGTAAGGAAATCATAAGCGGCATTCATCTCTGTCACTGTTGTTGGTTGCAGCAGTCCATGCCAGATTCAGTATTTTTATATATATATATATATGTATATATATATGTATATATATATATATCATTGCCTGTGTGCAAGCTATCACAAAATTGACTATTAATTGGCTTGCACATTGCTGTAGGCAGACTGTTTCAGAATTCTCAGCTTCTGAGATAAAATCAAAATGTTATTTTTCCAGCATTGTCTCTTTTTCATATTCTACATTTCTCAGAAATATTTTGTATACCAAATACGCTGTGGAGGTACACAGGGCCAGGTTAGGCAGAAACCACTTCATAGTTCCATGGGTTCCTGCTTACAAAGCAAGGATAAGGTGAAGTACATACTACTGACCTGTGGTCAGCTGGAGCTTCTCTCCGAGAACAAAATAAATGAATTTTCCTGAGATTACCACTAAAATTCCTGTGAAATTAATTTTCCCACTCTTTATGTCAACCTACCTTCCTTACTGACTGAAAAATCTTGTTTGAGCTGCAACAGAGAGCATGGGCAAGTGCATCAGAGATGTTGGTTGACTTGCCAACACAGTCATCCTGTTTTCTGGAGAACCACTGGTGCTTCCAGCAGTGGTTTTCAGGCAGTGTTTTCCAAGCACTATTTGTTCCTTTTTCAATTCCACCTAAAAGAATCACATATTCTTAAAGTATCCACAAGGAGACTAGAATAAACTTCTTTTCACTTAATAAGGATGCTGTAGGTGTTTGTGTGGCGTCATAAGAGCTCCATTGTCAGGAAATGTGTCACAAGCTGAAGTCTCCATTAGCAGCTGTAGAGAGGTACCTCCTTCAAAAGCATGGAAGAGATGCCTTGTTACACTGTAACAGTACACAATGCCACAACACCACGCTACAGGCCATCAATACAAGACTGTCCAATTAATGCTGATCCCCACCCAAAATTTCCAGTAGTTCTGAACTACCTTTCTGACATGTCTATGGCAGAACTCCTGGGGGAATTCTATAACCCATTCTTTAGGACAGATGAGTTGAAACAAACTAATACAAAATTTACATATACATATGCATGTAGTTTGAAAGCTTTTTAAAGACACTTGTAGTAACTTTTCTTCTTTTTGTGGTATTCAATAACATAGGAACAGAGTTCCTAAGTGGTTTAGTAATGCAAACCGCATATGATAGGATGTTCCAGGCATATTTTATTTTTTGTTGTGGATTCCTAAAACTATTTATTATACTTTTTGTAACTCTTTCTTCTTATAAAGTGCTATCAAAACTTCATCATGTTCTCACTGGTGTACCTGTGACTTCAACTAAGCACTGACCTTAAAAACACTTTAAAATTGAACGTAACTTCTTTGTACTTACCATGTTCACTGGAAGCTGTACCTGGAAATAAGAAACACTGGAAATAAACATCACTGAGAAATTGATAAAAGCAAGGGGAATGTGCAATATTTTAAAATATACCATGTATACAGGCAGCACCTATAACAATTTTTCAAAAAAAATTGTATTTTTAAAAAAATCTGGCAAACCCCAGCATCTTAAGTTGAAGCTGCTCTTTGTTCCATACAAGGCAAAAATACCAGCCAACATATATTACATTAAAATAAAAAACCCCGAGGGGAGCCTATTGATGAAGCCTTTTTACTCCAGCTACAGGATGTGTCATGCTCAGAGGTTCTCATCTAACTGAGGGACTTTGACTACCCTGACATCTGCTGGAAAAGTAGCATGGTAAGCTGTAGAAAGTCCTGGAGACTCTTAGAGTACATCAAGGATAACTTCTTAAGCCAGGTAACAGAAAGCCGTACAAGAGGAAACCAGGTAGGTCTGCATGTTTCACTGTGTCCTGTTGCACTGGGTCCAGTGGTGTCTTATTTAAGGTAACAAAGAACTTACTCTAGAATCCAGATGAGTCCATGGACAGAGACCCCAGCATGCAGCTGGACACAGTAACCCTGGCCTGACTTGTGCCTCTAATCAAGGCATATGCATCTAAGTTAGCCACCTGGTTACCCTTTTTACTAAACTGAGGTCCAGTCTATATAGTTAGAGCAGTTCACTGCAATTAATTCGATGAAAACCTGGGTATTTACTTTGGGGTGAGAAGAATGATGCCACAAATCAGCTACAAAGGTTCATTTATGAATGTCTTTGTCATCTGTGTTCTGTCCAAACCCAAGTTCACACCCTGTAAAAGACTGTTGGCACAACAGCCTTCTCCCATTCAATGACACCTCTGCAAACACTCAAGTGATTCATGGCCAATCTAAAGACCCACCTCTATTGTAAGACCTCTATATGTTGCCAGGGCTGTGTGTGTGCGGGGTGTGTGTCCGCGGGGTGTGTGTCCATAAATGTAAAAATGTAAACAAAGCTTTTACCTAAAAAAGTGTTTTAAACACACACTCTTGAATAAAACTATTGAACGTCAGCTCAAAACTATAATCTTATTTTTTAAACAAAATTTATCGTAGAAAAAAGAAAATAAAGAAAAAATTGTTTGTTTTACAAGCAAGTTAGAAAGCAAAATTGGACAACATAAATCCACATCACACATCTCTGTTTCACACAAAATCCCTCATCATTTACACAAAACAAGTCTTTACAAAAGTTTGGCACCGTTAGGCAAATAAATACAGATGCTATGAACTGCTTGGAAAAATAATTTATTCTGTTAACTTACAAAAATAACAAAAGTTTCATATTACATTTTGAATTAGGAGTACAGCTAGCAACTTTGATCCTGCAAAGGTACTATCTCCTGAGAGGCGATAAACATTTGTGACCTTGATTTTAGAAATAGCTTGGAGTAAGTCCGAAGTCAGCAAAAAGTAATGACGTTTGATATTTTTATTACTGCCTCATTGGCTAACATTTGACATTCTGATTGCAGAAAGTAGGTATAAATGTTGACATTAAATTAACATATGAACTTACCAGGTACAGCCCTAACCAAATTTAAACATACCTTACAGACTGTGTCAAGCTATCGGTTTGCAGCAATGTATTCATAACACAATAGACAGCTTTCATGTACTTCATACAGTAATCACTTGACATGATCTCAGCACTTAGCATTAAGACTGGTACTTATGCTTTATTTGATTCTGGCTTCATATTGCTATAAAACAGGCAAACGCATTCTGAAATCAACAGAGCCACACAACAATAAAACAGGTGTGCTAATGTGACACATCTGTCAGACCTCATGTGTATAAATGAGTACCACAAACTTCATTGGCTGATGAGGACTTAGGCTTTAAATGACATGGTAACAAGCTTCTCCTTTTATACTTTTATAGACCACAGATAACGGAAAAGCTAAAATGCAAACACCTTGGTAAGATTTGTGACAAAAATACCATATGAGAAAAAAAAAAAGAGAAAGATTTGTTAGAGAATGTCTAACAAATAGTGCAAACTCTTCTTATTTTCTAAGTCTTTTGTTAAAAATAAGGAAGTCTATCAATAGTGTTGGTATTTAGAGGTAAGATACAAAAACATATGAAAATTTCCGATTTTGGTACTCAATGAATTGCTAGATTTTGTTCAAAGACTGATAAGAAACAAAACATTTACCAGGTGAGCATGAAATACAAGTGATAGACCTTAACACATGAATTATCTCTCCTTTGGGAAGGCTTCATTATTTTGAAAAAGCTGCAGTAGCCCATATTAGAGTGGAACAAAGTGCTGTAATATTTTTGGTTTAGTCTTCTTGAAAAATTTAAGTGCTTACACAAGAGCCCAAATGACTTCAAAATCCCATTTCTCAGATTTTGAAAAAAAAGCCTAAATAGAAAAATGAAATAGTGCCAAATTATTCCAAATATTTACAGCTTACTAGGAAATTATTTTTTACAAGATCAGTATTTCTTGCTCACCAGACCAATACATATTGTAGACTTGCAGACCTCCAAGCAGCAATGAAAAAGTATGTTGAGAAAATAGTTCTTCCCCTTTTCTCAAAGACAGCATAAAATCTTAACTCCACTGAAACTAGAGACATGGCCTCTACTAGCTTTAGTGTAGTCAGGATTTCTAAGCAGAAAGGATACGTTTCCTTCTCAACCAGTAAAGTTTTACAGTGTATGAACATGTTTCTGCATGTCTATGGCTGTAAGAATGATATGCAATTACATGAACAGAACTACACGATGTCTACAGATCTATTAAAAGTCTGAACACACCTTTACATTTCAGAAATCAAATCTGAAAGGAACTGCAAAGGTTCAGGTTACTATGACGATGTCAGCTGTAAGATGCTGCCTTCTCTGCTGCATTTTATAGGAATTAAACGCAGCAGCCGCTTCTACATACACACAGAATCAAGCTCATAAGAAAAAATAAAATGAAACTTTAACAAAGACAAGACAGATATATGTTTTCTCAAGTCTATGTCTCTAATGCCCTGCTGAGAGCTGAGCTCAGATGGAAATGTGGTCACATTATATTAAATCAGGAGCTGGACTCCTTGCTTAACTACCACCAAAGGTCTTTCAAGGACTTTATGTCAGGAAATAATTGCATGTTGAGGAATTTCATTCCACTGTGCCTATCTCCACTACATTAACAGGCACAACAAGGATCAGAGGCATTAAACCAACCTTTCTGACTTCACACCAATACAGAGACATCCTGCATCTCTGTAATTTGTCGAAACTCTGCAGATTGTTAAGGTCACTTTACGCTGTACTGCAGTGGCAACTGCTGACTGCGAAACAAGAAGTGAAATGTTTTCAGTGTCATGTGTATAAGACACCTGGGCAACCTTAGTTTTAGAACTAAGATCCAACCTAAATGCTAGATCACTAGCATTTTGTTCCAGTTTTAGAATAGTAAATGTAAAAAACACTGTATTTTTTTTCAAATTAAATGAAAACAAAAAATCCGGAGGAAAATGACTCCTAATTAAGTTAGCCAATGTATGAGGTATCAGAATTAGCTGCTTTTTTAGTTATCCACAAATTATATAGAAACTGGCAGGATAAAATGAAAAAAACGTGTTTCAGAACTCAAAAGTAACATATTGTTTTCTCTTATTCTCCGAGGGAAATAAAAGAATTTAAAATCAGCACTTGCTAATAGGCACATACAGAAATTTCAGCCTTCAAAAAGGGATTCACATTCAAAACCACAGTAGTACGCTGAATGGACACTCTTACCTACAGTCTACATATTTGTCCATTTGCCACTTTCTTGCTATGTAATAGCAAGGCTGAAATTTGAACATCTGCTCTATTTGTTAAAACACATTGTGCCAGGCAGCACCCTGTGCCAGCCCACCAGCTATCTCCGGTGGAATTTCAAGTCATGCTCAGTGCACATTATAGAATTTCCCAAAGTATGGAACATAACTAAGTCTAAATCAGGGTGAGCAAGTCTCTCACAATAAGAGATGACATGAAGTGGGATTGATGTCTGCTGATTAATATATTCAGGAGCTTCAAAGACAGTCTATAAAAGGCTGTCTCTCTAGTGAAGTTTAAGGAATTACTTGCATCCTGGAAAAATTTCAAGCGTTTCTTGACTTTGATACTTGTTTTTTCCGTTCTCACAGAGGCTTTTTTATCTACCAAGGAAGAATAATTTGTCCCACTTTCTTTTAAACTTTGTTGATTAATCTTCTGATAATTTACAGACCACTAATCAATCAACAGATGACATGCTAACAGATTCACATTCCTTTCCTAGTGAGCCTCACTACTGATGTAGCTCACACAGACTAAGGTTTCTGCATTTTCTAGCTTTATGACTGACTGCAGTGGAGACCTCTCCAGTGAAGACAAAACAAACAACTCCATGGTTTTTGATGGATTTACTGGCATTTTGATAGTAAAAACATATAACAGAAAATCTGCCAGCTACATGATGTCTTCATGGTTGCAGCTGTTGGATGAAATTGTGTTGTCAGCACTGCACCCGGCAGTGAAAGCCTCATTTGAAATGCTGCACTCATTGAAATACACAAAATAGTTTATGCCACAGATGCAAACTGTTTTCTTGGCCAAGAGTAAACACAGCTCATCTTCATCATTTTCCGCACTAAGTACAAAACTGGGTCACTGGTGGTTTCCGTGAAGAGCCTAATGCCAGAAGAAAAATTGGGCTGGCTTCCCAGTCCAATGTTGTTTAACAATATGAGTAACACAGAAATCCACATTTCCAGAAGGATAACGTGTGATCATCTTTAGCAAATTCTAGTTTCATGTCTCAGAAATATTTCAGATGTCAGCAACAGCTTCTACCAAGGGCAATTTGATATTGATACACTGAAGAAATTAACTTTGTAATACGAGTTTCTTTAGGTTCTGGACTAAGCACTTAGAGCTCCTAAATAAGATGTAGACTCTTTTTTCTGCCTGGATCAATAATATTTCAGGGTTATTGTGGCAAAGTTTATCCTTTACTACTTCCCTCTTCAAACTGATAGTAGAATGAATGGTAACATTTAGACATTCTAGACAAAGAAATTCATGACATACTATGACTATGACATACTAGTATACTGTAGATGGCAGGTGAGAAAAACAACCTAAGATCAAACCAACTTTGGTCTCAAGACAGATGATAAATATCTTTATGCAGGTTTTGTATTTATATGGAATACTTTAACAAAAACTTATCAACAATCAGGTTCCAAAAAGACTTAGTTCAAAAATACACCAAGTAGGTACCTAAATAAAATTACTAAAAAAATTTAATATATCATCACTGCATGTTTTTCCTCAAGGCTTGTGACAATGCAGATTTTGCCATTATTAAAGCAAGAGAAAACAAAATCTCATTCTTACAGCCTGAGAAGTGGCAGATGTGCAACTTCAGCTTTAGACACAAGAGCTATTGTTGTTAGAACAAATGATAAATGCTGGATGTTACTGTATTTTAATCACAGCAATCTCTTTCATTTGTGCTGTCAATATTCCCAGAGGCATTAGTTTACAGATTTTTGAAAGACTGTGGTTATCAGATTCTGCTTTACTGTTCCTCAGCATACAGCACTAAAACACTCTTCAGATTTAGAATCTAATTTAGTTCTTTACATAGAAAAGCAAACCATACTCACAAGAGCCTCAACATGCTTATGGTAAAGATCTGAGTTGTGCTAGAGTAGAAAGCATTTTAGTATGTAAAAAAATAATTTATCCAAGATGGAATGTTGTTTTGATAGAATGCTTTTATTTAGAATAGTAGCTCAAAAGCAGTTTTTAAATTAAGATGCCAAGAATAAGAGTGTTCTGAAATTTTAATTTAATCAAGAGCTGCTTTCTATTCCTTCTACTATTACTTTTCCTCTACATCTGCTTCTGAGTTCTACAATTACATAAAAAATAAAGGAATTTTTGCAATGTCCTTCTGTACATCCATTTTTAACAAGGCTGCATCCCCAGATATTGGCGTGCAGCTCTTATTAACTTTGGTATCAATTACTTCTCTGCGGTGAAGCCAGGGCTTAAAGACAGGTAAAAAAAATACTAACATGCTTCAAACATGAAGAGTTTAACAGAGCCAAGGTAAAATTGGACGATAAAACACAATTCTGGATGTTGTAGATAACAAAGAGTGTATTTAGATTTCATACTACTCAATTTTAGCCATAAAAACGGTATCAGTGTTAAAAAATACCTGTTTATTTTCGTGTAATACCAGTATTTTTCAAATAATGAAAAATCCATTCAGTGCTACCCAGTGCAGATGCTGTGCCTTGTAAGCCAGAGATGAACTGATATACAGATTCCTTAGCTCAAAAGTGGATTTTAGAACAGGATTTTATCTGTTCATAACATCATACAATCACAGTACAGTTTGCGTTGGAAGGGACCTCAAAGCTCATCTAATTCCAACCCTGCTGCTACGGACAAGGACCCTCTCTGCTAGGGTTTGACCAGGTTGCCTAAAGCCCCATCCAACCTGGCCTTGAACACTGCCAGGGACAGGGCAGACACAACTTCTCTGGGCACCCTGTGCCAGGGCCTCACCACCTTCATAGAGAATAATTTCTTCCTAATCTAAATTGACCCTCCTTCAGCTTAAGGCCATTACCCCTTGTCCTATCACTCCATGCCCTTGTAAAAACTCCCTCTCCAGCTTTCCTGTAGACCCCCTTTAGGTATGGGAAAGCAGCTTTAAATAACTTTAATATTTATTTACTTTGATGTGGTAGCTAGTAAAAACGTGGCTGAGGTTTGATTATCCAAGGAGTGCTTTCACCATGACCAAAGACAGGCTTCCATCAAAAATTTGATAAGTAAATGTTAAGAAAATCGCTTTTATTTACATTGTAAAATTTTAGGTTTTATCCTGGACAGTTTTATTTCTATTTTGAGATTTCTTCTTTTGATGACAGTGTTACATAATAAAAATAATGTATTTTTAATATTTTATGGCTAAAAATGAGTAGTATGAAACGTGAATACCATGTCAACAGCAATTAAGTATTCAAGTCAGCTGTAAAACTGGAACCAAAGGGCTCAAAATTTAAAGTTTATTCAAGTAAAAACTGTTTGATGCTGAGATACAGAGTCAGTCCTTTGAAAGCACAAGGCTGAACCACTATATTTCAGGACAGCATTTAAAAAAATGGATGCCTGTTATTACCTTCTTACATCTGTATGCACTTAGTGCATAGATAGAAAGTTGTGTGATTTAACAATTGCTGGACAGAACAAAGAGATAATCCATTATTTTTGGGTGTGATATCACAGGTTTTGATTATTGAAAATGACTACTTTGGGCAAGAATCAAAGAATGGCATTAAAGGGTTAAATTACACATGAAAAAAATCTGATCACCAGAAGGGACAATAATTTTTCAGATCTGAAATACACAAAATATTTTATTAATAATTATCTGTTTTTCTACTTTAAAGACTGAAACTGGTCAGAAGAATATTATTTCAGGACAATATGGAAAAAATATTATTTCTTAAACCACAAAGGGACAGTTACGCATAATGTCATAAACGGAACTTTAATCTTTAGAAAAAAGGAAACAAAATTCACTTTTTAATACGAACCTCTATCAAAGGTGGAAGACAGACAAATTTGGACTGCCATGCCAAAGGGGTAAATTTAAGAAAGAATTTCCTGGCTTTGGAGTCCAAAAGTCTATTCATTAAAAATTCCTCTTTTTTTTTTTTTTTTGTTTTTTTTTTTGTTTTGTTTTGTTTTGTTTTGTTGTTGTTGGTGGTGGTGGCATGTGTGGTTAGACTTCCTCTCTTCTGGTCCCATCATTTTTAGAAAATTTAAGAAAGCATTAAAAATTCTGCTGAAAACCCAGTCACAAGGCCAAAGGCAAAAATCCTAAGTACTGAGCACATTTAAAGTCGTAAGGCCAAACTGGTGCTCTCTCCTGTCCTGCAATGTACAATGCAAACCTTGATGTATGACCAAGGCAGTTCAGACTGCTTATCCTTAGTTTTCTAACACTAACTCTAAAACACTACTGCTTTCAGTTTTCTCAGTCGCAAGTGAGGGAAAAAAAACCAAACAACAAACACAATATGGTAAAAGCAATCAATATCCAGATTGTTACAAATTCCTTAGGAAGAAAAGAGGGCATTAGTTTTCTGTGTATTACTTCCCAGCTGAAACTCTTACAGCTCTGTTCATTTACCAAGAGACCCTCTACCTCGAAAATTGTTTCAACTTCATTAAAGCAGGTTGGGCATACATTAATCCATCAGCAATCCAGGTATCAGACCTCATTACAATGTGTGTGTTTTGACAGCATGATTTACTATTTTATATTTTAAAATTATCTCTCTATATTTTTAGCCATAATTTGTAGATATATAAAGTCTGCTAGCTGGCAACATTTTAATTTGCACTTTTTAAATGTTTCATCAGACAAAACAGTTAAAATATTTTAAACACTGAATTTCCAGCTGTGCTCTGATCTAATTAAAAAAAAATTACAAATGTTGGATACACTTAAAGGAACTTTAGTTTATGGTAACTGTGGCTCAAGATAAACTGTTTCATAACATCCACACTCTTTGTGTAGACCATGACACAAACAGGTTTCTATTGTCTGCCTTCTCCAGAGTAGAAGTTTATCTGTTTATGTTTTTTTCTTGGCCCTGTCATTGCTGTTGAGATCAGAAGAGATGGATGTGCCTGTTTTGCTTTCTTGACCTTCTGAATGAGCAGATGGCTCACTAGTCTGCAAAAAGCCAGTCAGCACTACAACGCATAGNTTTATTTTATTTTATTTTATTTTATTTTATTTTATTTTATTTTTTATTTTAAAGACTGAAGGTCCTGTTTTCAAGTGGCACATAATGACCTGGAAATTATGTCCAAGGCATCTTGTGTTAAAAAAGATAGTGTTTCAGCAATGAAGTAGACTTCCTAAATATGAAGGAAGCCTACAAAACAAAATGGCTTCAATGATGTTCATGTTATTACAGCACTCTGATCAATTTGGCAATTTTTTGGAGGTATATTAGTAGTGATTCAATCAGAAGCACTAGAGAGAGGAATAAAACCAGGACCATCAGAGACATTTGAGGAAATTCTGTTGTTAGACCACAGTAATGCAGATTTGATCCAATTTGTGCAAAATATAGATATCTGAACAAATAAATCTAAGTAATTTTCTATTTCCATAATATTTATAAACCAGTATGACACATCTCTTCTAACAGAGATAAAAACTGAATAAATAAACGACACTTAAACCCGACTATGAATTTTTTCACAAGCAATCCTGCAGTGCCCATCAATATGCTTAATACAGATGGGCGAGATTCAGGGGCTACTAAATGCCTTACACCAGGGATCAACTGCTAAAACTGTTCTGGTCAGAAGAATAATTTTAAACAGCATATAACAGATATGCACTGAACCTGAAATCATGATACATTTTTCCATTAATTTTGAAGAAATTTGGCCTTCGTTAATATTTATGACTTCTTTATTTAATGATTGCTACAAACTAAAAACCTAACATCACAATAGTGTCAGCACAACACTGTGTAATGACTCTCATAATAAATATTAAGACAAAGGTAATTTCTGATTTTTTTTTTTCATTACAAAAATGTTATCAAATGTTATAAAAGACCAAATGTCAGAACAATTCCTGTACAGGGGTAAAAAAGCTCTCAGCAAAAATTAATGTCATAGGGTTTTCATTTCATAGTATTTCAGGAATACAATAAATTTCGTTTAGGAGGAACAAATAAAAGAGATTTGTATAATCTCAGGAATCCTTTAGTGCACAAGTTACATAAATTAGTACAAGAGTTCTCTTGTCCTCACTCTTAGGCCTCTTTCATCTAAGTGTTTGGCAATATCTGAATTGTTAAGGGTGCATCACTCCCATAGCAGATGGAATTACTACTGTTAAAAATCAGAAAAGAGTGGAAGGGAATTTACCACAGACAAAGCTGGTGTTTTTCTGTAAAATGTTCTACTGCTTCTCTCTTTCTGCTTGCAGCTCCGTTTCACTGGCAGCAGCATTAATGGAATCTTCCTTGGTGGCTACTGTATGAAAAGGAACCACTCTCTTCAGATGTGCTAGAAATAAATTAGAAAAAAATAATGAAACATCTTCAGAGGAACACAAACATTTTGCTGACTGACCATCAATATTTATATGAAACATCTATTTCATTATAAAATATTATCATTTACAAAGCAAGCAATATGGTATTAATATTCAATATTCATAACGCTATGAATTAAGAAACTGATAGATTGTGTAGAGAAGCAGATTTTAATATTATATATTACAGGCATGGTCAAGAGCTTCTTTGAAGAAGCTGCCAGCTGCATTTAAAATGTTTTAATAATTCCACTAATGTTTTCTGTCCAATTAATTTTCCAGCATTTTTGTTTAAATAAACCACTCAGAAAATTCCTGAGGGAATATCTCTACCAATAGCATAGACTAAAGTCAAAAAGTGACATTGAACAGCTGTTCACAGGGTGCCATACTGTGTATATACCTTCACAGCAGGGTGCATATATAATGCTTATTCCTAAATACATTATATTGCATCAAAATCTAGACAATATGTATTGACACATTATCTTATGATAAAGTGCTGAAGGAAAAAGTTCCAAATACCCAAACATCTAGCTGCTACTTGAGAAAAAGCAGAAATTAAGGGATAGAAAGTGGATATCAACTTACATATATCATACTGTTCTTCTAACGGCCCTGTGAGGAAAGTGGTCCTTCCTGACAGTTTGTAACACTCAGAATGCAATTTTTCAATAGTCTGGTAAAATTGTAGCAGGCTATAACCAAGAGTTATTTAATAGGGAGCAAGTCTTCCCAGTTTGATTAGGAGTGACAGGTTTTCATTTTCAGAACAACAATAAAACCACTGTGTTTGTGTCATTAGTAAAACAGTGAGTTACCATTTTTCAGCATAACGTTTTCAGTATTTGTCCGGAACTACGCTATTGTCAATGGTACCTCCTGTGGTCAGTATTCAAAGTGAAAAATCATAAAGTTCCACTGCTAAACAACATAATTTTTTTTTTTCAAAGTGAGGATGTCAAGTTTTCAATTATTTCAGGTTCTTATCCTTGAGCAGCCTTAGAAGCTCTTCTTCTGGAAAGGTGTCCTACAATTTCACATGTCCATGATGTTACAATGTCTTTTTACTTTTAAGTTACTTATTTATAAATGTCAACACAAATTGTCTTAAGAACTTAAGAAAAATCATTCATACAGGGATAAACACAGACATCATCATACACTGCAGGAGGTAATTGTTATGACAATAAAATCAGAATTCAGGACAATTTATTTTATTCAACATCATCATTCCTACTATATACCATGTTGTCACAAGAGCATTGTGTATCACCAGAGTAAAAAGTCAGAGAAGACTGCGATACCAGCCACAGAAGTTGGAAAAACTGGTGGCTCTCTTCGTTTCCATAAAGTCACATCTTATGAAACCCTGGAATATAAATTCCCCAAAACAATAGAAAGCATGAAAGCCACATGGCATCTGGGAAACTATCCAGGTTGAAACCTTGAAGTGATGAACTGTACAAAGAGAAAGGCAGGATCCAGTTCACAAAACTAATGCAAAGCATGTGTAACTGTGGGGACCTTTGCAATGCAAAATTTAACAAAACTACAGTGGCCATGAAAAAAAACATTTCTGATGGATTATTCTTTAGACAACAACTAGTAGTGACTTTTTAGATGAAATGTTTTGGTCTGATAATAATACTGACTGCAAGCCATGTCTAATGAATGCTTCCTTGGCTAAATTACTTCCTTTCTAAGAAAACGAGCACAGAAACAAAAGCTCATTCCCATAGCATCTTTAAAATAGTTTGTTATGGAAAAGCTGTTATAATTGTAGAAATTATACTGGAAACATGAAGACCAGACATAAGCTAGAATGTTAATTTTAGTTACTTTTCCTTTTAATTGCCTGCTGTATTGGCAACTTTTGACTAAATAAAGATATATGGAATCAGATTACTTTTCCCTTATTTATTTTTTCATACTTTTTGCCCCTATTTTTTCAACCAACTTTTAACTTAAATCCCAGGAATCCACTCACAGATAAATTAAATTTTATCAAACGTGTCTGTTGTCCTCCCCAGTGCTTTCTACATGTCATAAGAGACACACACTGGGAAGGGAGCTTCTAATACTACTTATCGACTATATAACATGCATCATTTGTAAATTTAAGAAGGATGGATTGTGAAACATTAAATTAGAAAGACTTGCAAACTGCTCCAAATGGAAATAATAATTAAAATAAAAGTCCATTCTGTCTCTGAAGAAACGAGGAGATAAATTAATCACAGAAAATAGGTGATGACATTTATAGTTAGATTTATTAAAAGCTACAGGAGATTTGAGAGCAAAAGACTTTAAATTATAGTTCACTGTCAGAGTTTCAAATTATAACTAATTAATATCATGACTGAAATTAAATGTTCATGGTGTTTATGTGACTAACATAGCTGAAATAGCTCACTGGCAATTATAAGAAAAGCTCCTTAAAGTTAATACCACTGCAGAATTTTCACTGTCCTTAAGAGCTATAGCAACAACTTTAAAATACAGACTTGGCTGATGGAGATCAGGCTCAGCATAAAGGCAACATAGCCACCAACCAAACTCTGTGGAGTAATCAAAATATCTCAGTGCCATAAGCTACTTCAGACATCCACTCTGGTATGCAAAAGATGTGACAGAACCTTTGGGAAACCTTTGCCTTTCTTGAATGACAGCTACAAACATACTGTAGGACATCTAAAACGACATCAGGCATCTTCAACAGGCACCTGATATGCTCCCATACTTGCTTACTAAGCAAGCTTACTTTTTTTGCTTTAAAAAAATATTTTAAAATAGCTGTTTACCATCTGGGCAAAAGAACAAAATTAAAACATTCTCAGCAGCATTCTGGGATTTGGAAAATATGAAATATGAAGATCAGCTTGATTTATGATGTGGAAAATACCTTCCTAAGGGTTTTAAGCAAGAAAATTAGAAAAGTCCCTCTGTCAGGCCTTCACATGGTTTGAAAAGCATTCCTCACATGCGGAAGACTTTACAAAAGTTTCCTCATGATTAATGCTGAATCACCACTGTCTTTTATTCACCATTTATTTTTTTACCTCCACAAAGCTTAGTGCTCATAAAAAATTGTTGAATTCGAGAACGAATATCCAGAACTAGTTCATCAGATCACATAGATCTCTTTGACCACTGCTTAAAACATATTAAAGAGTACTGAAGTAACAAATTCTCCGCGAGTTCCATTCAGGTTAAACAAATATATTGTAATATTTTAGGAATCTTTATGCTGCACATTTAAATTTCAGTAAGTTTTTGCAGTGGAATGACAGATTTGTTGAGGCTGGAAGGGACTGCTGGAGGTCATCCGGCCAAACCTGCCTGCAACGTATGGGTTACTTCTTTTCTATACCTCAACTAGGACAAGCTTTACTTTGACAGGCAGGACTTTGACAAGGATGAGTTTAGGGAAAATGGAAAACCAGCTCTGAGTCAGGGGTGCCTGTTCCTAAAGTACAGATGAGATGGAGGTATTTGCTCTTACACTTTGTTCTCACTATTGTTATTCAGTGTGCTCTGCAAAAAGGTATTAATCACAACCCACAGATTCTGAAAGGAAAATAAACCAATTATCTTTAACCTCATCAGATCAACACAGGACTTACTGGTGAGCTTAATGTACCGCAGCACTCATTCTAAGATGCAAGGGTTTGAAAGTGCAATGAAGCCTGAAATAAGACTTTCATTACATGAAATGCAACTTACCAAGTCCCCAATGCACAAACTGACTATGTTGAAAAGAAATGGGAGGTGATACCCATCTCAAGTATTCTGATATCCAAGTGCCGATATGTAGAAAAAATCTCCTTTAAAATATATTCAAGGTAGTTTTGACTCTCATGCAACATTGTACCTGTACTAGATAAAGATGTCTTACTTTTTACTGAGCAGTTCCTAGCTGTATCAAAGATCCTGTGACCTTTCAAGATCACAAGTTGTACACGCAGTCAGAGAATAGAAAGAGTAGTTAAAAACAATTATTGAAATAGAAGCAGAATTAGTGAATTCAACATTCACCTTTAAACTGCTACACAAGCATGAGATTAAGTGGCACAAATGAAAGACCTGTGAAAGAATCCTTGTTTGAGGATGTCTCTCTGGTACCTGAAAAGATACACAGCTTGCACTGGTATGAGATTCAGAATCCAATTGCCACACTTTTTTTGGCATAGGTTTGTATGACCCATTTAAAAAAAAAACCACAACCCAAAACCAACAGTGGAATGTAATGAAATACTTCCTAGACAAAGGCATCCATCCATTATCTAAAGTTAAAACTCTTGAGATGGTTCTTGTATTATTTTATTGAAAAGCACAGTGTAAAACACTGCAGTAAAACAGCTTTAGAAGAGGAAAATGTATTACTTGTAGATTATTTTCAGTGAAACAATACTTACAACCTGGATCTGAGAGCAGTGAGCTGGACAAAAAGCTGGTTTGAGTTTGCCAACTAGAAGAGGGAAGAGTCACTTCTATATCAGAAATTTCAGCATCCATTTTCACATCCTATGGCAGACAATTTTTTTTTCTGTTAATACCAAGCAGCTGTAAATTTTAACAAAGAATATACAGTAGCACACATAGAGGAATATGCTGTAATTTCACACAAGCAAGAAAATAACCAATTTAAATGTTCAGAACACTCAGTATTGCAATTAGGTTCAAATTAATTGGCTTAGGAACTTTATACTACTTTAATGACTACAAAATCTCTGCAAAAAACTGCTTTGCTTTAAGAAAAGCACTGGAAGCATTGCAAGTTTTTGTCACTACAATAAGTTGTAAAAATGTTCTCTTTCCTGCTTACATCATATCCACAGTTCAGGCCAAAGCAGAGTGGAAGGGCAGGCATCAGTGAATGAGGAATTCCTCATCGATGAATGGTCCACATTAAATGTTGTGGGTTTGCAGGGTGGCTTCTGCCACTTCTGTGGAGTTCTGTGGAACTTCACAGAAGTTCCACAAGTAAGCAAGTAATAAAAATTAAATCTATTTTCCCTGCCACTGAGGAAACTCAAACTTCATTGCTTTCTCATATCAAATTATCCAAAGTTGTTTTTCCATTTTTTTGTTAAACCATTAAAAAAAGTTTTAGTACAACATAAGTATTTATGGCTAGACCCATACAGCATAACTTTCTGATGAATAAAGTTATTTGGTCTATAAGCTAAAAAAAAAAAAGAAGATAATTTTAAAAAGGCCATTTAAACAAAAATCTCCATAAATCTTTATTAGCTCTGCAGCAAGCAGTCTTCAGTTGCAATACCTTCCAAAATAAGATTAGAAGCTTGGCTTGGTATCCAAATTAGTCAGTTTCTTGAAATGGGAAAAGATAATAATGCACAAATCCATCAGCTCCTAAACCACTCAATTTTACTACTGAATTCTTATACAAAGCCACAGGGAATTTTGTTAAAATATCTTGGAATTTATCATTCATGCTGAAACTAATATTTGAAAACTAAACAGAAACCAAAATAAGCTTTTGTCCCATCACTGAACAAGGATCTACTCCTAACACGACTAATGTGAATTTCTGGACCACAGGAGATTTCTCAATGATGTGAGAAAGAACTTCATGGTGAGGGTGACAGAGCATTGGAACAGGCTGCCCAGGTGGGTTGTGGAGTCTCCTTCTCTGGAGATATTCAAGACACATCTGGATGTCTACACGTGCAACCTGCTTTAGGGAACCTGATTTGGCAGGGGGATTAGAGTGATGATCTCTCAAGGTCCCTTCCAACACCTACAATTCTGCTATTTCTGATTTCTGTGATTTCTGGATTATAGGTATTAATCTCCTTATGAGAAACTTAACAGCTAAAGTGTATATAGCAAAATAACAACTTTTAAAGAAATTTTTTTTCATCTTTTCATTCTCCTTCCAGAAATACTTTTACCAACATCTGCAATACGCAGTGGCTTTCCTTTTACAGGAATTTTAACTTGCAGAATGTGTTTTTTCCTCATGTGCTTCATTCACAATTACAATCTGTATGCTGTGTTTGACTAAATGGTTAGTTGCCTGTGGCAGGGAAACTGTCCTAAAATATTTGCATCTAGACCTTATAACATCTAGCTTTCATTTATCTCTAGCTTTCTATTTTGATTCTGCTTTATTAGGAATTATCTATTTTTTATTTTATACACTATATTTACCTTACTTTACTCAATTTATTCTTTATCTACTATCACTCAACTCTCTCTTAGTTGAAAAAACACAACTGCTGTACTTATGTTATTCTGCCAGATGGTATTCTGTCCTCCTTTATTACTGAAGATCTTACAATTTGACACATACAAATAGCAATGATGGTTATCCTGGGCTTCTAAGCAACGGCTGTTTTACACCCATCTGACAAGTTTATGGAGGAGTGGGAACAAATGAAGTTAAAAGAAAGGAAGAAAAATAAGTGCTTTTACAGGAACATTCAACTTTGGTTTCATATTTGCTCAAAATGAAAAGAGGTTAGGATATCAGATTTGATAGTGCCTGTCTGAGATTAATGTTAGCAAGCAAGCTCAAAGAAGTGTATTACAAGAAAGGCTAGAAAAGAGACCATAACAGAACAAAAAAAATTACTTGTGGAATTAATCTAAAATGGTTAATGTAAAAATTTTACAAAGAACTCCTTTTTTTAAAAATGCATTTTCTTATCAGCTACCAAATATTTTCCTACTTTGTATAGCAGAAGCACTATATTGTATACAGAGTGTGATTCAAAACTATCGGAAAGAAAGAACTTTGATGTCCACAAGATCATATTCATCTATGAATCAAATTGAGAGACTCCCAACTGACAAAGAGTAAAATAAAAAAAACAACAAACAATGTATTTGACTTAGAAAGGCAAGCATTAAAAAAGGGTTTTTTTTAGACTAAGCTAGCCTGATCACTGAAATCAGAATAGCACCCGTCTGTTGTTTTTGAACATTCTGTTCTATTTGTAACAGCCGTGACAGCAAAGAGTACTGCATGTCATGCAAAACCCCAATTAGACCTGACTAAATGAAACCCATTAAATGCTCCTTGTTGTCTAAAGAAAGAGGAAATGTTGTTTTGGAATCAGCTTTATACTGGATTCTGACTGTAGAGTCCAAATCATGCGAGCTCAGTAAGCTCAGTCAGCTTACTGGAATATTATATTCCATTGTCAGCTGATTGCATTCCACATGGCTTTTCAATGTTTTTCAATATTCAGTAGCTACTGAATTAATAACTCTTGTGTGAAGGCAAGAGAAATTCAAGAAACTGAAGCTTATCATCAGCAATAGACTGAAAGGGAATCTGCCCTGTTCCTTCCAATTCCTTCTTATAGAATGGCAAGGCGGCTTTTTCAAGTACCATCTTCTTATAACGGCAACTTACTAAGCTGAAATAATCTGTATTTACTTTCTCTTTTCCACTTTTAAAAAGATATACGGGTATGTATGTTCTTATTTTATAGAAGGCAAACCACTATGGGAGAGGTGGAGACCAGAAACATCTGAAATGTGTACATGGTGCGTGTTTCTAGATTTTGAGATCAACTACTTCGGGACACTGGTAAGATTCATTGCCAATGAGTCTTGATTTGATTGTGATAAGCAGCAGAACTACTGGCATGATTCTTCAGGTTTTGATCACTTATTTCATCCACAACCATAAGAAACTGTAGGTCTTCTCAAGTAAGCTGCTATCACAATGACACCAGTGAGAAGTGACAGAATAATGACTAAGCTAATATGAAGAGAAAGAAAATGTGTTAACAACTGGAAAGGTGAATTCATTACAGGCAAAGTTTCTAAACAAGAGCACTGGGTTTATGTTGCAGGGAGTTGGGAGATTATGCTTTGCCTGGACATCAGTTTGCTGAGTGACTATAGCAAATTTCTTCCCTTCCGTTTACCTGCATTTTGTTTATGTATAAAGTTGACAGTATCTTTTCTAAAGAATGCAAAGATCAACTACTGAAAAATCACAATACATGATCCAAAAATTAATTATCTTTTTAATGGAGGAAACAGGTTTCTATATTTATATTTTACATGAAAGTATGACAAAATATGAACAACCAAAATAGCTGTTGACAGCAATTTGATGAAGCAGATAAACCCTTGAGAGTAGTAAGGCACAGTGAGTCACTTCTCTGAGAAATGTTGAAGATGTTTTGAAACTTTCATGGTACTTCACAATGTAGACAACACATCTGTCATCAAATTTTACATCAGCCATGGCAGCTACATAAACCAGAAACATCCATGTATGATTTTAGCCTGTTTATACTAGGGGTTAATATATATCAAATAAGCTTACGTTGCTGGTTGAAAATAAACAGAAAGCCAAAGTGGAACACACACACCTTGAATTGTTGGACTCTCTGTTTTGAATCTTCCAGCTGCTGCTGCAGAGAACTCACTATTTCTTTATACTTTGTATACCTCTCCTCGATCATCTCCATTCGGCAATGGGACTCCTAGAAATGCATTGAAATATCCAAATGCTGTTGTAATATGGAAAGCAGTTAATAAATGCTGGTTGGCTATTGTAAATAGAGGTATCACCAAGGATTTTCTATATAGCATGAACGAACTAATACTTTCACAGGTTGAAATACAGGGACCACATGCAAGCATAATGTTCTTTACAGAAAAGTAATGTTAAAATGAAAATACATTCAAATAAATGTGAACAACCTCATCCTTAACTGCTGACTTTTTGTAACTCAAAAATTCAGTAATATCATGCCTTCACACAAAGGAATTCTGTAATGGTGAAAAAATAATTACAGTAGTGTAACAAGCACTTCAAAAAACCACATTCTAATGATAGAGACTAAAAAGTACTTTCAAATAAGTAAACATTATGCTTTTCATCAAATTAGCTAATGATTCACTTGAATTAATACAGCTATCAGACACTTGTGAGGCATTATCAAAGATTTACTTTCTGTTTCCTTCTTCCTTACTCAGACAACACTGAGGGAAGATCTTCCTAGCAGCAGAAAGCAATGAATGGCTTTGAAATACTTCGCTCACACATATCACTTGAGAGTAAAAAAATCCCATGCATTATTTTCAAATAGAAGAATTGATGAATTTTCAAACTGACATTCTCACAGCTAAGGTATAAAGCTTAGCTCTCTTGAATAATAAATGCACAAATGATAAATTATTAAACAACACAAAGTTGTTAAGGACTCATCTTAAGAAAACAGTATTAAAAAATTAAGTATTAGAGAGAAAAGACCTAATTGAAACTAAAGATTTTTTATTTCAATTTCACAAATACTGGCTAAGTCATTACTACAGCAAACCAGAAAACAACAGTGTCATTTCGTAGTAACATTAAGTGAGATAGTGAAAGTGTGAAGGAAACTGTAGAAATCCCGCATCAAAGCTTCTGCTTTGCCTAGCCAAGAACAGGGTTTTTCCTTTAGCAGTGTGGAAACATTGGAAACAGAAAGCAAATGTCAACCTCTGTCACAGCAAAAAGCTCTTCTGGGGATACCTGGAATGTTTTTTTTTTAAATCCCACAACATATTTTGATCAGCATTTGTGTTATTAACTCTGTTGAGGGTGACAGCAATAAAATATTGAACAACTATTAACACATGACCTCATGCAACAACACTTCGAATAAACAATGTTCCAAGCATGTATGTTTTAAATGCTTATGAATACTTCATGATAATAAATTCTATATAGCAAATAAAATGTAAATCATTACGCATTTGTTGATCTGAATTAAACTTTATGATATGCAATGAGGATCTATCTAGGTTTTTTTAGGAGACCATCAACTTCATGCATGGAAAGTAATACAGTAGTTTAGCCAACTAGTCACTGAAGAACTACTTAGAGGTTATTGCTCTTGACAGTACTCCACCAGTACTGTCAATCTGTCCCCCTGTGTCCAAAAAGCTGATCTGATAGTGATACTCTGAAAATAAGTAACAGTTATAGGCATTATGTCAAAATAAAACAAAAAGCTGTAAAGCTCACCTATTTCCACTGATCAGTATAAATGGTGGTGTCATTTATTTCATTACCATATTTTCATTTTTAACAATACAAATATTCTGTACTACTAATTTAGACTTGACTTATTATCCCAGTTATTGATGTTTGCATACATTACAAAGCACCTTAGCAGTATTACTCATTATGACTACATTAATAACCCCCCAAAAGCTGTACAAACATGAAAATAAATTTCTGTATGTTTTTGTCTACATAATATATACATATAACATTTAAAATATCTTATTAACTATTTATTTATACATATGGAGGGAACATTAACTAACCAAAATATTATAGAACTATTGAAAGAGTTAAATGAAATCTTTCTCACCCCAATATCTTTGAGTTCTTCTAACAGACTCAGTTTATCAGGTACAGATTCCAGATGATCTAAAGCTACCTGAGTATTCTAAAAAACAGAACACATGATAAAACATAAAAAATTAACCAAGTCTTGCAGCCATCTCAGACATTAAAAACCTATTACATCTACAGTAACAGATCTGTAGTATATATTTGTCTGTAAATTACACAGGTCAACAATAAACAGGCTGTTAAGGTAAAAGAAGGATAAAAGCCAAAGCACAGTGTCTCTAATTTGAGTGTCCATTAATAGTTACGGGTTTATTAAGCAGAACAATAACTTATAATTTTGCAGTTTATTTGTAATTATATAGCCTTCAGAATGAAACTGTATTGCACTTCAGCAAGTAAAGCACATTTAACAATAATATAAATCTAGATGCAGAGTATTTACACCTTTTCATTTAAATACATAGTAGAAATATACTTTTGGTAGGGTTTTTTTTTTTGTTGTTGTTGTTGCTTGACTTAGAGTTAGAGCTTAGCTAAATATACAACAATCAGATTTCACATTTTTGTTTTAGACACACAGTACATACTGCTTAAAATACCACTCTAGGGAGAGTTAGGGTTGGACTCAACAAGATTTCACCTCTACATCAGTGACACAAAAAATCTAGTCTATAACAAGATGCAAAGAAAGACATTTTATAGACAGGTGAGGTTGGCTAGTCATGCATAGAGGGTAGTGATGCCCAATAAGCTAGATGCTTCTGGAACTTCTCAAAGGCCTTTCTATTATTTGCTGAAAAGCAAGCACAAACAATCCTGTTTGTTTTTTTCTGAACAATATTTGGTATTTCCTCCAAAATTCTATAAATCCCACTTAGCTGGATAAGGTTCTATTAACCTGGTATGCAATCTATCAATAATGGGATTCATTAACCATATTACTATGCTACCCTGACACTTTAAAAAAATCTATGCAACAAAATTCATCAAGCCTGAAGTCAAATATCATTATGCTGTAAAGTCTGTGCAAACTGAATTAGCTTGCCCTTAGCTACAAAAACTGTCACTAGTCTTAGAGAGTTTCAATCTGATCAACCTGAAAAATATTCTATTCAGATCCTACATTTAAGACTTAAAGAGACTAAAACTTTCAATCCCACCAGGATAAGAAAAATTAGAGTGCAGTCTACTCCAAGAAGCTGTTAAACAATATGTATCAATAAACCCTGAAATATCAGGAGTATTAAAAACAAAAATACTTTGCTCCTGATTAATACTGAAAGAACTGTCTACAGACTTAATTGCGTAAAAAAGCGTATACCCACGTAAGCCAATTTTTTAGAAAAGAATGTGATTCTTTAAAGAGAGAGCACAGATCATATTTCTTGAGTTATAAAATTGAATTTTAAATATTTATTTAAAAACTGAAATGGGACAAACACCACAGAAATGAACACTCACATAAGCAGTTGGCGTACATAACAATATAAATATTGTTAATATTAATAATATGAATAATCTTAAAAATGGAACGATACCCTAAATTGTGTATTTAAAAGGTACATTTATAATGCTGTAATATATTAAACAATATTATATGTGATATATAGTGCATATTTAAAGCAGCACGCTTTAAATATGAATTTATATATTATCATGCATTCATAGCAGTATTAAAATATTTATACTGCTACCATGACTCTAGTCACTACAGATTTTTTCCTACATCCTGCTATTAATTATACAGACAAGCAGCTACCTGAACAATGAATAAGCCACTGCTCCTATTATTTATAAGCAATAGTGTAAATTAGAATGAGATATGAAAAAGTTAAAATTGCATAACATATGAAAAGCCATTGTGTTGTGCTTTAAATCAACCACTTGCTAGCTGAATTACGCACTCTCTTATTCTGATACAGGATAGAGTGCACAATCAATCTCTATTCATCCTCTATCTGCAACTTCTCATTGTACAGACCTACTGTAAACTTTCCCATTCACATGTTTTTCAGGATGAAAATACCTAGTGGTTTTTGCTGCTCCTCACATAGAAGAAGGTTCATGCTTTGATCGTGCTTAACATTTTGTGTAGCCTCCCTTGTTCTGTCTCTGTGGAAAATGAGAGGAGCGAGGTGTAGAGAACCAGAACTGAACCACCTGGTTACATCAGTTTTCTAGATACTTGGGTTCTCTTTCCTTATTTCCCCCATCTAGGAATAAACTTTTTCCCTTGGATTGTATGCCTAGCTAAAAGAGAACTCTTAGCCCACTGTTAGATTCTGTGTAAGAGAATGCAAGATGAGAATTCCCAAATCAGTCCTTTTTCCCAGGATAATTTCTACTTTTCACACAGTGCAAAAGAGAACAAGAATAAACAGCAGTCAAAGGTGCTAGAAGAATAACAGCTCCATTATCACAAGTATGGGGAAAGAATTTGATGACCAGCAAGGAACGATATTTTAGATTTTAAGAAGCAGAGCGAGAACAGACAAAAGCGAAACAGAGTATAACAAAGAATCTTTAGCAAAAACAAGAATATAGAAATGAGACAGGGAAAATAAGGTGGAGATAATTTAGGTATGAACCCAAACTAAAATGAATACTTTTGCTTTTCTTTTATACTAACATATTAGTTTTGTTAGATTTTAAAAAAGCTAATTTTTAAAAAACTACAGAAGTTATACAAGAATAAATATATGAAGTTATGCCCAAAAGATAGGTAAACGCCTTCCTGAAATTGGCAGCACTGAGGACACCCAGTATGAAAAGGTCCTTAATTACAATGTTGACAAGCGATAATGGACAATGCTGGAAAAAGCCTGGAAGAAGGAAGGAAAAAAGGTGCATACTTGTGCTGACTTCCAGTGACTAAAGTAGAGCAAACCAGCTTTGCAAAATTCAAATTTGAATTAATAAAGAGAAAAAATACATTTTTAAAAAATCTGAATCAATAAAGGTTATTTCCTCATTCTCACCTGCGAAGGGCATTAAGGTAGATTTCAGACGTAGCCACATTTGGGCCAAAACTAACATTTATTGTATTATATTCATAAGAAGTCTAGTAGTTTAATGTGTAACTTAATTTTCACTCAGGTTTTTTAACTTTAAAAATTCACCAAAGAAGATTTTTATAAGGAGAAAAGAATTACTTTTCTGCTTCTTTGCCAGACAAGAATTACAGAACCTGCATTAATAATGAAAGTATAAAATGTATTCTTCTTTGTATTTTCAGAATGCAATCAGACAGGAGATTTACATATTACATTTAAAGTCATTTTAGAGATTATAGCATTGAAATGTTCTTAGAGATAGAAAATACTTTTTTTTTCTCAAATATACTACTACTGTACATCTCCACTTCAAAGTAAAATTGCCTAGAGGTATCTATCAATCTCTAATATTTCTCTCTTAGAAGAATGAAACATTTCATTTTTACCACAATAAAGCTGCATTCATTCATATTTCATGCTTCATTTACAATGAACTTATGTTCATCAAAGCATTGATTTTCCACAACATTAATTTGCTGCTTCTTCCCAAAGTCGCCCCTGGTACTGGTCTGCATGTGTGTTTCTAAGGCTGGGGCATGTATGAGACACAACAGACCTAAGCAAACCAGACTTAAGCATATGTGAAATAAAATACTGAATCCTACTGTTCACCAGTCATCCCAGTATCACACAGATCTGATGGACACACGTTCACAAAGTAGTTTACCTTGAACATCAACAACTCCCCTGCCCCTTCAGAAGCAAAATCCTTCCTCAGAGAAATAACCCCCAAGTAGTAACACCCTCTAATTTCTCTGCTTCAACCAGCACCAGAGTAAACAAATCATGTTACCCAACAAAGTTTCCTAAAATATTTGACTTATGATCTGCAGAAAAATATAACTTTCATATGTCACAGATTTGAAATAAAGTTGCCTGGGACAGAGGACACATTTAATGTAGAGGCTCACAGAGTCATAGGATATCTTGAGTTGAAAGGGACCCATAAAGATCAAGTTCAACTCCTGGCTCCATACAGGACCGACCAAGTCAGAGCACGTCACTGAATGCATCGTCCAGACACTTCTTGAACTCAGTCAAGCTGGGTGCTGTGACCAGTTCCCTGGGGAGCCTGTTCCAGTGCCTGACCACCCTCTCAGTAAAAAACCTCTTCCTAATATCCAGACTAAATCTCCCCTATTGTAGCTTCATACTATTCCCTTGCGTTCTATCCTGTTGACCAAAGAAAGGATATCAGTGCCACCAACTCCGTTGCTCCTCAGCACGCTACATATATCCAATTTAGAGCAATTTTTTTTCCCCACATACAAAAGTTATTCCCTTTTATCCTGTTATAATGAAGATCTGTGCTCTGATCACAAAATAAAAGGAACTCAGTCTCTAAGTGTAAACCCATGCCTTAAGCCATCCCATTTTTCAATTCTTTCTCTAAATTGCAATGCCAAGACATAGCTTCATTTACAGACAGTGTTGACAAGGAAGATGCTCATTATCTGGTCTTCCCAAGTGTCGCCTAAATATAACCCTTTTATTTCACATACTTTTTGTGGAAAAAAACAATTAGCTGAGCCTCAGTTAGTAATGTAAGTTACATTATTAAATGTAATCTTGAAAGCAGAAAATGAGACTTTAGTTTATATGCACATTCAGTCCTTGGTTTTCTGGTTTCATCAAGAATCATGTGAATAAAGGATGATATAAGTTACTTGGATTTCTGAAAGTTGGTTTTTTTTTTTAGATTCCTAAAACGTAAATGTAACTTCTCATGCAAAATGATTAAGCTTTTAACCTTTAAGCTAACCATTACTGCTCAGGAAGTAGACCATGGGATAATGACACAGACTTCCAAGAACTTGCTAATACAGTGCTCAATATAAATCAGAAAAGGAAGGGAAAAAAAAAAGGCCAGAGAACATAATTATTAGTATGAACCCACCATGTGCATGCATCTTGACCATTGAGTGCAGCTGTAGACCTCAATTTCATAAGAGAAATAAGGAAATATAAGAGAAGTACAATAATGATCAAAACCATGGAGTGCTATTCCCATGTGAGGTATAAATACAATGACTTGAAAAAACAGGACTCTTCAGTCAGGAAGGGAGATGCCTGAAGGAAGAAATGACCAACTTGCATAAAGTTAGATGTCACAAAGACAGAAAACTATATAGGTTTAAGCAGCAAACAATAAGTTCATGAATTAGAATGACCATGGAAGGGTTCCAAATTCTTAGAAACTACATCCAGGTCTAGAAGTCTCTGAGCTTTGAACAGATGGAATCAGAATGAATGAGTGGGAAACAAAATGTATGTCAGTCCTGTTCATACACACTTCCCAAAGCATTTTATTTTGGCCATTGTTGCGATGTCTATAGCTGGGCTAGATTGACCTTTGCTCTTAACCATTATGGTTCCTTTTATATTCTAAAATTCTCACAGTCTTCTGAACAGTTTGGAACTGAATAGGATTAAATCTCATGCTAATGCTTTCAGGGACAGAAATGCATTCTTTTTTTTGTAAAACTAACTAAAAGAATGGTATCAAATAAAAAAAAAAAGGAAAGAAAAAGCCAGGTTTGTTAGGGGAAGTACAATAAAAACGGTGGCAAAAAAAAAAAAAGAATATGCTGAAGAATGGGAGGGAAAGGTGATGAAAGAGTTTACAGCTGGCCCACAGAATTGGTCTGCTAATTTAATGAAGTGCACAGCAACCTCCTCAACAAGGATCAAATGCCGTATTTGTATCATTAATGACTACAGATGGAATTAGCTGCTCAGATAAAACACTGAAAAGGATGTTAGAAGCACCTGATAGAGGGCAATTTAATACTGTTGCCTTCTTTCCCAGAAATAAAAAAACAGTATTCCATAATGCATAAAAATAAAGCCGGCAACCACATCTGCCTGCTCATTGCTTAGCAGGGAACAGAAGGTACTGATGCAGTGTGCTGATGGTACCGATAAGAGGAGGAAGCACCAATTGCACTGGCTGGAGAAGTATTAATGCTATTTTATTTAACAGAGGTCTCTTCCACTGAGTAAATGCTGTTAATCTTTCTGTTTTTAAAAATAAAGATTATTTACTTTGAAAAGGGTCATACTGTATTTTCACAGAGAATAATAAAACAAATTACTTATTTTCCATGACTTCATACATACACTTTGATGTTTAAACCACATGTGAACAGTTAATCCTCCTATACTGATGTGTTCTTGATTATAGTTTCACACTGTCTCAAAGGACAGATCTAAATCAAAATCAGATACAGAATTTATTTTTGGTCTCAAAGCTGCAATACTAAATGCAAATAAATCAAGGCAGGTTTGCTTATAGTCCTCCTAAAGTTTGCCTTTATAGTCAGTATATTGAAAAACTCATAAACACAAACCAGAAACCAAACTTCGTTGACTTTCAAGTACAGTGCTCCTTTCTTTTCTAAGGCAGGTAAAAACAAAGGGCTCTCTGTATTACACAGATAGCTTTGAAAATTAGAGCTGACTTAAGTACCAGTTAGCTAATCTCCCACAGGATATCCATAAAAAGATTAAATGTGACTGCAATTCTAACTGACCACAACGCATGTCAGCAAGCAGTTACTCACAATTCAGATGAAAGACAGAATGTTAAAGGTGACCTACAATAACTTATTTTTAAATGGCTTTAGCATGGTGAATTCTTAAATACCAAGAATAGGATGCACCTAGCATGTATAAAGGCATCCTTTGCTCTCCCAGTTAGCATTTGTAAAGCTGTGCATTGTCAGCTTCTATATCCAGCACTAGGCTGACACATCATAAGCTCTTCTTTCACACAGAGTGTGGTTCTACGTAAGAAAACTGTTTGCTGTTGACTTTTATATGCCAGGCAAATTCCATGATAGTTGGGGCACTGAGACATTGCACATCATATGTACAGCAGGAACCTGAAGACAAAACAAAAAAATGTATTTTCTATCCTTACATTCTAAGTATATCATTACTCCAATTATGCCATTGCTTTGATGATTTCAGCACATCAAGAAACCAATTTACTTTTACAAAGGTGGGCAACACATACACATTTATTGAGTTACACAACATGCAATTTTGATTGGTTGCCTTTTCCTATATGGCATTTTTTCATCGAAGTTTTAACTTGTAAGATTTTTTTTCAAGCAAAAACTGCACTTATGCTAATGAAAACCTTTCCAGTGGTAACTAGGGGTATTGTTTATATAGAAAAATATTAAGAAAGTATTTAATGAATTTTTAGTTACTTGATGCATATTAGCTGATGGAAATGTGGAGGAGAGTGCAGTCTTTTGGCTAGCCAGCTTTCTGTGATTCATCAGCTAGTGTTACAAGTACTACTGGTGGTCCATGGGACTCATTCTTGAGAATCTACTCTTTTTCATTTTCTGAGATTTTGATGAAAGACATCGAGACATAACAGGAACTAAAAGGCATAAACACAAGAGGCAGAATGTGTAAAGTAAATCAGTGTTAGTGGGCACACATTCTTAAAAGGTATAGAGTTTCTTGTCATTCATTTACGAACATGATCTTCAATTTTCTGGAGCTTTGCAAGCTAAAAAATCTTTACATTTAATTTACATTAATGTTTTGTATGCTAACAGTATTTCATCAAGCCTTGCAGAAAGCATTACAAAAATTCAATTAACACAGCCTTCATGAGAACAAAGGAATATCATTGTTTTACAGCTGACAAATTGAAAAACAAAGCGAAGTACCTTAACCAAGATTTCACATCAAATCAGAGTCAGAGTAGGAAGAAACACCAGGGATTTGGCTTGTAAATTTCCCAATCTTTTTTTAATGAAAAGATGCATAAAAATGAGAAGGGAAAATAATAATCTCTGGTAGCATTAGTAGGTATAACTGATGCCCATGTTCCTAAAATTACAATTTTATCAAACATGTAACATTTAAATCTAAAATGAGTTATCAGCAGCACAGTAGAAACATTTTAGTCAATGTTCTCTGGTCAAACAAAATAGTAATTTTTTTTTGTAATATATAAAACAAACCTAAAAAGAGCGTGCTACAAAACATATAACAATGTAAGACTACTATGGTTATATTCCGTGGAAGAACATATTCCACAGCTAAAAAGGCCAATATTTTTTAAAATAATCCTGTGGATAGAACGCATATGCTCTACCTTCAAAATAATTTTTACATATATATGCATACTAAGTTCAAAACAATGAAAGTGAAAACCACTACATATTATTACTACCCCTAGTTAAACTAAGAGAAATAGCTTACGAAATCTAAGCAATTAATCTTTTGCAATAAAGATTTACCCTGAGATTTTTACTCTCTAATGGAAAAAGTGAGAAGATTTTTGTTTATTCAAATCAAGCAAAAATGCTTGCAAGACGTGGAACATATCTTCACAATACTGAAAGGAGTTTTCTACTTAGAGAATGTAAGGGTTGCACTAGGAGGAGCATTGCCAGCAGATCTAGGAAGGTGATCCTTCTCTAGTCAGCCCTGGTGAGACATCTGGAGTGCTGCATTTCCCAGTACAGGAAACACATAATGGGGACAGTCCAGCAAAAGGCAATTAACATTCTTTAAGAGACTGGAGTGCCTCTCCTGTGAGAAAAGGCTGAGAGCACTGGTATTGTTAAGCCTGGAGAAGGGAAGACTCACGGGCATGTAAAAAAAGAGTGAATCTTTTCAGTGGTGACCAGCACCAGGATAAGAGGTGACGAGCACAAACTGTAGGTTTCGTCTGAGCATTGGAAACGCTTTTTCACTGTGAGGGTGACTGAGCACTGGCACAGGTTGCCCAGGAAGGTCATGGAGTTTCCATCCTTGGAAATGTTTGAAAGCCATCAGGATGTGATCCTGGGCAACCGGGTCTGTGCGACCCTGCTTGAGCAAAGAGGTTGGACCAGATGACCTGTCAAGGTTCCCTCCATCCTCAACCATTTTGTGACTTTATTATGTATTATATTACTGATATCACCACTGTAGAAACTATGAAGTTATTAGACCAAGCTATTAGATGCTCATCATGATTATGTGTCCATAAGTAAATGTTAAAATATCCAAACCAAAAGCAGTGTAATAAACTTCAGTGTTACATACATTTTGTAACCTCCCTCTACAGGCAATTTAACAATAAATTAATAGGCTGATATTTTAGAAAGCCTTTGACAAGTGCACAACAAAATACTCAAAATAATTTTTAAAATAATTTTTAAAATGTTATATAACAGTTTTGGAGGAAAGGTAGATTGGAAAGGTAACATTGGAAATACATACATATGTTTAGTTTGTGGACTCTGTGCAAATACACAGCCTCAAATGAAATCCATAAATTAAAAATTATGCAGAATCTTATAAATCTATTTATTTCAGCATTTTTGGTTCTCACTATAAATCCCATAATTAGCCAGAAAGTGCTAATTAAGAATGAATGGGAAAGAAAGACAATTAGTTTTAAAAACAAAAATAAATCATGTTCTTAACAGCAAAATTAATTTTTACAGGAAAAGAATATCAAACTGTTGGCAAAATAAAACTGCACGTGGTGCATTAACAAAAAGCCAAAAGAATTAAAAAAAGCACCAAATAGCTGGTGCTTTTGGCTAAGATGAATGGATAGATAACTATCAGGGTATTCCACAAGATATATATATATATATATATATATATATCTCAAATAGATATGTAGGAGGAGAAGACATCAAGGCAGCAAGTAGGAGGAAGGTGATCATCAGGAGAAAAGTAACAGCTGGCTGCAAGCAGTCAGTGTCAGACAGCAGACAATCCTCGGTGGGAACGAGCAAAGGAAGGACTCGAGAACCTTAGGAGAGTTCTCCACCCTCAGTGAAGGGCAGTGACACACTGGCTTGCTGATGAAAGGCAAGGAAAGGGCGAGGCAAGCAGGACAGAGGATCTCAGACTGCTCCTCTCCCAGCTGCTTTTATAAGATCAAAGAATGGCTATGTTCTGGGAGGACCAGAAGGCTTTTGATGTAATGGTAGTTTTGGCAAGACACTACAGAAGCAAACCAAGGGGAGAAGAAAGTATTAACTCTTAGATTCAAGATTTCCTAAATTTTCAATCACATTAAGTAAGATAATCATTAAATGATCTCAAGAGATAACAGAAAGATTTACTTATTGATGTTACACATTGAAAGTGCAGCCTAAAATGGATGGTGTTCAGGCAGTCACGTCATCTCTCTGAAAACCACTGGTCATCGTTACCCTTCCAATTCTTCTTTTAAAATGGGTGATAAATCAGAAAACAGATGAAAATTTGAGCCTGCTGCAGTAGAAGAATCCAATAGCTTTTACATAGCTGAGTGTGTGCAGACAGAAATTTGTTTTATTGGCGTTCAAAAACTCACTCCCATGAACATAAAATATGAGCTATGAAAAAAATACATAAATGTTCACACTAAAAAGGAAATTCATATTAAGTAACAATTTTGCAAAATACAGCATTACTGGAATGAACTTAGATTTATGACATTGTAACAAAAAGTTTAATCATGTCCAGAAAAATCTGATCCAAGTATTCTAAGCAAGTGGCAACCTCACTTCTGGGTTCTCTACGGAAAGCAGCAAGCCATCTTATTGACCAAAGGATACAGAATGCATACTTTCATTGGAATAGCTTCAGGACATGGTTGATTTCAAGTTTCCCATTCTTTTATGTCAGACTCATACTATGCAAAGGAGTATGAGCTTATGCTCACAAAATTGCAGAGGAGTATGACTTGCAGCTTATGCTCACAAAATGCTCAAAAAAAATTATGTGGTTTCAGAAACCCACAAGTCACAAGCATGGCATAGTAGCAAAATACACCTGACAAAATGCACCCTGATCTCTATTAGATACACTTCCCGTTATAACTAAATCTGAAAATACAGACTTTTTCACAAGAAAATAATTTACTTTTTTCTATAAATAACAGAGCCAAACTCTGTATGGAAAAACTATGTTACTCTCAAGAATAAACTATATCATCTTATTCAAAGAAAAATTGTATTCGTTCTGGCAAACCATCAGACTACATAATTGATTACTCAAGTAATCAAGAAAATTACTTGTTACACCTCTTTAACAATTAAATTAATTTTATTAAACATTGTTAAAAAGGAAAAAAAGAGCATCAAACAAAACACATTACCTCTGGGCACTCAAAAACTCGCTTCTGCCTGTACTTGCTACTCCCCTGATACCTCTCACAATCTGAAGGATTATTCTAGAATACTCTCTGGCTCCTTTTATATCCACTAGTGTGTGTAAGTACCCCTGTTCTTCCTTCTTACCTTCCAGCTTCTGCTCGTGCCCTGTACGCCCTTGCTGGAGCAAAAGGTAGTGTTTCTATCTACTGAATATACCGCAGAACTGATCTGACTGAAGAAAGCTGAGAAAAAAAGAGCTTCTTGCAATGGCTTTTTCCACAATTGCACCTTTTCGTATCTTGCCTCCTGCGAATCTCATGAACTGAGACATTTTTGCCAAAATTCTCCCAAGAAAAGGCTTTTCCCACACAACTTAAACAGTGTTTTCTCTAAGGATTCTGTTTGAATTTGAATATACTGTAAGTCTCCACTCCATTCCCATTTTCTATGGCCTGAATCAAATGATAATACATGCATCTGGTGGTACTCTTTTGATGTTGTACTCTGAGTGCTCAAATACCTGATAAGAAAACTGTAGAAATATATGAGTACCAGAATTGTTATGTAATCATTGGAATAAATGGTACAGCTATTTAGACATACACACTATAAAAGGTAAGGATTCTTAAGATCACTTACATGACAAGCCTAACTCACTCTTTTGTTCAAAGGATTTTCTCTCCTAGCTCATCCTCATGCATTCAGATCGTGTAAGAATTACTTTGTGCTTATTTTCTTTTTAAGACCAGTGAAGTGGGAGGGGCACGGGGGGAAAGGGGGGAGAGAGTGACAGCACTATCATCCTCAGAACAGAAACAGAGATACAAAGGTCAAAACCACATATTATTTAGAGGTATTGACTATTAACTATCTAACATCCAACTTCTGAGTATAGCTGGAGCTCCTGCTGGATATCACTATTACTAAAACTTTGCATTTCTGAAAATCAGGCCTTGACACTCAAAAAGTCAGATATCCAGAAAATGACAGTCACAAAGTAACTAAGTCTCTGAAAAATTTAAGTCATTTGCCTGACATCACATAGGAACTTTATGGAAAAAGTAAAGAGTCCCTTGTAAGCATTCCACCACTCTAGTGATGTCCATAATTTTCTTGCCTGAAATCTCAGGGTTTAACATTACACATCTTCCAATGTCAGCAAGAATGAAAGCAGTGATTATTTCAATCTCAAGGATTTAGCACCACGAATTTGCATTCAGGTGTTACCTCTCAACTTGCACTAAGTTGTACTTTACTGATGATAATAATCCTGTTCCTCTTCTATCTGAGGAGTAACTTACAAATTTTCCTTCTTAAAGCAGAAGAGACTGAAAGTATAAAAAGTAGAAAGGCTCCAGAAAAAGAGAGAAACAAAAAGTGTCACAAAACATCGACTGAATAGCAAGTCATGTAAACTTGCAAGCAATTACACTCTGCCTGTGTCAAACTGTCTTGGGGAGCAGAAAGGACAAAGCATTTGCAGGCGGTTTAACTAATGGTTCATGAGAAATGGATGGCAGTGGGTACATGCATGACTGGTCGTCGTGTAAGCAAACTATGAATAAGAGATGCTCCTGAACGCTCACACAGCCTTATGTGATGTGCCAGGACACTGAATTTGCACATTAGATCCCGACTCCCACAAGGCAGGAATTCCAATACTGCACTCAGATTTACAAAGGGCCTTTTATGTGTGAATGCAAGCTTTTTTTTTAACTCACTGAATATATTTTAAATAAATTTTTGAAATCAGAAGTTGTCTTCAGAGATTCACAGACAACCCGGATAAAATAATTCACACAAGCAAATTTAAAAAGTTTGTATTTGCAGCGTTAGTACTGATTGACTCAGTACTGATTTCTTTAGGAGAAATTTTCTGGATTTCCAATGAAAATAAGCTGCAGACTATTGGGCTGATGTCTTATTGTACTTCTGTCCCTGGAAATGTTTAAGGCCAGACTGGACAGGGCTTTGGGCAAACTGTTCTAGCAGATGGTGTTCCTGTGATCTCTGAGGTCCCTTCCAACGCAAACTATTCTGTGGTTCTATGATTTCTAGGTAAGAGGAATGAAACATGGTTCAGAAGTGCTAGGGAGAGCTGAGTCCCATCTCAACTACTCCATCTGATAAACATCTGGATAATCCAGCTGCATTCATGGCACATACATGCACGAAGATTTTTCTCCTAACTTAATATCCTTAAATTATATTATTGTCTAAAACAGTATTCCTTCATACTTTTACTTGCAGTGTTGATGTGGACAGATGTTCTGATTCTGTCTCCACCTCCCAGTGTAAACATGTAAAAGGATATGTAACAGTCACTGAAATTATTAGATCATATTGATCTCAAAACATTAGCAATAGAAAAATTACATCCATTGTATGGCTCAAATCTACAACATTTCTCTTCCCAGGGATGGGATAAGGATTGAACCATGCAGAAAAACTACAACATTACACTGTATTTCATATAACCAGTGCTCATATAATGTAGTAAAAACCTACACAAAAAAGGCACAGAGTAAACTAATCACTTCTCTTAAAAGTAAAATGACAGGTAAAACCTCAGAACTGCAACATTTTTAAAAAATACATACAAATAGCATTTTTCATAACTCAGAATAATTATTAGCAATGTCATTGTGATTGGTTTGGAAATTAAGAAACTTACCGCTTCTATGGCCATAATACGTTCCTAAAAATAAAGTACAAGATGCCATTAGAAAGTAAAAAATATAAATGCAACTCAAGTTAAACAATGATGTAGAGGATTCATTTTGGTTGTTTGCTGGTCACGTGTATGGTATCTTGTAAAAATCTCACTGACTAGGCACTGCGGTACTTAATTGGACATCTGCCCTATTTATCATACTATCTCACTTATAAATCTGTTCCAAAGAAACTCCCCAGAAACAAGGTAAAAAAGAATTTGAAAAAAGTTTACTCCATTATATACTTTTTTGAAATAGAACTATTAAATTTTCAATACTTGATATTAAAAGTAATCAATAGAACTATTAAATAGAATTATTAAATTTTCAATCAATAGTTGATTTTACTGTTATGTATCCCAAAGTTTGATTTTTTTTTTTTAATTATCACAGAACTGCAGCAGTTGGAAGAGACTCCAGAGACCATCAAGTCCAACCCTCAACCATCCGTGGCTGTAAATTTAGCCCAGTTTTGAGTTCATGTCACTTTAGCATCTGTTTCAGTTTTATTTCAGGCATTTCCTTAGAAAACTAAAAAGTAAATGCCATATTATTATTCTGTTATCCTAAAATAGTTCTGAAAAATGTTTTATTAATAACAAGATGACAGTCAAACTTTAATGTCAGACAAAAATAAAATGCAAATAAAATAAGCTTGTGTGCATTTTAATCCAGCACAAAATATAGAGAACCCAGAATTCGCAAAGTTACTGTAAATATTTTAACATTCAGTTTCCACTTAAAGGTATCTTTAGAAAGATATTAAGTTAGTAAAATAAAGATCATTTACTCTGGAACTATGTCCTGCCTAGGTGTGATATTTTAAGTAATATGAGAAAACATACATTCAAGTGTTTAGGTAAATCCACATTTACAGTACCTGACCATTAAGACATTGCAGGAACTCTTACCTTGATCAAATATAGCCTTTTTGAAAGTATGGGAAAGGATATTTTTTTCTCCTTTCTGGGCAGATCAGGCTCAGAATCCTTATATATATTCCTGTTCTGTCCCTCCCTAACAGGTAAAAATTATTGTAATAATCTGGATTTATTCCTGCAGCATCCAAAGCCAGTTAGACAGGTCAGTTTAGACTTCTCTATTTTGGGCATAAGAGGTACACCAAAAAATGTCTAAATCAATGGAAGAATTTGGCAGCCAGAAGCAGTTCTTGCCATTTGCAAGAATGTGAAAGTATTTTCTTTTTTAAGACTAGATGGAAATGAGTTACAAAGACTCTTCTGGAGTTAGTACTGTCTTGAAAAGTCATCTGCTTATAAGTTTAGTTTAGAATTGTAATTGAAGGTCTTAGGCAGAAAGTGAGACAACATATTGTAGGAAACATAACTTCAACAAGTAAGGCTGAAAAGAAAAAAGCATCTGGAAAATAATAAATGTAGAAGATGTAGAAAAAAAAACCCAAGAATGACTGTTCGGGAAAGCATGTGCAAGGAAATATCTAAAGGGAAAACAAGAATGCACACATAAATGAGTTTGATGGAAATCTAGCACACTATCAAAATACAGCTGCTTAAAAAAAAAAAAGAGAAGCTAACATTGGCAGTAGTGGATGCCACTAAACCAGCTGATTTTGGAACTGCATACACAGTGGTTCAAAACTCCCAGTGCATAAATAACAAACAGAAAAAGTTAGACAAAACCCGAAAACTTTAAAAATAACAACAACAAAAAACCTCAAAACTCCCAATGAAACAAAACGGAGAATGATCTTATCCCTAGGAGCTTGGAATCAAAAATCTTCAGATAAATGTCTCAGATTTCCTTTAGATTTATTTCATCTAAATTTTATTTGCTTATTAGTAAAACTAGTTTAATATTTATTTAGCAATATTTAACTTGTCTGTTAAGAAACGTTTCCTTGGTCCTCATCTCAATTCATTGTAGTTGGGGATTTGAACTAAAGTGCTGCATAAAACTTTATTTTTAGTCAGAAAAGGTGGCACATTAAATACTAAAGTTTTTTTCTTTCTTGGAAGCAGGTCTGAGATACAGACTATTTCAGCACATGAGAACAAGCTTATGACAACAAATACTGTGTGCAAAAAAGCTCAGAAATACTTGAGATACTTGCTCCTACACAAAACTGCATTGCCTGTTACACTTATGTTTGTTTAAAGATTCTGAAACAAAACCCAAACTCATTACCATTAAAAATGGTATTTACAGATCTCATAAATTTGTGATGATAAAGGAATTCATATACAAATTCCTTCAGTTTAAAAAAAGATTACTTTGAGGAAAAAAAAAAGAAATGTCTTAGTAGGATGATCCCAATGGTAGAATAAAGTGTTTTCAAAATTACTTTTGAGCCTAGTACAATCTAAATGCCAAATTCTAAAAATTGAATTAATTCTTATAATCTGAGCAGATAATTTTCTGAAGACTACCATGCAATATATTATGAAATTCACCATGGACAACTTAGACTTTGTCAATATATTTGCATTTTCAAATTAAGATTCTGTTTTTTGGTGTGGATTTTTTATTATTATTATTTCCATTAGCATATCCCTAATCCAAAGCAAATGAAAACAGCTTACAATTGTTTTCCCAGCAAACATACAGATGGAACACTGCAATTATCATGCATAGCATATTATTTGCATGAATGCAATCTTTGTAAAATGGACCAGTTTTCACAAAAGGGAAAGTGAAAACCCTATAATCAGAGCCTTTTCTCTTCCACTGAAGTAAGGAAAGATGTGAGGTTATATTCTTGGACTGGTTATCAGAGAGAATGCAGAAGGTGATCTAGACTCCACACAAACTAAAGATTGTATTATGCTAAGTATCAGCACACATGCAACAACAGTGTAGCAAGTATATGTGTAATGAGAACACGTTATCTAGAACATATATAAACTCTCATATAATTATATGAGCTAACATATGAATATAAATCTATGTATGAAATTGAAACTAGTGAAAATCATGCAACAAGTTCAAATTGAAAAAAACAAGAGCACAGTGATGTCACCCTCCCAGCTGCCAAAACACCCTGTATCAAAGAACCACATATATTACATATAGTTTCCATCTTGACACATTCTTAAGACAAGAGTCAGGTTAATATAGAAAAACGTAGCTATAAAGATTCCCACTGTCTACTTAAGTATTATTTCATCTTTGTCATGCTAGTTGAAGCCCAACACATGCCCTGACTAAGGGAACACATGAAAAATACTAGTCCAATATTTTTCCCTGGAATAATACTCATAAAACTGTCCTTTGTGCTTTTCATGTGATGGCATTGTAGAAGCACTAACTGTACTTCATTTAACAAAAGGTGCTTCTTAATTCAAAAAAATGAACAAACTAAAAGCATAATAAAACATACATCCTTAGTGCTGGGGTATAGTGTTGTTACTTGATGCAGAGACATTGCAAAGAACCTCATGGTATCCCAAGTTATCATTTTTCCACAGAAGTACGTTGATTTCTGACAGATTTCATCACAGCTCTAACTTTCATGAGACTATGGTTAGCATTCATGGCTCAAGTAACAAGAAAAACTCCTTCAGCCATTATAACCTCACTGCTTCCAATTGTCTGTCCATAATCTAAAACATAAAGTCTTCCTGTTCTCCTGTTTCCCGAACATCCTTTGCACATATGGTCTGTTTAGACTGCAAACAAAATGCATCAGTGATTGACTTATATACAGGGAATTTTCTGTAGTATTTGATACTTTTCAAAACAGGATCCAAGGGAAAAAAAAAAACCCTACAATAATCAACATGATTAATTGACTACTAAAAGTAGTAACACCCAATGCCAGAGGAACCCTATCCAAGGACTACCACCTTGGGGGTCAAAGAATACTATTTTCTTTACTAGTGGTCCTTAATTTGACAAATAATTTTTAGCAAACTATTCCTATGCTTTTTTACACTGAGATACAACAGTTTGGGTAGATTCAGTCATGATGACAGGAGTTTGTTGGTACAATTATTTCCTATCAAATTTGTACCTATTCAGTTACTGCAAGTTACTGGACAAGAGGTAATGGTTTTAAAATAGAGGGAGGGAGATTTATATTAGATATTAGAAAAAAGTTCTTTACTGTGAGAATGGTGGAGCACTGGAACAGGTTGCCCAGGGAGATGGCGGATGACCCATCCCTCGAGACGTTCAAGGCCAGGTTGGATGAGGCCCTGAGCAACCTGATCTAGTTGGGGGTGTCCCTGCTTCTTGCAGGAGGGGTTGAGCTAGATGACCTCTGGGAGTCCCTTCAAACTCTAGCCTTTCTGTGATTCTATGATTCTAGGTTTAGAATACAACACTGCACAGAGAGGATCCCAGACTGGGAACATTTGGAAACATACTAAACTGGACACAATATCTTCTAGAAAATAATAGATGTTTTTGATGAATACTTTGTCTGTGAAAATGTGGGGATCTGAAGGAGTAAGAAACTGCTGTCAAGTATTTGAATACAAAAATAGCAGAAAGAGCAGTACAAGTCACACACTTAACCAGAACCACCAGTTAGGGATGGGCAAAAGCAATTTGATCAGAAACTTGACAGAAATACGGGCAAGCACATATATGCACACACTAATATGATGCAACTGTCTGTGGTATAAAATTACTCCTCATTCAATCGTAACATCATCAGAACAATTTGTCAACTACAGAGTTTCACATGAAAGCAGATGTAGAATTGCTGCACATGAAAGATCTTTTCACATTGATGTAACTAGATATGCACCTGTGTAAACTGCTTGCACAGACAAGCTCTCAGCCTTGTTGAACTTGAGCTGCCAGAAAGCCAGGCCAAGATTTTTTTTGAACAGGAAACAGCTGGGTTGGTGCATTGTGTAACTTTTGGGTTTTGCAACTTGTCTCTTCTTACTGTTTCCACACTAACTCTTTGATACCTCTAGCCCTCAAAATGCCTTCTATTTATTGTATGAGAAGGCTTATCTTCAAATAAACTCCAATGGTCACTACTCAGGTTGAAACACAAATTTTGTTTTCTTTAACAGGTTTAACTTCATCAATTCCCTCATGAATGTCCAGCTGTACACTTACAGAATGGTGCTTCACTAAGACACTCATATTGTATCTAAGCATTTTTATATTCATGTTTGGTACTGTCTGCTGCAATTTTTTATAATTTCCTGTTTTTCTTTCTGTGTTCTGAAGAATACATACACTACACTCCCTAATAACATCCCAAGCCTCACAATTCAGACATCCCAGCTTGGTTTTGCTTTCCTATCCATTTTCGTTTCAAAGGAGTACACTTTCTTTAACTGTAATGCTTAAATACTATTCCAAAGCTGAGCCTAGGGTAAATCTTACTTTCTAAGCACAAATTTAAAGTGTTTAGCACAAGCGGCTTTACTGCTATATGCCATACAATGAGGATTTACTATATTGCATCAAGTCCTAGCATATATCAACTAGTCTCCCCTTCTTCGGGAAGGTGATTATGGACATTTAACATTTCAGAAATTTAAAGTACATACTTAAAGTCTTTTACTTTCAGTTTTATTTGGAGATACAGAAGAACGCAACACAACCCAAAAAATCTAACCCAATCAAGTACAATAAAAAGTATTTTTGCAGTTGTAAATCCAGACCTGCAGTTCCCCTATTCACATACAGCTTCAGTGAAGCCAGCAGAATAGCATAGCTGAACATCAGTGTATAGCGCATTGGCCTAGATTTATTGACTCATAGGAGAATGCTGACTACTATTCTGCAATGTGCAACTGAATTGCTGGGCAGAAACTCAGCAGTGAGTATTACTAGCTATCAGGTCTGTATTTGGCTGCCTGTATTTCCAAAGCTGAATTTAAGATAGAAGGGAGTTCAGAAAACTGTAGAGTTGTAATATGATTTAGTAATGTCAGGAATGATAAAAAGTGTATCTAGCTAATTAAATAGAAAGTGTACCTGGAGAGCTCCCATTTCTTCATCTTTTCTGAGGGTCTTCTCTAGTAGTTCTGTAAAACCAAAAATTGAACTTGTAAATTCACCTCTGTCCCATGACCTGACAGAAAAAGTACTGTGAGGTTTACTTTTTACATTCCTTTTCAGCCGATTAAACTAACTGATGAAATGTCAGTGATACAATTGTTCCCAAGCATAGCCTGTTGAGGTGACTGAAAAACAGCCACATAACACCAATATGACTGGGAGATGGGAAAAAAAAGCATTTATATTCATAGAAATATTTGCCTATGCTTAAATGATGCTCAATTTATAGAATTGAATGAAAAAAATCAAAGCAACTCACTCTGAAAATTGATTAAAGCACAAGTAGATCATCAAAGCTATGTAATTATATAGAAAAGCTACTCTGTATTACTTTTATACCAAGTATCATTCCCTGGGGAAACAAGTGCAGATAATTTTTACTATTACCACAATAATTACCTTCTTTCACTAAAATGGAATAATTTTTATAATGGAAATAGCCAGATCACTCTAGCAAACACACATTTTATAGCCTTTACACCATAAAGTCCTAGTATTTTATATTCACTTGTGTGACAATTGTATACATTAGCACATACATGCACATACAAAACATGTTAAAAATTAATTTCTGTTTGAGTCTGTAGGACATGTCACACAAGTTGCTTTCCTATTTTATTTCATTCATGAACTTTTATGATCAAAATTATGGGTTTTTATCAACTGTGTTTTATTTAGAATTCTGCAAAACCTTAAAATTTATAACCTCATGGTGAGCATGAAGAACAAAAAGCACGATGTATACTTTTTACTATTTTAACTATCAGAAGTTCACACATGAGTTTTGCAAGAGAAGAGTGCTGCTCTAGGCTAGAGACTGACTTGGAGTCAAGATATACTCCAGTTTGCTAGCAATTCAGAGAGATGATGAAATTGTCTTGACCACCTCATAGGACTGAATTCTGACTGCTAATTCCCTCAGCATCCAAGTACACAACAGTTAACTTCAAGTACCTGTTCATACTTCCTTAAGAAATGATGATTACCGCTAAATACATAGTTATCAATGTTCACCTTCAGTATTTTAAAATAGAATACCTGAAATATTCTAACAACACGAATTTGCCTTCTTTCCTTTATTTCGCTAGCCTTTTGTTTCCTCTTTTTCTTGTTATGAAGCCTCCTTGTGAGGATACCTCTTTTTTCATATTTCATTATCCATTTCTGGATAAAGAATATTATTTGAGACTAATTTCCAGGCACCAATCCTTTAAAAGCAAGGTATATGACATGTAGAAAATTTTAGTTCTTTTTTTTTTTCCCACAAACAGAGATTTTCTCTGCCCATCATGGAAAAGGACACCCTCCACTAGACCAGGTTGCCCAAAGCCCCATCAAACCTGGCCTTGAACACTGCCAAGTAGGGGGCAACCACTTCTTCCTAGCTTACATGCAGTTTTTTTTTCCAAATCCATTCTTAAAATTAATAAAATTACTCTATCTTCACTTTCTTTTGGCTCATTCACATTTCTCTGGATTATTCTTCTGTAGGCGTTCCAGTACAGTGACTCAACTGCCATATAATTTACTGTAATGTGCTGCTATCAACATTAGTTAGTGTGAGAGTTTGGGTTTGGAAAGTGGCTACGCTGTATGTTTTCTATGAGTATATTGCAGTATTCAATTACTGAGTCGGTAAAAATATGTTTTATAATACTAGCTTTAAAAAAAATGAGGAGGGAGGAATAAATCTCTGAGAAAGGGATAGGAAATGCAAGAGTCTTCCCCATGTTCCATCTGACCAAAAAGAGTTTCTTATACTTCACATTGCTTTATTTTCATTCTAAGGCAATATTTGAGATTCTGTTGTATTACCACAAGATAGTTAAAGCAATGAATATTAAACAGCTACACAAAAACATCCATAAAATATAGCATATTTTATCATTCTTTTAAACATTGCTACTTATAATGACAGAATCTATCATCTTCGTTGATCTGAAAAGTTCTGTTGATTTGTTTCACAATTTGTAAAACATTTCCCGTATTAGAGGAAGTTGTGCAGTGGCATGAGCTTCCACATTTGTGAACAATCCAGATATGATCACATTTCAAGGCCTAATGCAACCATGGAGTTCTTGGTTTTTTCAAAGCAATATATAATTATTCTCATGGGGCACAGAACACATCAATTTACAGACTGTTCATAAGAACCAGCATTAATGAAAAAGCATTACAAAGGCACCTTCAGGCATTGATGGTGCTTCCCCAAAAGATTAATAATACCCAGAAAAAGACAGAAGGAGAAATTACTTTTAGAAATAAGGATATTAACATATTTCTTTTTTTATTTGTTTTTAGCTCAATATGAAGTTTGCAATCCTATATAGTGCGCCACAAGCTAAAAATATTTTTTTTTCCTCAGTTGTTTCATAGTGCTCAAAATTAACAGCAAGTTCAGAATATTATCTATTCACAGTGGCCAAACTCCTAACTACTTCAGGTTTATCCTCATTTAGCTATGTACTGGTGAGCATCAAATGAGTGTCCTTCCTGCAGTTATACCACAGTGACTTAGACACTTATCTGACCAAATTTACAGGAAGTATACAAATTATAACTTAAAACATTCCATAAGAATCATTATCTTTTGCAGTCTTCCTGACACTGAAACAACTCAGTATGCTGCAAAATAGTACAAATATTAATCTTGGAGATGAAGATTCTATATTCCATCGTAACTCTCAGGTAAGTGAGGATAAAAAGGTATGCAGTTTTTCAGATAGACTTTTATCATACACACGTCCCCCAATTGCAACTTTCCCCGCTGGTGAAAAGCATCAAAATAGATTTAAAAGCAGATATTTATTGACTGGAATAAGTAAAATACAGTTGCACTACCTTATTTACCCTAGCTGATGCATTAATGTGCCAATAGCTAACTCAAGAATGTTAAAACACAGTTCAATGCCTTTATCTCTGTGCTGGGAAAAGAGATGGGAAACAGGACATTACCTGGAGCAACCAACTTCATGAAAATATGAATTAAAACCCACAGGTTTATTTCAGAAATAACACTGAAGAGCCTTCATTCTTTATTAAGTAGGAACTGGATTTTAAATACTGCATGACTTCCCATTTTAAGAAACTGAGGATAGCAATAGACCACATTCTGCTTCACTTTGTGAAGACTGAAGTGCCAGAGAAAAGACAACGAATTGGACTGTTTGTATGTTTACCACTAAGAAGATATCTGCTAAGTCACATCTTGTTCTAGCAAAGGGGAACACACAAATACAGAACTGTACACAAAATAAGTTCTTAGAGATATCTAGTCAGATATCTCTTGAGAAATCATGTAGTCACCCTGGCCATTTTATCTTAATATTGCTTTGATCAAAAACTGCAATATATTTATTTCAAATCTTTCCTATCATTCTCACTTCAAATAGACAACCAATGCTTGCATTTGTTTCCCACAAAGCAGCCAAGCAGGTTTCCATCAAGTCTGAAGCAATTTTCAAGCAGCCAAATAAATCAGTTTACCCCAGCTAGAAATTGTTTAACTTGCATGGGCCTACACAGCAAAATTGAATCATTTATTATACCACTTACAAGCATTTCCTTTCACACACTGAATCTGACATGAAGTGCCTTATATTGGGGGACGGGGGTTGGGTGTCAATTAAGCTGTTTCCAGTTTAATGAAAATGGTTCAGGAGAGATATATTCATGGACAGTAGAGGCAGAAAAACTGCAATTTTACCTTGTACCTGTCTTAGCATAATTCTGGTGAATGGCCTCCCAGTACCATGAAAACAGTCATGGTGCAGAAACACTCAATACTAAAAGATAATTCAATGAGGCTGAACCTTTGTAGAGTCAGGACAGACACCACAAATCAGCTCATATTTAAAGCAGTATTGGAACTCACTTCAAACTACTCTGACTGAAATAGTACTTGCCATACATGCAAACCTTTAAGAGAATATCCACATAAACATGTTATTAGCTTAAAAGAGCTCTAGAGAAACAGGCGTTTCTCGGAACCTTAAATTTTGCTCATGTAGAACAACGACCATAAATTACCACCATTTCAGAGTATGTTTATATAAACCCAAGCAAGATTTAACAAAAAAAAAAATCTCTGAAGTCAAAGGCAATACTCTTTGATTTGAATACCATCATACTCTGCTAGTTTCATCCCCATTACATTCATAGGTTTAATGAATGAAAGCAAAGCAGGGAGAAGTCTTAAAGGTTAGGGTTTTGTTTTTTTTAACTGTGTACAGATGATTAATAGTTTTCACAGCTAAACTTAACAGCCACATTTTTGTTTGTAGCTTCTGCAAAACATAAAAAGCCTCAAGTGATATTTAATATTGGTTACAGCTTTCTAGCCCATTAGCACACTGTTACAGTAACACCGAGTACAGTCCACTGTCTTTAGAGATTATAATTCTGTTACCACCACTGCAATCAATGCAGCACCCACCACCAAGAATGAATCACAGAATCACAGAATATTAGGAGCTGGAAGAGACCTTGAAAGATCACTCAGTCCAATCCCCCTGCCCAAGCAGGATCACCTAGATCACATAGGAACATGCCCAGATTGGTCTTGAATGTCTCCAGAGAAGGAGACTCCACAACCTCTCTGGGCACCCTGTTCCAGTAATCCTTCACCCTCACAGTGAAAAAGTTCCTCCTTATATTAAGATGGAACTTTCTATGTTCCAGTTTGGAACTATTTCCCCTTGTTCACAGAATGACACAGATGTTTACCTATATCTAAATCAGGAGTTTTCTCATCCACATGAAAAATATTTCCTTATTTGCAAAGAAGCTAATCGCTTTTGGGAAATAAAGAATAGCATATAGAAGGGAAATGTAACCATTTGGGGGCTATGAGGGAAAACAGAGAAGTGCAACTTGAGATTTTCAGTTTTCTATTCAAGTCATACTTGTGCTCATGACTTTTATGAGTCTTTTAGGAATTAGAGGTATCTTACTGGGTCAGGCCAACAACCACTCAGCTTATATCCCACTTCAGACAATAATACAAGTGGATATTAAGACAGGAGAATTTAAATTTAACAATTTAAACTTTTAAAAAGTTTAAACTTTAAGGGCAGCTTCCATTAATGTGCAGCTGAAAGAATTCCTAAGAAAAAAGACTGCATCTGGACCACTCACAATATATCTGATCTTCATGAACTTGACTATATATTTATCGAACCTAGCTGTTGTTTTGAATGTCAGGACATTTTGAAAGAATCAGTTTCTGTAACTGAAACACATATTGTGTAAAAAAAAAAATTTGCTCCCTCTTGTTTTCATTATGTCCTGTCAAAAAAACTTTACATTTGTAAATTAATTTACTTCCTTCAATAATTCTTATGGTTCACATCATTACCTCTATTTCCTTTCCACTTCGATTTGTATTTGATGTAGATACTCAAAAGTGATGTCCCACACTTCATTCAGAAAACCCCTTCCAACATTTCATTTGTTGTAAGAAGCTGCCCTGACATCTCATCGTCTCTACAACTCCTCTGTACCTACCATTACCTGAACATTTAAGAGTGCCTGCCCTATACTGAATTCAAAAGTACAGGAGTGGATACATATGCGTTTCAGATAGAGAGCTTAAGTATTCAAGATCCCGTGCCAAGTTGCTACCCTTTCTACATTCCAAATATGCTTGTTTTTGAATAGTTTGTCTGAATATGAGATCAAATTCAAAAAAGTATACTACAAGATTATCAAGCAAAAAATGTATAAGCTCCAATGTGCTGCTTACATGTTTTTAAGCGACGTCTTTATCAAAAGAATGAGGTGGTTTTGGTTTTTTTAATGCTTACGTAAGATTTTTTAGTTCTGTTTTTGCCTCTGCCAATCAAGGTAACATCTCCCTGGGAAAATTTTTGTGCTTCACTTAAAAATGGCTAAAGAAATATTTCCTTATCATCAGAGATCTGATATGAGACAAAGTGCACTGAAATCCACGCCAATTATAATTCTAATGAATAGAAATGTGGTAACAGCACAACATTTCATTATGTTTTTGTACTGACAAACCTATTAACTAGGAAGGAGACGTAGAAGTATGTCTACCACATAGAAAGAGCAAGAAGGATTTTCTATGTGTTTATATATATACACACACACCTAACATACCTTGAAGAACAGTTACAAGTTAAAAAATCCCCTTTTTTTTTTTAATTTTTCCTTTGAATGACTCCTATACCAGCAGACATGCTGTAGAGGATTTCAAGCAGCTCCTGAGGAACTGAAAAACTTCCCAAAGGAAACAGCACTTCCTAGATGCTTTAGTAAGTTTCAGCGAAACTCAGTGACACAAAAATATCAGAAGGCTAACCCTGAAGTGATAAAATTAAAATGCTGTCTTATTCTGAATCAGAGGCTCCATTACAAAAATGCAATCAAGGCATGGATTAATGGTCTTCTAGCTCAGTGGGGCTGGGCTTGCAAAGGCGTGTATATTTACCAGAAATATTCATATGTATATTATAATACACATAATCAATATACATATAAAATTAGGGATGCATGTTCAAAGAATTTTTATTGATAGGGGCGTGTGATCAAAAATGTTTGGAGACTAGTTCTCTATATAAACAGCCACAGAACAATCTCACTGCTAGAGTGAGAAGACTATGGCTGAGAGTCAGCATTCAGAATTTGACTTTATTTCAACATAGGCATACAGTTTTCTTAACTCTGAAATGTTTTCTTGGCCTCAGTTACTCCAAAATCCTTTCTCCTTTTCTGTCAAGCTGCATACCTCATGGCACGTGATTTGAGAGGATAAAAAAAAAGCAAAGTTCAAGTAAAAGCAAAGTCTAACAAGAAGGATGTCTATAAGAGAAATAGGGTGGAAAAAATGAGAAAGAGGAGAATGGTGTAGATCAATTTATAGTAGAGGAGAATACTAAGTACATGTGGCATATTAGCTCAAAGAGGGGCTCTCCTAAGAGTAGCAGATCACACCTAAAGCATATGCATTTTTATCAATGCATACCAACTAATCTTTACGAAGAGTGCCAAACACACCTCTGTATCTCAGACTGTCTGTCTGGCAATGCAAATCTTTATGGAGATTTCTCATCCAGATCTATGAATATCTTCTCTAACCAGATGTCCTTACTTTAAATGCAGAGGTAGTGTCCCAGGTATTGTTTGGTCTCTGAAGTAGCACCCAAATAAGCAAGCTGAATTCCATAAAGAATAGAATCAAGGTTCCCTCTAGAATGTAGCAAGATGATCCATCAACATCAACACAGATAGGACAGCAGCACAGAGCTATTAACTCACAGAAGCATTGAGAAATTGGTGAGCCACAAGTGCAGAGCTATAGAAAACTTGCAGTTTGTGAAATGTTATTTACTCAGCTCTTTCCTGGAGAGATCTAAAAGCATATAAAAGTCAGACCACCTGTATTTCAGTTTTTGGCAGCCTCCTTAACCCACCAATTTGTCTTGATACTCAGCAGCCACATTTCCACAACAAAACTACTAAATCTTGTATGTGAGAGAGTTGCCTTATCCTATGGACTTTAACTTGCTTCATCTGCTCTAGGATGACACCACCATAGCATTTCTTATTTGAAGACTATACTTAACCATGATTCCAATGACAGAGAAAACCACTATGGGCTAAAGTTCTCTTTATGCCTCTAATGATTTAATAGAATTTTTAATACATAAACTTCACAACAAATTAGTGATTTCAACAGAAAGAGGAGCAATCTTGTCTGAAAATAAGAACTACAATTGTCAAGAATGTTAGTATTGTACAGTGAAAAAAAACCCAAACCCAAACCTGAACAAAGCCATAGAAAACTTGATCCAGTAATGCAAGAGTTTGTCTGAAAGCCAAGGTTTCTGCCATAACACCTAAGATGGGAGACACAGGACCTCAAGAATGCAGTTGCCAATTTTTTTTTCCCCACAATTATTTTTAATGAGCATCTTGGTTGGCTGTTTGGAAAACTGTTTGAAGTTGCAGGATGGTGTCGTTTCCTGATTACAAATGAAATGAAGTATCTACTTATTAAAAAATACAACCATAAATCTGCAGAAGGTTGCTTTGAAGATTTACCTGAAAGGAAGTTACAGCAACATGGGTGCCAAATAACAAGCAACAGGACAACATGAAATAACTTCAAGTTGCACAAGAGAAGGGGGTTATCAAACATTGGACCAGGCTGACCAGGGAAGTAATTGAGTCACCATCCCTGGAGGTATTTAAGACTTGTAGATGTGGTGCTTAGGGATATGGTTTAGGGGTAGGCTCAGCAGTGTGAGTTTAACAGTTGGATTTGATGATCTTGAGAAGGTCTTTTCCAACCAAAAGAATTCCATGATTCAACCAATACCTATGACTGGGTTTGAATTTATCCTAAAAATCAGTGATCATACAGAAAACAACCCCAACCCTTTAACTGTAAGCCATTCCCATTTTACAAGATTCTTTACATCTTGTGTAAAATCATATGGGATCATAGAATATACTTAGTTGGAAGGGGTCCATAAGGATCATCAAGTCCAACTCCTGGCTCCACAGGGCCAGACAAGTCAGAGCATGTGATTGAGTACATCCTCCAGACACTTCTTGAAGTCAGTCATCTGTCAACAGTCATCATAACAGTCTTAATAAAGATGCCACTGATTAATAAATAAGAAAGTTAAAGCATCAATATAACATGCTTTCCATTTAACATGCTTAATTTAAGGATGAAAAACTGACAAAATATAGCAGGAAAAAAACCCAGCATTGTTACCACATGTGCTCTTCACTTATGTGAGCAAAGGAACATTGTCCTACAACTGCATTCACACTGCCAATTAACACATCGTGCTAAAAGACAGTCCTTTGACACTGGTCAAACAGGCTTACTTCATGGGAAAGAAGAATATAATTCGCAACAGTGTCCAGCAGATACTGGTCATTTTGGGTTCTGTGGCTTTTCCCCCTTTTTGTAGGGGCAGCATTATGTGGGTCAGCAGATATTTGTTTTATGTAAGTCTGATCACTCTCATGATTTTTGTCCTCACAAAGGCTTAAAATGGGTATTTTCCTTGTTTCAAAAGTTTGCTAGCTGAAGATGCTATAAATCCAGTTAGTAGGCTGTTGTTAGAAACAGTATTGACATAAGTGCTTTTTCCTTCTACAAGTTTGCATAAACATGAATTTGACAGCTCATGAGCAGAAACTCCTCTAGATGAAAATATCAATCAAAATCAACAGCAGCACTTTCAAAAAACAACCACATCTTATACTTGGGTTTGCAACTATTTTGAAGTGATTTCCACAACGATTTCCAGCTTCTCTTTGGGTAGGTATAGTCACTCTTTTTTGGATTTAATGGATTTAATCAGTTTGTACAAAATTCTATCATCTGTGACAGAGTAAATATGATCTTCCATACACCACTATAAAGGTGCAGACCAGAAGATCTGAAACATGTTTTTGCCTTTTCCATTCAACAACCCATTGTTAACCTGTGAATCACAAGTAGCCACAGATACCACTTTCTTGCTGAATTACTGACACTAAGCATTTTGTTTAGACTATCAATGCTTCTAAGGCTTTAAATGCCAGTGTATTGGTAACAACTTGATTCTACTATGAGATGAAATTGTTATCATGTAGATAGGTGTTGATTACTCATGCAGTAGTAACAGTGCCAAACGGTGCGGGCATACATGAAAAAATGTTCTGATTTTATGTAAAACTGGAAAGCATATCTTTTAAAAACAAAAAAAAACCAACTCCAACCTACAATGCAAGTGCATAAGCAAATTTTACGTGGGGCTTAGAAACCAGCAAACTTTTACCCTAACAGTCCAATTGTACATTTACATTAGAACATTAGAAGTTCTTTAGATCATTACACATTAAAACAGAGAAGTCCTTTATTTACTTTGCTTTAGATAAGCTACTTTGGGTACTAAAAACTGTGTAGCTAACTCCTATGTCATGTCCCAGAGCCATTAGTGGAACCCCATCTGAAATGATGCAAACATTAAGTGCTCCAGTTCCATCAGATTCGGTCAGATCACATCATAGATTGCATTTGCAGATTGCATTTGCTAAAAGGCGTGGAGGTCTTTCTGCTCCCTGCCTCTAGTTGTGCAACACTCTTTCTTACTGTGTCCTGACAAAAATGTTGGACTTGGGCCTTCACAAAGGTCAATTCAGTTTATTACAATGAGAATACAACATACTGGCAAAACCCACAGACAGTCCTATGTGGCTAATTGCAACAAAATATGGTTATAGAGGGGTCCAACAAGGAGCAGACATGAAACAAGGGAAGGAGAGACTAGCACAGATGGGACAGAGAGAAACAGAAGCAAGAATTTAGCCTTTTGTCTGCAGAGTGACTTTAAATGGCTCTGTGGAATGGGAAACTGCAGTCTAACTCATGGTTGGTTTGGATCTGTGTGTGCATGAACTGTAATCACATCTCTGTCTGTAGCACACATCTACCTATCTGACCAATGACTTTTTCTCCCATAGTTTTCACTATTAAATAACCTGGAAAGGAAAAAAAAATCAGCATTATATGTAAAAATATAGTAAGAATTGTTCTCAGAGTGAGGTCTTCAGATTAGTTGACATTTTAAACAGAAAATATAGTTGAACATTCTGGTTTGTCATTGCATACGATATATAATTGTTACTATTCTCTCCTGAATGTAGAAACGTTTCTTTTCTGATGATGAATAAAATCTTCCAGGAGTACACAGAAAGAAATTGAAACTTAATTTGTTTTCATTCACCAAGTGCAAGCTTGAAAAGATAATTTGTCATTTCTTGTTTTAGAAAATTCTGTTGATATGCTTATAGGCATAGCAGCTACATAAAAATTATGGTATAGCATATATAAATGACAGAACAGGAAATTGAATGCCACTTTCTTTAGCAAGTTCTCAGTCTTAATATCCTAGGCTTTTCTCTTTTTTGATGTTTATCATCCCAACCATATTTATGCATATCAGCAAATTTCCTTTTGGCTACATCTGAAAGGCAGCTGCATATCTTAATGCAAAAATAGACAGAGCTGATCTTGGACCTAACAGCTAAGGAAAGGTCAAAGATTAAGAGTATTTTGAATTGAAGTGGGCAAACTGAAGGAGGCTGATCGCTGCAAACCAGAAAGCTTTCTAGCCAAGGACACTTGTTACCTGAGATCAATAATTCCTTGGAGCTTAGAAGTGTACTTCCTAATGGAGTGTTTGAAGATCAGCGCTAACAAAAAATTTGCAGCCCTCACAGCAAAGGACAGCTGATAACACGGGAAGCAGACAGATAACATTTCTGAAATTAAGTTTCCCTACCAATTTTGGGAAAAAGGGATCTCTTAGCAGCTTTGGCATTTTTAATAAACTGTCAGCAGAGTAAGGCACAAAAAAAGTTATAAAAGTTCCTGTGGGATTCAGGCCTTGGTAAATGTACGAGAGCTTTTAATTCTACCAGATGGCCCTACGTATCACTAAGTCCCAAAGAGCTGCTGAGAAAACATTTACTTCACCCAAGCATGCTCTCACACAGAGGTCAGCGTGCCTTGTACAACACAGAGAACTTCACAAATTTACAGAAGGTCCTTCTTTGTAATTAGACAACTACTGGAAACCACAATATAACAGAACTAGCACTTACATACCAAACACACACTCCCCTCCCACAGGTGCTCTAGAGTAAGAAGCAAGAAACTAAGATGGAAATTAGGAAGAGAGCCATAATGGTAACTCCTAATTTTCTCAGTTGCACTTAGGCTTTGAGTGTCTTCCTTGGGAGGACAATCCTATTGTACAGTTCTATGGGAACTGATGATACACAAACAACAATTACGAGATCCACTAGTAAACATTTTGATTTCCTTTGACTGCCAACATTTTACTTAATAATTAAAACCCTATTTTGATAATTTCAGTATCTGAGTAACTTATTATTCTCCCCATGTGGCCACATGCAAAAGTCTACAGTATAACTATTCAAGTATTTTTCAAAGCAAAACATTTAATGCATAAATTTGAGGAAAAAATCTCCTATACTTTAAAAGAGAAAAGAATATTGAGAAGAATGTTATTAAACATGTAAAGTTAGAACAAGGGATAAAAATATAAATTGATTTTCCCCTAATTTAACAAATTAAATAGCGACACCAAAGTTTTGTTTTTCTCTTGTACAGTGGAGTATATGCCATTACAGCTGACACTTCTTATTTTTTCATTAATCCAATTCCTGACTGACCCACAACAAAACCAAATGTACACTGTTGTTTTCACTGAAAAGGTAAGAGTAGCCCTCTCAGGCTGCAGATTATATAGAAAAATCAATATCCAGTATGACAGAAGAATAAACATATTGTAAAGCTGTTACACGCACTGTAAATCTTATTAGCAGGTTAACGAGATCTGCAAAAGGAGTTATTTTATTAAAGAATTGCTTATCCCATTCTCCCAATACTACATAATTTCTACAGGTAGAGACATTCAATTAACATTTATCAAGGAAATGGCAAAATGACTGTCAGAATCCCACAAAAATGCCAATGTAAATGTGAATACATTAGGTGTGTATAGCCTATGCATCTAATTCTACTTATTTACATCATAGTTACACATTTAGTTAGTTTCAACAACACATCAGGAGCTGAAATTTGCAATGATGATATGAATGTTTATCTTTTTAAATAAAGGACTCTTATATCACACTTAATAAAGTGTATTAAAAACCCAGAAACTAGAAAATGCTTTTAACAGCTGGGTCATAATCTCCTAGGTTAGAAATGAATTCTCGGCAGTGTCAGGAATGGAGAGAAGGGTACCAAGCAGATAGTAAGTGTGCTTCACTGAATATGCCCCAAAGTGTATAACTGCATTGATCTGCTCATCGCTCTTGATCAACCCATCATCACCTTGCAGTATTTAATTCCTAATTGACTATCCTGGTTTCATCAGGAATATTTTTTTTTTTTTTTTTTTTACTAGCCCCTGGGATAGTGCTGTGTTTTGGATTTAGGAGGGGAATAATGTTGATACCCACTGATGTTTTAGTTGTTGCCAAGCAGTCAAGGACTCTCCAGCTTCTCATCCTGGCCTACCATGACAAAAGGCAGCACCCAAGAAGCTTAGGAGGCTTCTAGTTATCGTTCCACTCACAGTGGAATCTTCCACAATGTCAATAATCAGACTGGAGATGATATACATACTGTATATAAAACACAACTATTGGGAAGAATTGAATATTTTGAACATTTCAGATCTGAAGTATTTTTGCAGTAAGTTAGTAACACTGCAACCTTAAAAGTCAAATCTTAATCCTACTCTGCCACTTGTTCCCTAGCAGCATGTGGCTCACTAACACCTGAAAAGTCTATCACACATCACCATTAAACTACTCTGCATACGTTAAACTAACTGACCTAGATTGAAATATTAATATTTCTCCAGATTTTAAGAATGAGCATGCATATAATAGGATGCTTACCTTCTACTCTTACTTAAGAGGCAAAATACTCAAAAATCTTTTCAATTACAAAGATCCATAAAGCATTTAAAAGTACCAATCACAGCTCCCATTTTGCAAGACAAAAATCCAGGGACTTGCTCGAAAACCGTAAAGGAAACAAAAGCTGAATTTGAGATACAGCCAGTTGAGATACTACCTTGAGGATGGTAATCAGAGTAATAAGTTCACTGAAATGAAGCTATCAATTTTTCATCTTTGAACTATGAGAAGGAAAACAATACAAACATTAATCAACCACTGTAATCTTTGTATAGAAAGAACTGGCTTGTTTTCCTTTTTTCAATTATACACTTATAATGTCTACTGTGTAATTAAAACTGTTTTGTTGTAAACAATCAACATTAACAGTTGGTTTTACTGGTGATTGAAGTTGTTCTTCAAGTGAGAAATTTTTTGGTTGTGAAATCGAACTGAAACAGTAGTTCTCCGAATAAAGTGAATGCTAATGATATTGTGTAAGCTGAAAAGATATAGAAGCTGTTAACATATTAGTGAACTAAACTGAAATACATATTTAGTATAGTCTGAAAAATCCTATGCAAATAACAATATAACATTAGCTCTAATTTTAAAAGATGCTGAATATATGATATAGCAATATCCAAGATTTCAAATACATTTTCATTTCAGGAGCTTTATTATGTAAGATTTTTGAAATAAGTTGCTTTTAATTTCTGCTCAAATTTCCAACATGATTCATCTGTATTTTAGACTAAAATAACTTTGAATATGGCAGTAGATAGGAAGACCATAAAGCCCTTGGTTCAGTTTCATTTCCTGTAAAACAGCATATTATTTAATTAAACAGTCATCTTATCAGATATTGGAGAGTTTCCTGGGAATGTTATTTCTACCTAATGAAGGCTGAATGACAAGAGAGCATGTTTCTGTTACATACTTCTATGATAAATATTAAATTCAAGACACAAGTTTAAAAGTGCCTGTATAGGTTGTTTGGGGTCATTTTGGGTTTTTTTTTAATGGTTGTAAATCAGTGACACTGATTTGGTATGGAAACACCATATAACCTGAAAGCATGACAATACCTTCCATGCTGAGTCAAGAAGTTCCAATAAAATTGTACAGATGCTTGCAAGACTCTATTATACAATCTTAAAGCAGTGTTATAACTGATTGTATACACTCCTATACCATCATTTCAAAAGCTGTAACAAAACAAAAAAAACCCAATAGTTACAACACTAGCTCTTTAGCTTGGTTTAAAGAAATAATGTCATTATTCACAACCGGAAGAAAAGTTTAAGTAAACCCACAGGGTGTTAATTTTGATTTAGTTTTCAGTATGGGTAGGTAAACCAAGAGGTAAAACTAATAAATTCACTCTCTGTTAGTGTGCCCTACAAACTCAACAATTTATTGTTTACAGGACACATCATACTTTCTAAACTATAGATCTGTACATAAGTTTCAGATAAGCATCTAAAGTATGTGATTCAGAAAGAAAAAATATCAAAGGAAGTCTTAAAAACATCTTAGCTACAGTTTGATCCCGTTTCTTACCTTTGTTTTTTCACAATGGCAGCCATATTTTAATGAGTGCATAAAAAGGTAATGGCAAGCAAGAACAGTTGCATAAAATGCTAGATAATTACAGCAATGCATCTCCAGACTGATATTTCCAGTTTTCCAATACAAAAAACACAGGGTAAGATTTCCAAATGATTTGGGATTATTTCCATTCTTCTAAGCCACTGAATGCAGGTTCATTTTGGCAAAGTTTAAAATAACTTAGAAGTCCTCCCCCCTCCTCCTTCCCCCATCACACTAAAAAAAACCCAAACATTATTTAAAGGGAAAGAACACTACTTAGAATAAATTAATTATTTGAATAATAATTCTAATTCACATTTATGCATTTTGAATCTCACCATAAGTATATATTATGGAGAATTTCGCTGAAACCTTCCACAGTCCTTCCTTTGTGTATGCTTAAAAAGAATTTTCTCTACTTTATATTCCCATTAGCTGTTCAATAAGAGATGACCTTAAAATACCTTGTGATGTTTCTTGCTGCCACAGAAAGGACTGTGTTGTCAATGACAAAAGGAGATAATATAAGAAAAAACCAAAACAATCGGGAAAGAATGAAACAAAGCTGAAAGGACAGAACAAACCCTAATATTCATAACAGTATATGTACTTCATTATTAAATGTAATAGCTCATAATATAAACATTTTTAAATATTTTGATTGCAACAGGTTTCCAGTTTTCTACTTTTTTGCAGTTTAAGCCACAGAGATTGAGTGCAAATACATGGACTCTAGATAATGTACTGCACCTTCTCTGTATTTTGACCTTTTATAATTTGCACTGGGTCAAATAAAAACTGGACTTACTGGCTTAAAAAAAAAAAAAAAGATTTGGAGGACAAGATTTTGTCAAATTGAAGTTTTACCTATATTTCAAATCAACTTTAATGTAACAGGTTCTTTGAATCCACATTTTCCACAGCAGTTAGATATAATACTAACTGAATGACTAAAAAAAAAGATCCACCCAAATAAAAATGAAATGATAACCTTCTAGAGACATCACTTGCCACAAACTTTCTAAAATATACTTGACTTATATTCACAAGTGATGTAGCTAGTAGCTAATTATATGATTAACAGATGACACTATCACTGAAAACAGATAAAAAAAGTTTAAAAATTCAATTTTATATCCTCTAGTTTAAAACAACCTAATAAAATTGCTTTTTCTTCTCACTCTTGATTTCTATGAATGTAATTAGAATGACAACAGACTGCATGCATAAAGCGTAACACCACAGACTTGCCCAGTATAAGTTTGTGCTTGTGACAAAAGCATCAAACTTATCTCTCCTAGTTTAGGACTAGAATAATTACCTTCTTAAGCCTTACTTAACAGTATAATCTATGATAGAGGAATTCCAAAATTGTAATAATTTAAATTTGATTACAGAATGTAGAAACTAAGAAGTGCCACAGAATATGGCTTGCATCACCCGCAAGTTCATGCAAATCAGAGAGAGGCACCTGCTCTTCTAACATCATTATAGCCTTTCTAACAGCTTTTTATTAATAAAAATGGATGTGCACTTGCCAAATAAGTTAGGTTTTACTTTGCTAAACATTTCTATGATTTCTCTCTAGTAGGGATACATTATCTTGAAACAGAAGAACTACACAGACTATTGCATCTCACTGCTTTACCACACCATCTCTAGCTTCTACACATTTCAATATTTTCTAAGAAAATCTTTCCTGGAAGATATGCTCCAGAATCTATTATTTATACTGTTTTATCACTGTATTCATTCCTAGTGTATATGTGAGGTTTAACCAAACATGAAAATACATTTCAGCGTAGAAGCTAAATATCTATTAAAGTATTTGGTATCTGTTACCTAAAACCACATACTCTTAACACCTTTAAAAAATTATAACAAAATTACAATACCTGTAATATTTTAAAAGCATTAAAGCACTAACAAAAAAATTTGCTGTAGCTTAATGTTTCTTTTTCTTTTCATCAGCAAATCTAACTGTACTGTACATACACACGGGATCAGCTATTTTCAGAACTAAATCCAAGAACATACTCTGGCACAGTGACAAATATGGCCACAGTTAGTGAAATAGCACAAATACAAAGACATAAAGATCAAGAAGGAACACTCATATGTAAATAAGGCTGGAGCCTGAGCTCACCAGCCAACATGATTCACGTAGTTTATATTTCTGAAATAAACATATGTGACAAGATAATAGCTCGAAGGCAGTTGAACCTATCCTTCTGAGATAGGGCTGGCAAAAGAAATTGCTAAATATATTCATGATCAGATCAGAGATACACCAAAAAAGAAATAAATTGCTATTATTTATGTATGAGAGTTTGATTAAAAAATTCAGAAGGACTGGACATGGTAAAAGATTTAAGGGGTTTAGTATGAATGGAGGATTTTTCCTTGTGGAAAATAAATAATTGCAGCAAGCATCTTAAAGATGTTTTCCAAAAATGATGCTCTCATGATGAAGAGACAGAGCTGATACTTTCAACTAAAACAACCAGCAACTAAAGCAAAGTCTGCACAACAAACAGTGCCCCTGGGATGAAATGCAGACCTTCAGTGATGATGAGTTTTTCAGACCAAATCAGGATAGACATCAAATAATCACTAGAAATCAGATAAATGCAAGGAATTTTGGGCCAGGTCTTGGGTACAGTTCAAGATAATGGCATTATTCTTATCTTCAAACATTTCTCTGTAATTATATCTTCATGATTTGAACTATTTTTTTTTTTAGTGTAAAAACACCTTGGCATGCTCAGGAAATTCTTAAACTTAGTTAAGAAACTGTAATTTATACCTTTTATTTCCTCAGACCTCATCCACTTTGTTAAAATATTGAATATTTAGTACAATGCCATTAAAATAAATTTGTCTATGAGATCAAAATCACTTGAAGAGTAGAAATAAAAGATTTTTATTTTTATTTGTTACTCACTGAAATATCCCATTGGGTGGCATGCTAGATAAGTAACCTGTTAAGTAGTAAACTGCATCAAAGTACAAATCTGCAATCCTGAAATCAGAACCCACATCCTGTACAGCTCTTAAGTATTAACAAATATTGCTAGTCTTCCAAATTTCTCAGCTCTCCAGGATAGGGTGATCATCAAGAAGGGAAGACAACTGTGGGCGATCTTGATACATCACCAGAGAGCTAAGAAATTCCTGCCACTCTGCAAACAATCCTGAAAATCTGTACTACAGAGTGTGTTCCTTCATTCACAATGCCGTCATTCTTGAGTCACAGAATACCAGTTTGGAAGGATCACTGATCCTTGAGGATCAATGCTATTTGTAATCTTTATATGTTAAGTCACTTCTATTAATCAGATTGTACTTCACAGTTAACCACTACAGGTAAGACTGAAAATGTTAATAATCCTTCCACAGAAATTCATAAGAAGAATCCGAAAGCCTGATACATCCTAGATATTTACAAATTCTTCAGTGAAGTGGGGAAAAGGCAAAAAACTATATAGTTAAGTTTTAGTAGAAGTATTTGAGCTTATAAAAGTTCCTGAAAAGACGTTCATAAATAAAATCGCACTTACTGAAGTTATATCCACCAATCATTATTTCTGTTCTTTCACAAAAAAAATCCCATGAAGAAACCATAAATCACATCCATTGAAGGGAAAGATAAAAAGTTAAATTGTTGAGAATACAATTTCTCTTTCTTGTTTTTATAATTCACAGTTTATGTAAATTTAAATTAATGGACTGTTGTTAAAATACATTAAGTATTCACAGAAGTGGTTTGTTTGTCTTAGTATTCTGTAACTACTTGTTCAATTTTTCATCTTTAAGTAACAAAAGTTAACCACCATTCTGTCTCCTTAATTGAAATATTCTATCATGTTGATACATACTTTTCTCTTTTTGGCTTAACACTCTTTTTAAGCTATTTGCCGTGTATTCTTTTTTCCTTTGGAAAAGTAACTTTTTCAATTATCATGTCCCAGTCATTTATACTTTAAGCTATTTACATAGTTACATTCTACTGGTTGCATCATAATTACCCCTGGGCTTCTCATTCAATATATAAGAGCTTTTTTCCAAAAATATAGAAAAGCCACCTTTTGTCTTGCAATATTTTAAAAAAATAAAAAAAAATCCTTTATAATCATTTAAATGTATCACATCTTGAATAACAAGTACTACTTAGACTTCACATTAACAGACATGTATTCTATTATTCCTCTAATGTCAACCAACTTAAAATAACTGATTTGGTATAATAAAGGCCAAAGTTCTCACATTAAAATGAACACTCTATATTGACATGACAGTGAAACAAGCCTAATAAATTCACATGTAGATTGTATACCCATTATTCTTGTATAAACTGGCATTCAACTCAGTGGCACAGGCAAATGCTACTGAATACCAAGTCAAACTGCTTATTTTCTTAGTGCCTTAATAAAGAGATCTCTAAATTTTGTTCAGTGTTTGTGAACATTATCATAAATTTCTGATTCCAGCTTCAAATTCAAAATTGGTGTAAAAAGTGATAAAAATAAGTATCACATAATGCATTTGCTTCTTTGGTATAGGGTAAATTAAATTAAATGATCCCAATGATAATCCACCTCATCTATGTACCAACAACCAAATTTTCTAAAGACTCCAAGTTTTATTATCATATACCTGCTTTTCCTTCTCAGCTCACTTATGTAGAAAAGGGAGTCTACAGACCAACATCTAATAATCAGTACTATCCCTTTCAAAAACACTTTTATCACCCAAAGCAGCACCATCCTTACTCTAATTTATAGTTCCTGTATTTTATCATCACACTTATATTAGTCATGACATAGTCCCAACGTTGAATGCTATACAGACAACAGCCATACACGTCTTCTGTTAGATCTGTCAGTTATTTGGTAGATATCAGCTACCTTTTCAAATGAATGAAATACTAGGAAGTTGCATTGAGATTACCTGTAGTAAATCTCAGTTGTATTTTATACACCTGTTTTGAGTTATTCAGTAAATGTTTATTCTAAAGTCTTGAATGCTATTAAACATAGAGGACCTACTGCTAGAAGGCCTGTGACACCACAGCAGCTAAAGCTAAATACATACACTACTACTGGGCCAGATTATAACTATCAATATCCATAAAACCTGTTGACTGTCAGATCGAAACAAATTTGAATATGATTAGATGAATTGAGAATTTGCATATGTTACTACTATGCTTGTGTACAAAATTAACTGGCTTTGTAAATGGAAGTACCTGCTTCCCTCCAACAAGACTGCTATTGTGGCAGTATCCAAAAATACCAAGACATGCAAAAAACAAACCCCAACCTATACCACTTTGCAATGACCAGGTTTTAAATTACATCTCATTAAAAAAAGGTGCAGTCTAAAGAGCCAAGAAGGTGTCTGATAGCTAATTACAAACCCGCCTGACTCCCTGTTTCCCTAGCACACTCCATTACCATTAATTGTTTAAATAAGCAATATTTAAATATATTTTAAAAAGCTTACTTTTACGTGCATACAACAAGGAACAAGTTTTGGAAAAATCCACCCACAATGAAGTTACTTATCTTCATCTGCTGTGTGGATCTGGATACTCAGTATGTGCATGTATCCTCGCCCCAAACCCAACGCTGGCCTGCACTGTCAGCATCCTGTTATTTTTTTCAAAGTTCTATTTCTCATTCTGTATTTGATGGAATTTTAGAGCACATTTCATGTTATGTGCTACACAGAAAATGTAACAACTACATAACTGTTATTTCCTTCTCCTTGCCTATTTTAAATCAGCGTGTCTAGACATTTACTTAGAATTACAGAAATTGTAGTATGTCTAGTGTAAAAGGGAACAGAACATAATTGTAGGGACCAAAGGAATGGCCTTTATAAATAGAAGGTAACAAATTAAATACTATTTTTTGTGCTCAGTGAATAGCTTTACTTTTTATCACTCTCTTCAGTTTAATAATTTACCATGATATCTTTGCCTGTAGCTTGAAATTTGAATGCAGGCTGTGAATTTTTCCACAAAGCCTAAACCAAATTAGGTACAGTAGAATTAAAAACTAAATATGATTTGCTTTACTTCCTATGCACTTAAATTAAAAAAGGCAAATAAGGCCTCAGGGAGATCATCTTAGCAGATAATTATTCAATCAAAGAACACTAAAACACTATTAATATTATATCAGGGTCTTGGCATTACCATTTTAAACAAATGAAGGATAATAATAGAAACATTCAAGCTTGAAAGATCAAAGCATGTTCTATTTCAAAGTTCTTTGTAAGTGGAACAAGAAAATCTTTACAGGATATTACTATTCTTGTAAAGTAAATAACCTGCATTGTTCTATAAAATATTTAAAATTATGCTTTTAGTTGTTACTGTTATTTTTAATTTTGGAGTAGTTTTATTTTTGTTACAATATTTCACAAAACATTTTCCACAATACAGTCATCTTACAGAACTATAACTAGACCTACTTAAAAATATTACTCATCTAATCTGAGGCTACATCAATCTAAATACAAAACAGCTACTAACAGAATGATTAAGAGGACTTACTGTGTTTTAATAATAAAAATATTAATCCATGATTACCAGTATTGAGTCACGAAAGAAGGTCACAACAAAGTTTCTAAAGAACACAGAAGAAAAAGAAACCTGAAAGGGGGCACTTTCTTTGGGAAACTGGGGAAAACACAATGAAAGATTGTGTCATGACACCGTAAGGTATGTAGATAGTGCACTAACACGCTACATGGAAAGATTTAAACTAGTCAGATCTACTTATAGACTACATCAACCCATAAAACGTTATTAGTTCTCAATGTTAAACACGCAATCTTCCAGTACTTTATTCTCCTGCACAGACCCGGTTAGCATCAGCCACTTATAGATGACAAAAGGTTTCCATTCTTTCAGGCTTAGTAAGATCCTAAAAACAAAATGTATGAAATAGGTAGAACCAAATAATTTATTTCAGTGCGGAAATTCTGATCCCTGCACCCTGTGTCAATTAGTCAGATTGCTTGGTGACAATTCTGATGCCTTAGCTTCACCTTTTTTTCTAATCACATGTTTTTGTTTTTAGACAATGACACCAAGGGACAGAAAGTTGATAAAATGCATCAGAATATGACATATGAAATATAATTAGTAGAATTTTAAAAATATTTCTCCCTTTTATTAATAGAAGTTCTACAAGCAACATACCTCTTTTTTCTCTGTGCACTTCTTCCAAACGTTTTTCTTGCTTTTTTATCTGTTTACAGAGATACAGATGTTCGGTCTCCTTCATCTGTGTGAAGTGCTTGAGCTGTTCTCGGCTCTGCAGTAAGTAGCACTTCAGCTTTTTTTCCTTACTTTCTCTCTCCTTTACTTCTTCACACAGCCACTGAAGCTTAGTCTATGTTAAAAAAGCAGGACAATAGAAAGTAAAGAATTCTAATGAAAATAAGCAGGCATAAATGAAAATAAGAGGAGTCACAGATTATTCACTTTACCTGTTACTGAATAACAATAATAAAACGGGACATTCAGATATTTTAAGAGAACACATGTTGACCACCAGAAAAATCTCAAATGAAAGATACAATTTTGGCTGATAATTGTAGCTGAAAAAACAATACATTTTTTCTGCTCTAATTCCATTCTTATCTGTGCTATCAACAGTAGAAGTCTTTCTTTTTCTTCAAGTCTTATATAAACCATACAGCATCAATAACGTTAAATTATCTAATACGCAAACAGTTGCAATTTTTCCCTAAGTGAATTCTCCTGTGGCTGAACTTTTACATAAAAAAAAAGCAAAATGTCTTCTACAGTTTCTTGTGATCCTTAATTTGATCACGACAAACTCCTTTGTAAAAGTTATTGGATAAGAAACTTGTTTATGTGTGTGAGTTGAGGGAGCAAGAATAAAGCTGCAAAACAAAAGACAGGGGTTGTAAGTTACCAGTCACCACTGTGAAGAAGTTTTCAAGCAATACATATGGCTGAATTACAGGATTCAAAAGATTCAAACAAATGGAGATGCAAAATAGTTCATTTGATTCTTGAAAAATGAACTGTTTCATTTAAAAAATAACAACTTATAAAACATAATTTCTTGCCTCATTATAACCCTGTAGGAGAAATCTAATCTACTGACTACATTATTTTTTTCTTGTCTGAAAATAACTCAACCGGATCTAAAGGCTGTATCACTGAAGTAACTCCAATACTTAAAAAACAAAAAACAAAACAAACCACCACATACCTCTAAAAAAAGAAACCAGCAATGCTATTTATTTTTCCATAGAGAAAGCTATTTCTTTTTGATAGCAAAATTTGAATAATTATTCCATCAGTTGAAATAACAGTCTGGGAATATCACAATTGTCACCTAAGGCATGCTTTTGTATTTTTCCCTTTTTGCCCTTTAAGTGATTTCAAATGCATTTTCAACTGAATGATTGCAAATGTTTCATATTAGCTTATGCAGTAAAATTTCAGGAGGTTTGACTATTACCTTCGTTTCTGCTAACCAGCGATGAGGATCATTCAGCACCATTGGTGTAAGTGATATTGCCTACGGAATATTAGAGGAGAAAGAAAAAGGAATAAACTAAGGAATTAGACATAGAAAAATAAAGTCTTTCCAGCTTACTAGAAAATGATCAAACATATATGCTTTGCAAAAAATCCATCTCAGGAATCAGCCAAATCTTGAGCGTCCAATGTTGAGGAATCCATCGCTTCCCTCTAAAGATTATTCCAATGTCTGACTGTTCTCCTTGTGAAACATTTCCTCTTGTGTCCAATCCCAATCTGCCCAGGAGTAATTTGCAATCATTCCCCCTTGTATTTTTCACGCGACTCCATCTTCTTTCCAGACATCTTTTTAAGTATTGGAACACGGTAGTGATGAGGCCTCTAAGCCTTCTTTCTCAAGGCTGAAAAAACGAAACTCTCTGTGCCTTTCCTCATATGACAAACTTCCCAGACTTGAAGTAATCTGGTGGTCCTCCTCTGGATCCTCTTCAGCCTGTCCACATCTTTTTTGTGTGGTGAGGATCAAACCTGAATTTTCCACAGATGACCTGACAAGCCCCAAGTAGTGTGACACATGGCTAGTGTGGTTTTTGCAAGTATAAGATTTCTTATAACAAAAGACTGAGTGGAAAAACAAATCTGAACAATGTACATGGAATTCTTTCCTTGGAACTCTAGCATTCAGAGGTTAAAAAAAAAATCCATCACATTTTTTCATCAGGGAAGTTTAAGCCTGATGTTTAAATTCCCTGAATGCAAGTATTTATCCATTAAATTCCTCACTGCTCACCTCAGCTGCAGTGGCAATTTCTTCTTGAACTAAGAACTTGTCTGAGACCTTTTAGAAACCTTGGCAATACTCAAGCACTGCGCAGAGTAATAAATATAGTAAACTTCTTTTTTAAAAAATAAAAATTCAGATGAGCACCACAACAATGTATAACATTTGTTTTCATATTTGCTGTCTAGTCAAAAAGTTGAATTCAAATCTGAAGGGAGGTGGGGAGGAAGCGGGGCAGAGTATGAGTTGATGTCTGTGTGGTTGTTTTTCAGCTGCCAGCCTTTTAGGTCTTTCTCAGAGGCCTCTCACCTCTAAGGAGGTGGCATAGGAAAGCCTGCCCCAAAAGTCTGGCTGATGTAAAGTCCTTTCGTACAAGTGAACAGAACTATTTCTCACCAAAAAAAAAAAAGGCAAAAAGACATTGTCAAAAGAAAGCAGTAATGATTAACACATATTCCATTATACTACTTAGCAGTGTGTATCTGTACCAGCTAAACACCCATAATCCTATTGTGCATAAGTCAATACCAATTATGTGATAGGTGACAACAACGCCTACAAATTCTGCTACAAACATTAGTTATAAAAATAACAAAATCTGCAGCATACTTAAAACTTAGAATTACTTTGAATTTCTCCATGGAGTCCCGAGAAAAAATTTCACAAGCAGCATCAATTTCACTTCCTATCACAGTGAGAATGGATTCCTGTTCCATTTCTAGATGACGCAGCTGGTCCTTAAACTGCAATCTGACCTCATCCATCTTTCTCAGATGATCTTCTTCATTGCTGATCTGTTTATCCTGGAGTGAAAGAGGAAGAAAAAACCCAAAGAAATTATTGCACAATATACATCCTATAGTTACCCATACCTTGAGTTCCATTTCTTGCCATGGAAAATCATACCTTTCATTAGTACACAAGCTGCACTCTTTATTCTCCTTATTGTCTTGTAAATAAGATAGGAATAAAGTGCTACCAAATCCAAACCAAACAATTACAGAGTTTCTTTCCAGAGTCAAAGAACAGGCATTCTGTTATAAAACTCTTTCATGAGTAGAAAGAGAGCCCACAACAACCCCCCTTAGCCTTTGCCATGAACCTGCTACACGCATCTAATCATCATTACAAGGAGATCCCTGAAGAAAATCCAGTATTGCCACTCATGATCTCAGAGGAAAAGTATTTAAAGAATCTCTCACAGGACAGATTTTTTCCCTGGGAAACTGTTTTTATGTTATAACTTCAGATCCTCATCCTGACGTAGAGCCACCATGTAAAACTAAACCTGGTAGCAGTTATGTTAAACAATATATTAATTACAATGCATAATTTGCTATAACAAAGCTATCTTGTGAGAAGTTAAATTAGCTTACACCTGTCTGCTGCTGAGATCAGAAGAATGTTATACAAAGAGTAAACACTTTAACAGGCACCTTTCCATATTTGCAGGTACACCAAGAATGGTGAGAAAAGAAAGAATAACAACTGTGAAAATGTATTGATTACAGACCTCTGCAAAGACAAGGTGCAACTGTTTAAATTGTACTTACTGGAAATCTTCATATACTGCTTATAAGGCACGACTGTGGAGATAGGTATCCTAACATTCATATCCTATGAATAGGATACATATGGAATTATAGAAACATTTTGGTTGGAAAAGACCCTTAAGACTGAGTCCAACTGTACACCTAATGCTGCCAAGTCCGCTACTAACCCACGTGTGCAACATATCTACGTGCCTTTTAAATACCTCTAGGGATGGTGAGTCAATCACTTCCCTGGGCAGCCTGTTACACTGCTTGGAAACACTTTTGGTGAAGAAAATTTTCCTAATTCCCAACCTAAACCTCCCGTGGTGCAACTTGAGACTATTTCCTCTTGTACTATCACTTGTTTGGAAAAGAGGACAGCACCAACCTCACTTCAGCCTACTTTTTCAGGAGGTTGTATACATATATGCATAAGTGCTATGTCTATTAACAGAACCAGTGTTTTTTAATATACCTTCAAATGTGAAAAAACTGTACCTAACAAGAAATCTGTTATTCTAACAAGAAACCTGTTATTCTAAGACCCCTTCTGACAGTGGTCCATGTGAAATGAATGAATAAACTTCTTCAACCATGTTAACATAAATGCTTATATAAAAGAAAAATTATTTTCTGAAGGATAGGAAATTACTAAATTAACAAACAAGAACAAGAACCTTCCAGTTAAGAGCTAAAATTTCTACAATTTACAAGTAAATTTATCTTGAAAAATTACAAAGCATTTCCTGAAATATGCACAGGTTTTGTCCATTTTGTTGAATTTTAAAGTAGGAAATAAATTTTGTCAAATCTTAGAAATAATCATTTTTCAACACTGTCTTAACATGATTTAGTCAATACTGACAGGCATGTGTTTTACACTGGAGAAGGTCAGACATCACGCACATACAGAAATGCTTATCTAAAATAACAAAGTTGCAGGAAGAGAAGTTTAAGATATTTTTTAAAAGCGCAGTGTAAAATGCATTCATGTTAAAAAAACTTTAAAACCAATGCTGTTGAACCAAACATGACATAAGTAGAATAAAGCAGAAAGAGGAATTACGAAACACATGTTTTCAGGAACTCTGTATTTATCACTACATTTTTAAAAAGAATTGAGAGGCTGGAAGTTAATATTTGACAGTAAATACTAACAACCATAACACTAGACAACAAGAATGGTTGGCCAAGTCCCAGAAAAACACTGCCAGTACAAGAAAGGGATGTGTATTCCTTTAAAAACTTGCTATGCTTTTCGAGCAGAAAATAATTTTCATCCACTAAGATTTTTTTCTTTTTTACTATGCCTACATTGCTTGCTTACTTCAAATTAGCTCCAAATTATCAATAACTGCATTGCAACTTTAAGAAAACATTAAGAAAAACATGACTTCTACTCCTAATTAGTACTAGTGAATCTTTGGAGGGATACAACTTATGATTCAGCAAAAGTCCTTTTGCCTTCTTTGATTTATATATACAGTCATACTACAATGCACAGTTTATATATTCTTTAATATATAAACTGTGCAGACATATTTTGCATTTTAAGTTATCATTTATTTTAGGTATTTTTCAGCAGACTGATGAATCATGGTTAAATCCAGGCAAGTTTACCTTGGAAAAAGAAAAAGAGTTAAAATCCCTTTTCTGTTAATTTCCCTAAACTCCCCCCAAACCCACAATATTTAAATACAATTTGATAAAATGCCTGCTTTAATTTGAAAGGAAAGCATGTCCAAAAAACTGAACCTTAATTGCAAAGTAACGAGTTCAAAGAATAAGTAACCAAGTCACCCACCTGACATGTTCTCAATCAGGTCTCCCTACAGATAGACACGTTTATAAATTTTGTTGCGCTTACAGTCTTTGAATCAAGGGAATGCTGTGCACTATTATTTTGTGTACGTCAAAATTTGCCTACCCCAGTCTCTTACAAAATTTATCTCCCTCAAGCTATCTATTTTTCTCTGTTTCACAGATACAAAGCCGTAAAAAATTAAAAGTATGTAGATTAAGGATTCTGGGAAAGTCATTACACTGTACATGAAAAAAAGGAAGTTAATTTTTTTAATGTTCTGTTCAGGTACAACAATTAGTACCAATATCAAGGCCATTACTGTTAGATCGAACTTTCCAGAGAAAACATAGTCACAATAAACTTTTTTTTTCTCACTACTATCAGCTAGAACACACTTTCCTTCTCTCACCTTGATATGTACTGTTTTCATTTCAATGTCATGGTCTAAGAAAAAATGCATTTAAACAACACTAGACATATTACGTAAGTCCCCACTGCTGTCAAAATATTTTTATTTTAATTATTCTTTCATTATCGACCATCTAGTGTTTTTTTAATTGCAATCTTCTTTAAATCCTGTGTTAGCAAGTGCTTAAGAATTACTATAAATTATTATGTCATGAATGATAAATAAATAACTATCCTTTTCTAACTAATGTCGATTCATAACAGCACAAATGTGGAAAAAACTCATTTTTAACTNCTTTTTATGTTAAAATTGGTAAAACTTTGAACCAAGCAAGTTTTTAATTTCAGGACTGAGGTAGAATGTGTATTTACAGGGTTTCAGAACTACACTCAAAATATTTACAACCTATCTGGAAAATTACTGCCTCTGTTAAAACAAGTATACAAAATATCATTAGTACAAATTACTAACTTCAGTGTATATTTAACCATATAATCACAATTTACTCAATAAAAGTGCGATATGTAGTTATGCAACTACTGACAGTTAATTGCATGGTTCAGACTACTTCTCCTTTATTTTATCCAGACCAGTTAAAGTCGTTAAAGTGCTTGCTTTCCAATGTAATAACACTGAATCAGGAGCAACTAAAAGATACTAACTTGTTTATTAATAAAATGCTATATTTCATCATTTACTATATGAACAGTCACATTTCTGAGAAATTGTGCTGAAATTTGACATTCTAAAACCTCTTCGAAACAAACATCAAAATGAACTATAACAAATGTTAAACATTTATTCACATTCTGAAAGTGTTTCTGGTTTATGACAGTATTTATGTGTCATGAAATATAGACACAAAAATGCATCATCCCCGAAAGACTGCAAGTTCTTTAATAGGGCCATGACAATAATTACAAAAGTAAGAGCTGAAAGGATCAAATCGTACTAAAATACTGCAGCCTCATGTCTCATTCTGTTCGGATCAGACAACTATTTCACTATTTCTGAAGTAAAAACTTTTGACCTAACACCGTTACCATTACCTTTTACAGCCTGAGCCTCAAACTTCTATGGTGACCTACAATAAAAGCATGTGTTAAATGTTTTACAGCCCATGCTTTATTACCTTCGTTACTCAATAGAGAGAAAAAAAGTGAGATGGGAATTCTTTGGTGTAAGTACCTTTAGCATTCTAATCTGAGCCTCTGCATCATCCTTTTCTTGTTTAAGGCGTTTCATGAGGTCTTGAACATTTCGTTCATGTTTGATTTTAACATTTTGTAACTCTGATCTGAGATCTGCCAACTCCTGTTGGTGAACTTCTCTTTCCATTTTTAGCTGTCTGTTAGCTGAAGTAATTTCTTCATGCTTAGATTCCTGCTGTTTTTGGAGATCCAAGAGACTCTTATGTAATTCCTTTTTGACTTTCTCTTCTTCTGCTATTCTGTTTGTTAGTTCCACACGTACAGAGCTTAAGTTTTTTACATCTGCTTGCATTTCTAAGAGTCTTTCTTGGTCTTTTTTATGGATCAAGATACTAGTTGCAAGTTCTGTCTCCAAGTGTTCCTTTTCAGCTTGCATTTGATTTTGTAGAAAGACTTGTTTTTTCAATTCATTCTCTAACTTATTTACAGTACCTTGAACTTCTTTGATCTCTCCTTCAAGAGATACCTGATGAGACTTCATTTCATTCAGTTTTACCTCTTTGCAGTGTAGTAGTTCTTCCTGATGGGCTCTCTTTGTAAGCACATCATTCAACTCTTTCCGAAGGTTTTCTATTTGGTGTATAGCAGAGAGAAGTTGACTTCTGAGGTCATCCTTTTCTTTGACAGACTAAGAAAGAAGAAAGAAATCCTGCGTGATCTAAAGTAATTGATGAAAATTGTCAGAAAGATGTCCTTAGACACTTCTAAGGGACAATTAGCACACATGTTTTGTTTATGCTTATTTAGATATTGAAGATTTGTGATCTAAAACATTACATGATCAGGCAAGGATAGTTTTGGTTACTCTCCTGCTATTTTCACCTTCATTTTCTCACCCTACACAAGGGGTTGGATACCACTGTCTACCAGTATCAAAGATAACCATAGGCAAGACTTTAACCAAGTTATCCCAATAACTCCAAAAGAATGAATCACAATTTTTCAGTAGCTCACTTAGTGACTGCAAATATTTGGAACATCTCATTTAATTGCAAGCTATGCTTGTAACACAATTTTGAAAACTCGCCATCAAACCTTTGAAATCCTATAAGAGAAAACAAAGGCAACAAACTGCCATTTCTGCCTTTTTCTTTATTATTTATTTTGATAGTTTTGTCTCAGATGTTAATTGCCTGTTTATTTCAAATCTGGTTAAATTATATTCATCTCATTCCCTGAAGCTTATCACAAATGCTGCATCTGGATTGATGATATCCTCATATGGAAACTGTCTTTTGTATTGAGAACATGAAATACTATTTGTATTTTTTCTCCACCATAATGACGCACAGTTTATTTGATATTACATATCCTGCAATAAAGAGCTTTTTCAGGAGCAACACTTACCTCAAACTTGTTGGCAAGTTGCTGATTTTAAAAATAAGAACAAATAACGACAGCATTTAAGAAATGTAGCTTAAACCAAAATGACTGCATTTAGCATTTTTATGTATTTATCACATAAAAAGAGGTAAAATCTATGTCAAGGAGTCTTATGTAACAAAGAAAACGTTAATGTGGTCAGCACTATCTATTGCCATTACAAAGACCGGTTCATGCACTTATGTGAACAGTGATTTCTGAACCTTTGGGGGCTCTCCATGCTTGTTACCCACAACTCTCCTCTACTTTTTGCTTCTCATTTATCCATTACAAGAGACATATAGGATTTCTAAATTATTTTTTCTTTCTTTCCTTAAGTCCTGCATTTATCTAGGCAAGAGATGACTAACTTAAATATGATGGACTACACCAGCAGAACATCCAAGATAAGGTAAATGCTCACAGCCTGAAGCTTAGCACTATACCAGCCACTACAGGATCAGACACATTTTGACCTATCCACTGGAAAATACAAAGACCCACAGACACATTACAAACAGAATGATGGTTTCTACTACTATTCCAACATAGGACAGTCAGCATTAGTACTGATGTGACTGCTTGCCTGCCTTTTGTCAGGAGTAGTAAAGACCAAGGAATTCTGCTAAGATGGATTTAAAAAAAAAAAAAAAAGACCAAATGTTTTTCCTGAGAAACTTCATAGGAAAAAGAAGAGAGGAATAAGTGGTTTGCACACTGAACAGAAACAAATTAAAAGCCCAGAAATGTTACACAAACAATTTTTTCTTTTTTTTTTTTTCCTCTCAAAAAGTTCTGGAAAAAAATATAAGGAAGAGACTGAAACAAGACATACAGGAAAAAAATAGCGAAGACAGACTTTCTATCCAGGTGAATAGAAAAGCTTATGAACCACATTGTAGGTGTTAGGGTAGGTGTTAGAGTAGGTGTTAGCAGAGCAGCATGTTCATCTCAAATGCAGCTAAAAGGAGCTTTTCTTGCTCAAATCTCTGCCTATTCTCAAACAAAAATACCTGCTTTTCTGCCTCTGAGCATCAAATCCAAACTGAGTTGCAGTCCTTATGATATTTCAGAACATGTAGTCTTTGTTGGCAATAACAGATGTCAATACTAAGTCCAGATTAAGAAAAACTTACATACAGGATGGAATTAAGAATAGGCTAGATGCCCCAAAGTTCATATAGCATTATGGTCTGCTAGCAATCTGACCTACACAGTGAACATAAGAACCTGCTTTCAAAGATATGATTACTGTCCACTCAGTGAGATAATGTATAGTTGAATATGGGTTATTTTTTAATGTGAATCAAAAATTTTTACAAAAAACCCAAAACATTATTTCCTTACAAAATTAACTAAAAATAAACTATGTAAGAGTAACATTTAGAGCAACTTTCTTCTTTACAAGTAGAAAGCTTTGATTATACTAAGGTACTGAAATAAAGACTGCATAAATGTGGAACTTCCTAATAGCTAGAAGATATTGCCATCTATTAGCTGTTCTGTAGTTTACCAGAACATTTTTGCATAAACAAAAGTACTTTTCTAAACGTATAAAACAAAAGGTACAGAAAACCCCAATCTTACCTGACTGTTCTTGTCCATCAGTTCATTGATAGTTTCATTTTGTTTTTCCACCTCACGATCCAGTTTCCTACATTTCAGCTTCCACTGGCGGATGGTTTCCTGTGCTCTCACCTTCAAGTCTTCTCTTTTTTTTTCAGTCTCCAGCCTGAGTGCCTCTGACTGCCTGAATTCAGTGAGGTACCGCTCTGCTTCCTTGGCACTCTCTTCAACTCGTTGAGCTAACTCAGCAGACTGCAGTTCAGTTTGTCTACGTCCATTCTCACAAGTCTTGTAATAACTCTCTATCTCCTTTAGCTGGTCCAGCATTTTCTCCTGTTGTTTCTCCCTGTTTTCCAGGTCAGATGTTAACACCTGGAACCATCACAGCAAAATATAAAAATTCCAACTCTAAAAACGTACAATAAGAAACCTCATCAAACAACATACAGTGATGTTAAACCACATTTCCATGTCAAAAATTAACAGCATAAAAGATCTCTTTGACTACCGGGGAAAGCCCAGATAACCCAAAAAATCTTCCCCTCTGCAGTGGTGAAAAATATCAACACAAACTGAAATAAATGTTTAGTCTATCCCATATTTCACTTTTTGCATTTGTTCTACTTCTAGTTGTTCTCATTAAGTTTGAGAAAGAATAATTTACCATGATCCTTGAATGTTACAAACTAGTCAAATAAGTAATAAAGCAAATAGTAAGATGCAAGGAGATTAATATAAACAGATGAGAGGGAAAAAAAAAACATGGTCAAGGGAAAAACAGCATTGACCACAACAAAAATAATCTAGAGAGCTAGATGTTACCCAGTTTTATGCTGCTTGCTTTTATGGAAGTAACATGCTGAATAATGGTGTTTTGGCAAGCACTGATGAATACAAAGAGAATAGATCAGGTTGTTAGTTGTTTATTGAACAAAGTGTAAGATATTTGAAAATGTAGCAAACCTATTTGAGCCAACATTAGTTGACTTTTTCATACAGAATAAAAAATGGGAGAATGAAACCACAAATTTTACAAGAGCTATTTCAAAACTGATGATATTTCTCAGAACAGTCTCAGAAGGAATTCAGAAAAAAATGTTCTCCATATACCTTCTGTAAGTGCATATTCAGAAACAGCTTAATGAAGCTTCACTACCAAAACAGAATTTTATTATCATCATGATACAGACTTTTACATTAGTATTCTTTATTTCAGGCCTATTTAGACTGCTTTCATAATACTCAGAATTTTCATTAATGACTTAGATGATTTTAATAGGCCTGCTCTGTAGTCAAAGATATTATCAAACTTGAAGGAATGGAAATACTTTTAGAGAGGGATAGATTTCAGAACAACTGAATCAAATTGGAGATGTGGTTTGAAATAAACTGTGTATAAATCAGAAGGATCAAGGTAAAAATACTTCCCCTAGGAAAGAATAAGCAACTTTACAGATGCACATACAATGACTATTTAGACTCCTAGAATCACTTGGGTTGGAAGAGACTTAAAGATCATCAAGTCCAAACACAGCTTAACCCTGCCTTGTCCACCTCTAGATTACATCTTCACGCACATCACCTACACACCCTTTAAATCCCTCCAGGGATGGTGACTCCACCACTTCCCTGAGCAGCCTGTCCCACCACCTGACTACCCTTGCAGTAAAGAAATTTTTCCTGATATCTGACCTAAATCTCCCTGGTGCAATTTTAATCTATTTCCTTTTGTCCTATTCCTTGTTACCTAAGACACCAACCCCCGCATCTCTACACACTCCTTGCAAATAGTTGTAGAGAGCGATAAGGTCTCCCCTCAGCCTCCTTTTCTCAAGGCTAAAAATCCCCAGCTCTCTCAGCCACTTTTTATGGGACTTGTGCTCCAGACCCTTCACCAGCTTCATCGCCCTCCTCTGGACACACTACAGCTTCTCAAGGTCCTTCTTGTAGTGAGGGGCCCAAAACTGCACCCAGCACTCAAAGTGCAGCCTCACCAGTGCTAAGGAGAATGTGACCAG
>VXBZ01008633.1:21738-51379 GCA_013399135.1 Heliornis fulica
TGATAAAATAACCCTTTCCAGCCCAAATTCTGAAAAGTGCCCTTCATGACAGACCTATTCTAAGCAGCTTTTATACTTTGTTTTTAAAATCACCATACAAACATAAAAAGACAACATAAACCAAAAAGCCATGACGAAACTAAAACCTGTCGTTAGCATGTGACACTGACCAAGAGTAGCCCATACTGTTTCACCAACAGTTCACAAGGACTTCTGCAGTTTCATATTCGATATCGGACAGAGGTACTAAAAAAAGGGCTGCCAGTCTGATCTGTTAAAGCTGGATTCTTCATCAAGCCCGGGACTGGAAAGGGTTACAATTTTTTTGTTTTTCCTTTAGTGCTGATGATTGTTAATTCCGTTTTATCTCTCTGGTTTCCTAGATGGACTCCCCACTGAGAAGATCACCTGGAAGAAGAGTATTCAAAGGTGTCGGGCTGCCGATAACTCTGCCGTCGTCGGTGCTCGGGGGTCCCCAAAGGCTGCTGGAGTACTGAGGCACCCCACCCCACAGCAGGTCGCTGCTGCCCTTGCCCCCCAGGCAGGGAGTGTTCCAGTGCCCGGCGTCGCTGCGCACCAAGGCGTGGGAGCTGCTCGAGGAGCCCAGGCGGCTCTGGTTGGTTCCAGTGTTGGACTGCCAGCTGGAGGTGGGCGGCAGCGGCTGGCCCTGGGCTAAGAAGCGGTTCACTTCTTCTTCGCCAGCAAACTCGGCCAGGATGGTAGTGTTTCCCAGGACACACCTGGGGGGGCAAAAAAATGAAAAAAAAAAATGAAAGGTGGGGCCAAGTGACACAAGGGGTGCAAAGGGAACTTGGAAAGTCTGAGATGAGATGGATGCTGACGCACCTTCCCCTGAGTTGAATCCATACCTGCTCACCCTCAGCAATTTAAACTGAGACTTCTCAATTCTATTCCCTACTCACCTTCCTGCATCCACAGGCAAACACACAAAAGGAGAGCACCTTGCTGAACTACCACAGGAGCTGAACTCCACATCAGGGTACAGACATACCAGCCTCATCGGGAACAAACGGTGCTGATAATGACACACTTACTATAACACGATTTCAAAATCCATTCTCTTCACATTAATTTGTCCTCAAATAACATATTCTAGCATTTAAATCCTGCAACAGCTTCAATCATTTGCTGTGTATATTAAATCAAATAACCAGGAAAAGAAGCCTTCTTTATTAAAAAAAAAAAATTAATCTGCCATATACATGAGCAGAGTAAAATTCTGACACTCTGTACCTCGGGCAGACTACAGCTACAGCCACCATGCTCATTGGAAACTTTCTAGTTAGTAAAAGAAAGAGCAAAGGCTGAAATGCTGCTTCCAAGTCTGTGCTCAAGCACCTAGTAATGCTGCCTTCCTTCCCCCACTTTTGCCAAGGTGTTGTGGCTGTTGTTATTTCTGAGCCCTGAGCAGTGGGACCTGTAGTAGTAATTACATCCCTTTGCTTTATTTACTAATAAGATAAAATACAGATCTGGCAATGCAGTGTATAAAGCAGCAAAGCAAGCTCAGGACCACGAGGTGTGCAATTCCTCCTCCTTTTATAAAATGTTCTCAGCAGACTTAAGAGACTCAGAAACTGTTGTTCACATGTAATGAACACACAAGCTTTCATACCTTTAAAGGTCTTAGATCATCTCAGTGCTCAACATTAGCTCTTCAAGGTACAGTTCAACTCTGTGTCCAATACCTATTCCTGCTTTTAATTAAAGCTATACTTGGAGCCCACTGGCTGTGCTGGGAACACACTTCCAACATCTGCACTATGAAACCCAGTCTGTACGTCAGTGTACTCACCACTCAGCCTACACAGCTGCAGGTTTTTTTCTTTCCCACTTCCTGAAATGTCACTTTAATTTTAAACACAGTATTAAAGAAACTTCCTCTGTATACATTTGACAAGAATAACTGCATGACTAATGCAATGAATGCGACCTTCTTCCAGGAACCCAGCTTTCATTCTCTTCTACAGTTTATTTTGCACCCTTAGATCCTTTAAAGAAGAATGGAAGATAGATCTGCCCACTCCAACCTCCAGCATTAGCTCAGTCTTCCCACTGCATGGGGAACAGTAGGAACTCCCAACAAATAGATTAACAACCATGCTTTTGGCTGGGGTACAGAGTCTTGGAAAACTATGCATTTCCTTACTCCCTGACTGCAGCCCTTAGTTTGGACCCCATCACCAAGCTGGCTTTCTGCAAATGTCCCTCACTGAAAAGATCACATTTTAACAATTTTTACCTTTCCTAAATACACCAGTGAAGAGAAAGTCTTGGAAAACTATGCATTCTTCATAGAATTTCAAAATTATTTTCAAAAAAATTAATCACTGCTGCCCCTCACATTTGTATCAACCCACCCAGCCAGAGACAGAGCGTGTGAGCCTGTTACATCAAATCAGATGTGGTCCAGGACTGTGGGCTGTGCAGTGTGTTTTCCAGCCATCAACTCCATGTAAACATTTATCTGCAGAACAGACAGTGGCTGGTGTCTCCTGGAACTCTAATAGTGCCCTTTGGCTTCCACAGATCCCACTGTATTTCACTGCTGACACCCTGCCAGCAACCCAAACACCTACATCGCTCAACCCTTCCCATTCAGAAAGGTCCTTGCCAGTAGCGTAACTACAGTGATATAGCATAGACCTATTAAAAAAACTATTTAAACCCCTCCATTTAAATGGAGGCTTTCCAGACCACACAAGGGCACCACCATGTACATATTTACAATAAGCACTTCCTTTAAACTCAAATATTAATTTTGCCTTTGGCACTCCCCCTTTTACCTCATGCCCACATCTCAAGTGATCTGACCAAGATGGGTGGATTTTTCATCTCCAGTTGTTCTGCATGCTGCTCCAGAACGTTGAATTAAGTCAACAGTTAAACAAGCAACATGATCATTAATATAATTATTACTCTGTTAATCAGCAGACGCAGCTTTACATCTGGAGTAACCACTGCTCCTACCCTCCCAAGTGCAGGGAAAGTCATCAGGCCAGTACTACCACTAGCTCCAAACGACAGCTCCAAATTTCTGTCATGATCACTATTCTTCACTATAATTACATGCTATAAACTGTTGATAATGAAAATTGCTTTCCAACTCTAAGCACAAAAGTACTGTTTTCAGAACATCAGTCCTACATTCTTAATCCTCCCTAATGTCTCTGATATCAATCACACAAATTCTCCAGCTCTTGAGTAGTAATGCAATGAGTCCCATGGATTTAAAACATCTCAAGTGCACATATTATTGCCACACCTCTCTTTCAATTTCTTTCCCAACTCCTTGCAAACAGGTGACCACCACAAACACATTATTTATCATCATTTTGTCCTTTCTGCTGCTTTAAGCTAAACCCATCTTACACTCTCTTCCCTCTGAGCTTCCTCTGGAAATCCCACCCCTTCTTTGCTGTCTGATGACAAATGAGAGATGACAGATCCTCACTCGAGCACGTTACTAATGGTAAATAGCTATGATCAAGTTTTGCAATGACCTCTTATTCAGCAGTGCATGAGTATCTAGCCCCCAGTCATTTTTTCCTCTCTCTCATTAGGTACTTTCCAAAATTGGAGTGAACTAACTAGTGATCAGTTCTGAGTCCTAGCAAATAAATGCCTAAAGAAATAATTTCTGAGACAAACCATCTTCATAAGGAAGGGAAGAGAGCGGAAACGTACATATGCAGAGACTTTTGGGCCTTGGCTGCTTCTTCCTTGGAGCTGTATCGGACCACAGCATTCCCTTGTGTCAGGTTCAAGTGGAATGTTATCAGAGGGCCATGTTGCAAACACAGTGTCCGCAGTGTGGAACCATCAATCTGGTTAGAGGGAAGCAGGGAAAGGTTACCTGTATTTATTATTTTAAACACTTGTTAAATAAGGAGTTTTAACAGCTAAAGAGTAAATACAGGTGTAAAGAAAAAGAAAAGGGTTATTCCATAAGAAGAATATAATTATTATAATATTTCATGTCTTCAGTGGGACATTCCCTACAGTCCAGTGCTCAAAATTCCCCAATTTCAGCAATACCAATTATATTTATCATTAGAAGTCTGCAGAAGTCCAGAAATAAGTCAAGAGAAAAACCACACTGTTCATTAATATAACTTCTTTCTCCCCAGGATTAATTTGGATGCCTACACTGAACGCTTATGTTCTTCCTTGTGAGTGACACTACGTGGAGGACTGGAAGATTTGACAAGCTTAGAACAGCAACAACAACAAAAAACCCCATAGGAAAAGCTGTTCAGTCTCTGTATCTGCTTTAAAAATGCTTCATCTCCCAACTCACACATACATAAAAGGTGCACACCAAATGACTAATTACAGTCTCAAAAGTTCATCTTTGATTTGACAGCACTTTGAAACCTTAACAAATTCCCTGCAGAAGACAGACACTTGCAATAAAAGCCGAATAATTATTTTCCCTTCGAACGAAGCCAATGACCAAGGTTGATAAATGTTCTTATCATTTCTTACACATGACAGGTCTCCTTTCATAACCAGTTATGTACAATTCCCTTTACCTGGGGCGTGAGGTTGCGAAGAACCAGCCAGCTGCTTGTCCTCCCTGAGCTGTCAGTACTCCATGCAGAGCCTACAACACAAACCCACAACAACACACTTTATCATGATGCAGAGCTATTACCAGAGGAAAACTCACCAACACACTAGCAAGCGCTTCTGCTGCTGAGGATGAATCCTACAGCAGTTCTCTAACACCTGGATTTATTGTCTCCTTTGGAATGAAGGTTACTGAATGAAAACCTTTTGTTACACTTACAAGATCTGTGGCTTTTTTCACATTCCCACAATAAGTGTTAGAAAACTGGTGGATACAGGTATGACACCACAACAAACTGTGTCTTCAGGTTACAGCAGAATTATCAATCTGTAAGACTCATTTTAAAAGCAGTCCAGATGTCCAAGCTCAGACTGCCACTTGTTATTACCCATTTTTATAGCACTGCAGCGCTCTGCTACCTTGCCACTGATAGATTAATGCATATGACTTATTCAAAACAGATATATTTCTTTGCTGACAGTGCTCTGATTAAAGATACAAGGACACAGGCAACAAACCCTGCTTTTCCAACTTCAGCCTGGTGTTTTACAATGAGAAGCTGTGCAACCTTGATATTTATGAGTGGCATTTGAGAAACCCCAGTATTTCGGTAGCCACAGGCGTGACCAGGCTCAGGCTGCAGAGAATCCTGGCACTACCAGCAGCTGCCCACCAGGTGGGGTTCGGTGAAGAAAATCCACGTAAAATACATGGAAAGAGAGAGGAACATTTCATTCCTAACGTGGTGGAAGCAGATTAATAGTCAGCTTTACAAAATACACATAACACTTTGTTTTCAAGCTGACAATACTTCACAAACAAACATGATATATATGTACACTCACACATATGTATATCCAGATCCATGGGATTTTAGTATTTGTATTTAAGCACAATGACATCTAAAAATAGCCTGCATGAAAATAAATGAAGGCATCCCCTGAGGGCCCTGCAGTGCCATCAGGTCCTAAAAATGCTTCACTTGCAAGCTCCAAAAACATGTTCTGTATTATATTCCATGGTCTGATTCGCTCGTCTGGAAGCCTTTCAGGCAGGCATAGATCATACCACAAAATAAGAAACACATTTAAAACATATTTTTAGAAATTAAGGAAATGGGAAAAAAAATCCTAGTTGGAGTGAAATTATTTGGTAATTCCTACATAAAATGCCTGATGTGACCACCTGAAGGATGACAGCTTCATGTTTACAACTTATCGTAGCTTGAATAACCAGACACGAGCTTCAGCCCCAGAACACACTCTACTGGTATTAAACCCTTATTAAAGTTGTGCTGAAGTTTCTGGAACCTAACAGCCAGCTATGGGGTGCCCTGCTCTTGTGACACAGAAGAAAAGCAAACCAAACCAGGAGGGCACAGTGGTGTTATAAAGCACAGAAGTCAGGAGTACCAGAGGAGTAAGAGCTGGTCCAACCCAGGGGACTGGCACCCCACGTGGATGATGGCTTGGTGTTTGTTAAGCCTGGAGGTGGTCTCGTAGGAGCAGTAGTGTTTCTGGGTACCTTCCATAGTTCATGGGATAGAGAGGCTTGTGTGTGAGAGATTGGGCCAGAGGACCACGTAGACTTGATGTCTGACAATTTACCTGCAATAGAAAAGAATACATATGTGTGTTTTTAGTTTGCAACAGCTGTTAAAGCAAGTAGGGTGGGTCATCACCAAGCTTCTGCATTGCCTATGCTCTTCCAACCCCTCAGGAGAGAAAAGGACAGCATCCTGTATTGTCCAGCGATGGAAATCCTGCATCCTTTGAGAACTTACTTATAAGGTTTGTTTTTATTTCCAAAGGAGTTTGTGTTTACTTAATCTAACACTACCTGCCACACATACAGCTCCCTTTTCAAAAATCTCCTACTATTTCAGTTTCCCATAAGATGATGGACTTAAGTATTTGAAATCTAATTTAATCAAAATTATAATGAACCAATTTGAGACTGACCCACTCCAATGTTTAATAGAACTTAACTCTTTCTTACACAATTCATTTTATCTAATATAAAGTAACCAGTACCATCCATATGTTCTTCTGATATATTATTAAAATTCCAAAGATCAAAGACCAACAAAACCTGTCCTTCTGAATATTCAAAGTAACAGATATTCTTTTTCCAAGTGTCTTTGAGAAAAATGAAGCCTTCATAAGATTAGATCATATCACAACCTGCCACTGTCTGTAACTTTTTACTGTTCAGTTTGTTATTTCCCTGATCAGTGTTTAAACTCTCTTACTGCTGTTCCTCCCAAATCAGAGTTTTATAAAATACTACAAAACCCAAGAATAACAAATATAGTTTAGCAGTCAGTGGCAAAATTGGTTCAAATTACAGATACCAAATCAAAACCTCTTGTACATCTTCAGCATTAGACATCCCTGCCTTTCTTCCCTGTACCAACATATGCTGTGAAATTAGAGTCCAATTCCCTTGTCACAGCCCAGTCCCACCGCTCCTGACACGAGCAGCACTGGACTGGAATGGACTGGAATGGTTAAATTGCTGCATTCTCTGCCAGAGCAAATGATACTGTGATCACACTGCCTTAGTGTTTTAATGGTGGGGGCAGACAGTGATGAAATATTTGGTCTGACGAAGTCCAACATGCAAAAATCTTGTCATTTAGAAAAAAAAATAAACCAAACCAGATTTGACCTGGCAGATCAAGCTCATACTGAATCAGTACTTTGCATCAGGCAGCCACTGAGAGGTTTTTTATTAGTCCTAAAGCTGAATTTACCAGCCACCAAATCCCAGCCTCAGTTGCACACACACACTTTTCCCCAAATTGCCTCTATTTATCTGTATCTTTTAAGTCAGTGATTTTGTACCACATCATAACAATTCAAGTCAAAAGGCAACCACTCTCCCAGCTTCTTGCAAACTGTAGCAACAAAAACAATTTGACAATGACAGTGAAGGCATTAGCAAGGGTGAAACGGAGGGGGAAGGGGAGAAGGTCTGAGCTTTAGCACTCAGAGCAGCTCAGCCTGTGATGCAGCACATGACACATGTACATTACCACAGATTAGATGTTGCTGTGTGACTACTTCTCATGGGTTTAACACAAAGACTAGATGACACTACAAAAACAAACCAAAAACAAACCAAAAAAAGCAAATAAAGCAGAAATGCATGGCAGATAAAAGAAAAGCAAGCCATTACTTTCTTTTCCTTTCATTGGAGTGACACTTTTCCAACAAATCCTTGTTGGTTTGCATTCTGCAGTGTGACCTGGAGGCTGCAGCTTCATTTAGTCAAAGTGGGGCATTTCCTCTGATTAGGCAAGAGGAAGCAAACACAGTCCAGACAGCAGCCCCAACACATTTTAATAACGGGACAAAATGAGTATTAAGGGAACCAGTTCCCAAGGAAAGTTTCAGTGATTGACAGAGAGATGTTCTAGAATTGAAAGCTCATTAAAAATAATGGGGTAATTATTCAGACCATCTACAAGCTCAGCCATTCAGGGGAGTGTCAGGCTTTGGATTTGACTATGAAAGGATATTTAGGTGCCCCAAACTCAACCCCTCCATGGTCATGCAGAGCACCTCCTTGAAGTGCTCCTAAACTCTGCCCTGAGCTGAAGATGTTTCACTTCACTTTTAACAGTGATTTTTAACAAAACTTTCATATCAGCTCTTGCTGGAAGGGTCTAACAGGGGCTCCACTGAGGTCCTGGACAATAGGTTATTCCTCCTCAAAGTTGCAATTGAAATAATCAAGAGAGCTCGATGCCAGCAGAGAGTGACAGCAGGTGGCACCAAGTGGAATAAATACATTTTACCTTAGCACAATTCCAGGCATACCATCCAACGCTCACCCCTGCAGGGCTGCCAGGAGAGCTGCCTACCTAACACAGGGCTGAAATATAATGCTTCTGTCTATAGCATCGTTACTGCAATAACTGGGAAAGCACTTTCTAGGGCCTTTTCTCAGAATGCAGAAGGATGTGAAAGTAGAAAGGCCATTTTTCGTACCTGCAATGCTAGGTGCGGATGCAATGCTGCTGAAAGAGCTACTGTAGCCGGAGGCACTAAGTGGCCAGGCACTCGATGAAGGCAGCGTGGCATTCTGAGATGATGTTGGGGATGACCCTGCAGAACCAGCAGAGAAGCAACTAAGAAAGATGGGCATAATGGTGTTTGGTGTGACATAAGCAAATCTATTATGTGCAAATACAAACCATGCAAGGCATTTTCCTTAATCAGCCTGGTCTCTGAAGTCTAGGAATGAAATGTTATAGAAAGCATGACAAAGTGAAGCTGAAGTCTGTAGTAGAAGAGAAAGCTGGCACAGTAATAACCACACTAGCGCCTCTGCAAAGATAAATTCTGCATTTCCTTTAAGTGACATGGCTCTCAAAATCAGTGTTAAACTGTCTAGTCTCAAGAAACAGGCTTCATTTGTAAAGGTGCTCTGCCACCTGACTTAATCAGTGGCAACTCTAGATGAGCATAGATGTGTATGACAAAGTAACCTCTTACCGTGGGTGATTTGTCCTAAATTACTGACAGTAAGCACTTCTCCTACATCCTAATGCCCACAAACATCTTAAGATTTTTGCAGACTTTTAGTAAAGGAAGAATATATTTTAGCAATCTCTTCTCAAAACGGCAACATTAAATGAAATAGCCTGAAACCATCTTGATAAATCATTTACAATGTGAGGAGCTATCTAAGCATATATACTATCACCTTACTGGCAGCAAGTGGAAGAAACTGAACATAAAATAAAGTATCTTCATTATAATGACCAGAAGAGCTGGAAGTATTCTCTCCAGCCACCAATACATTTAAGTGTGTATCCTAGGCAACATATCACTCCTGACATACCTAGATGGACTGTGATACTGAAACATCTCTGACTGACTAATGAACACAGGAAGGTTCTTTGGGAGAGAGCTCTGTGTTGAGGCAGAAGGGAGGAAGTAAAAAGGACACTCATCCCTCTTAGCTCAATAAATAACACAGGCTGTATTTTCACCTGGAACAGCAACCAATCAAGCTTTACCTTCTCCTGACTCACTGCACTCCAAAGGGCACCAATGAAGACATCAGTCTCAAGCAAAGTAACTCTACATCAAGGCATTCTTGGGAAATAATCTTTTCCTCAGGCAGGAGTGAGGGAATTGTATCAGACTCAAAGGTTTGTATGCCCACAGAGCTGAAACCATACCAGATTCCACGTGGCTAAGACTTTCAGCTCACAGTACCTGACCCTGCAAAGCTTCATTAGCAACAGTAAAACAAGAATCCACCCACAGGCTTAGGTCTGTACAGTGCAAGGACAGCACATGCTGCAGTCTGGCCTCTAAGTGGAGATCAGCTCTGCTAATACAATCCGGATACTTCAAGCTGCAGGATTCAGAGACAGTCTCCTCCTGGCAGCACGTCACGAAAGCCTCACTTGCCTGTGAAGAGGTGCTGATAGTCACAGGTAATTTTACCTAGGAGCAAGCACCTAGGTTATATGAGCATAAAGAAACAGATCTGGCAACTACATTTTCTATTAGAAGTGTATTATTAAGAAGCTAAAAAGCTAATGAGAAAAGGAAGCGTACAAGAGCCCAAACAGTCACTCTTTTTTTTTCCAGAAGGCTTTGGCTCTTGAGAGCCTTTTTACTTCTGCAAATATGATCTTATACTGACCCTCTCCAAGTAGTGTAACTAATTCTTCTTCCCAAACACAGATTATACACCAACAGATCTAATGTGTGCCTTCCTTTTATAAGTAGGGCAGGAAGACCCGCAGCAGGTATCACCTAACTTACAGGCACAGCTCTGTACTGCGAGGTTTCTGGTCTAGAGGGAGAAATTTTTGGGTGGACTGGATCTGAACCATGACTGAATTATGTCTTTCTAATTTTCTTTTGGCAATTTCAAACCATCCAGGTTGCCTGCCCTGGGAAATACACTTGTGTCATTAGAAGTTGATTCAGCATTACTTATGTACACAAACAGTTCAGCTTAAATAAAGCTTGCTCTCTGGTAAGAGAAAACTCAGAATTGTTCAAGGACTGAAAGCCCTGCCTGCTTCCCCTCCTGCTTCACATTTCCTCACCTGAGCTAACCAACCCAGAGCTGGAAAGCTGTTTCAAGGACAGCTCCAATTTACAATTTACACAGACACCACAGATGCAACTACTAGAAGAAACATTTTGAATCCTGACAGGTCCCCCCTGACCACCTGACTCTACTACTCCTGTGTGTATCAGGGCAGGTAAAGCACCTATTTCAGCATGCTGGTCACAGTTCAAACGAGCTACCTTTCCCTCCATCCAATTTCAGTCCATCTAGTTAATGAGCAGCACGTTCCTAACAGTTTGTTGTTTTAGAGGCCACCCTTTTATTTCTGGATTAAGCACCACCAAGACAAAAGAAATGGAAATGACACTGGGAAATACTAATTTACTAGTCAGTTCCTTATTTTTTCTTTTCTTTGATGGTTCTGGTGATAAACCAGCTCTAATTTATTTTGCTGACTGATCTTCTAACAAAGCTACAATTAATTAGTGTGACAGAAGCACGCTGCCTCAGCAGCAACCGTGGCACTTCTGTATTTTGTCTTCTGAGTATTTCAGTGTATGAAAGAGGTTGGTCAGTATGGAGAGCAAAATCTTGTTCAAAACAAAGCAGTACAGGTTACAAAAACTTCTGGTGACCACATAAGTTTATCCTACATCTCACTGCCTTTTTCAATATAAAAATATTTACATTCCCATGGTAAACCAGAAACTTTCTAGTTCCCTATTTAAAACAAGCATATGTGGATTTTTCAGTGGAAGTTCAGAGCAAAAACATTAGGATTACATGCAATAATATACTAAATCCCTAATACATTAAGTGAAATTTTTGGCAAGAAAAGGGAAGTCCACGCAGGTGCGACGGGAATGCCTGTGTTTACCTCCACTCTTGAGAAGATAGCGATTCACATCCTGTATCGTGGTGTTTATGGTAGGCCCAGTTGGAACACTTCCAGGAGTAACATCAGGGTCATTTTCAGGATCGATATTCTGCAGTCCTTTCCATGGCACTCCCGGATGAAATTCTGTTTCAAACATCACAAAAAGAAGAGGATATAAAGTCATAATACTCCAAAGCTCCTATAGATCACAAGGCACAATGATTCAGTAAATAAAACCAACAATCCAGTTTACCTGGTGGCCAGTTTATGCTGGAGCCATTGGAAATTTTATCACTATCGGTTTTGGCACGTGACCAGCTGTGAGGAACAGCTACGGGCGGACTGGCAGGCGATTCACTGTTCTGAATCAGATCATAGCGGCCGTAAGAGTCATCAATGGAGGACTTTCCCGGAGGGCCAATACTTAAACCTCCAGGTATAGCACCTGTAATGAAGGAAATGGAAAGGCTTTGTTTAGGAGTGGGAATAATTTTGGGTATGGAGTTTCATCAGTCCCTGTATTTTGTTCTTTTTTTTTTCTTATTAAACAGATAAAAAAGAAAATTAGAATATAAACACAGTAAGCAAGGCTAAACAGTCTCAGCCTTGCCAGGAGTTACAACTGTTGAGATACACTGTAGGTACAATCAAGACACCCAAAGAAATTCACATTTCATTAGTGCCAAGAAGAGACTAAGTAATTAAAATCATTACACCGATGGCAAACAGGAATTTGCTGAGACAGCATTCTAAGGAATATCACTGTAGGCAAGCCCTCTCCTCATCCTTCCCAAGGTATCGTACTCATTGCTGATGGGATTGATAACTCAAAAAGGTCATTCTCATGCTCCCACAAACTACCAATCAACAATTTGGCTTAAGCAGTACAGCTACTTCCAGAACAAAAAACTATTGTAAAAGAGAAGTAAGTCATGCTGCTCATAATAAAATCCAGGATACGATAAAGTTAACAGAGCAGCATGTTCTAACAGAATAAACTTGGGACAGGAAATAAAGAAGTAAGTGGCTCAGGATACTGGACCCGTTAGGGATAAAGGTGGTCAAACAGATTAGCGATCACTTCTGGAAAAATATGAAGTTTGTGCTCCTAACTCCCAGGGTGGGTAATGAGGTAATCCATCACGCCTTTGCACAGGACCAGCCGTGAAAGGTTGATGCTATTGGAAAAACTGCTGGAGAAAGCCAATGTAAAGTCTTTTGGGATTGAAGGTATGCAGACCTGGAGTAATGGGAAGCTTTTGGCACTTGTTTTGCCAACACTAATGGCTTGTTTTACTTGAACTCCATGTTCTGAGCAAAAAAAAAAAATCAGCAAATGAAAAAAACCACATTCCTACACTGCACGCAGTAAGTGAGAGCTGCAAGAACTTCAATGCATTGCCGAATGTGACTGCAGAAATCATCTTCAAAATATCACAGTCTTGAAGGGAGCTCCCTCTGTGCCAGCCATTTATGAGCACTTACCAACTACAGTAGTGTGAGACAAAAGTTACCACTGCAGAGTCAAGCCTCACAAAGCCAGGCTGATACAGAGATTAAATGTGACATACCGTGCTTGCTGGAGTTCTGGTCAAGAGAAGAAGCAGCACTAGACAGATTATCCATTGAGTTGGGGTGTGTCCACTGAGGAAGGCGAGACTGGGACTGAGAAGTGTCCTTCACTGACAAACCACCAGTAATGTCCATATTATTTACATTCATGTTCGGGTTCAGTCCAGCTAAGGGGAAACAGGTCATTAGATATATGTATATTAGATACCCATAATGTACTGGAGGAGTAAAATGTGTGTTTAAAAATCCAGCTAAAGAAATAATTAAGCACTGATTTCCAGGCATCTGTATGCACCTGTAGTTAACACTGTAATATAGTAAATACTATAATTAATACTATGCACATTTTTGACCTGCTGTCAAGAGCTTTTGCTTTTAAGGGAACACCAGAACTCCTGTGAATTCAGAAAAAGGTTAAAACCTTGCTAAAGGGAAAAAAGAAAAGAGACCTAGGGATAATGGTTTAAAGCTGTCAGTACTTCTACCTGCAGGCTCCTCACTTCTCTCAGAAAAGGCATTCTGGAAGAACACACTGGGATGATGCTAGGTTTAAACCAGAGAAGAATTTGTATCATTTGCTAAGCCAAAATACTCCCAACGTCTCAGCAGCACACCCCACGATGCCTGCTGTTTGATCTGGCAACAACATTTAAAAAAACCCAAACAAAACAGCTAATGAAAAGGTCATACATACAAGCAGCCACTAGTCCTCAGAGCAGTTACTGTGCCATTTGGCCACACAGAACTAAATCACTTGGGCTGTATTTAAGGAATAACTCTGACATGCTTCTGTGACACAAATCTGGGTCCTTTTTGATATATAAACCTGAATGTTAGCAGATCACAGGAAACTGAGATATGATAAGAACCTCTTAGACTTAGCCTTTAATTCATAAATTCTTTTGCCTTCTGATGCTCCCTACTAGAACAGCTAACCGCAGCAGTCAGAATTACCTTCGAAACTGCTGCATGGTAGATAAAGCTTGGCAATTTTATTGTACACAGCATAAAAAGAATCACAAAGAGATTAAATTAATTCCTTTATGTCATAATGAAGTCTGTAGCATACATCAAACAATCACAGAAAACAGGTCTGAAAGGTTGTTCTGTTCACCGTCTCAAGGCCGAATCGATTATTTTGACATCAATCATACTTGACAGATCTACGCCTAACCTACCACAAAATGACTGATGAAGAAGATTTCAAAAGTCTTCCCAGATAATTTATTCCAGCACTCCACTTCACTTAAAGCAAGCAAACAATCCTTCATGTTTAACTAGATCTCCTTTTGTGCAACAAAACTTTACTACCTCTTGCATTAGCCACGTGCAAGAAGACTTCTTCGAAGCTATCTTCTACATTTTTGTAGATTCCTGCACCTCTCTTAATTCTTCTCTTTAAACTAAACTGAGCAAAAGATTTCATTTTTTCCTTATAGTCATGTTTTCTGAATACCTAATCATCTGAACAACTCCTTCTGTGTTCCTTCAAACCGATCCACACCTTTCTTGAAATACATGACCACAACTGATGCCGTCCCAGTGCAGATTAGAGCGGAAACAAAACTTTGCGTGACTTCCAGATGATATTCCCGTTTATCAATATGACATCTGTGTATTTTACAACACTAATATTCATTATATATTTAGTTATTTTATGTTTAATTCATAAACAACAACATATGTAGATAGCTAATTAAGCAAATCTTCTTTTATTTCTAAGCAGAACACAGGTGAGCAAATACAGCCCACTTGAACAGCTACCCACAGGCACATAGTGCCACAGTTCTGTTTTGGCTTTATTTAATAAACATATCCTTTGTATGTCCCTATTCATTATGCAGTGGAGCCAAATATTTAGCTGCCAGATTAACAAAATCCATCTGCCTTTTTCCTATGGAGGGTGTTTAACGAGGGACACTCACCAAGAGGGTAAGGAGCAAAGGTGTTCGGTGAAGACTGTTGCTCTTTGGTCTGCAGGTCAGGTAGGCCGGGAGCCTGGGGATGGGGTGAAAAGCTATCCATGGCTGATTTGCCTGCAGAGGGGTGCAAGGAGAGATGTGGAGGGGGAGGCTGCTGCTTCATAAGCAGGGCCTGGGCCAGCTGGCGCTGGTGCTGCTGGATCTGCTGCTGCATGTTATTGATTGTACGTGCAACCTGGCAAGAGAAAGAATCAATAGAGGCTCAGTTGAACAAAAAGACTGTGGATTTCTTGTGCCTCTCTCTACAGTGAAATAATGCCAGAGGTCTCTTTACAAATAAAAACTGACTGAATTAAGGGTTGAAGAGCTTTCCTCAACTAACTGAATGCTGAAAAGTAGCTGTATTACTCTAGCACCTTTTGCTTTTCAATGTTCAACGCATGCACCACATTGTTGTTTCTAGGGATGCTTTAGCTGCTGTGGTATAACATAGTACAATCTCTTAGAGCCAGTGAAACCAAACTCTAATGGAGAGTTGGAACTCTCTGGCAAACCTACTTGCTGCTCCTGCTGTCTCATGGGTCCGGAAACATTACGCTGAGCCTGTAACATCTGCTGCTGGATTTGTAAACGTTGGTACGCCTGCAAGAGAGAAACAAGAGGTCAGAGGTCCCAACATACACTGTAAGGTGAACAAGGTTGCTAGAACTGCTCTACTACTTTGTAAAATAGAAGAGACACATTGGGGATTTCTGAAAACAGACAATGAAACAAAAGTAACTATTTAATTATTAATGTATTCTCAAATACATCTAAGTACAGCGTTTTTAAACCAAACATGTAAAAAAAAAAAAGATTAGCAAGTTTGTGAGCAATAAATGTTCATTAAAGATAACCTATTTTATATTTTCTGGAAAAAAAATTAGAAAATTAGAAAAATAGCAGAAATTAAATAGGAGATTATATTAAACATAATAAATACCAAAAGTTATTTTTGGTTTGGCCATTTTGAGTTCTGACAATACTTTGTGTTGCTTTAGTCCTGAAAAATTCCACAGTTTTAATGTGGTTAACTAGGCAATAATTTATGGTTTTTTTTCCCCATCTTTTCCTATAAAGTTCTATACAGATGACTTTTTAGTTCCACTGATCAGCTGTAAAGGGTAATTATTGCACAAATGATTATTTCTAAAGCCTGAGGCAAAACCCATGATTTTGTTTCTTTGAAAAGAAACTCTACCAAAGAAATCAGCAGCACATTGTTTTAATATCTGTCACGTCCGGTTAAAAAATTTAGTTAGCCATTCACTTATTCTATCTTCATGCCTTCAATTCTCATTTAGAGCTTATTGGCCATGTCTTTTAACTTACCAGCTGCAGCTGATAGAGCTGGTTCAACATCGTCATATGCTGAGGATTATTAATTGGCGAGGTTAACTGTGCAGGGCTGAGACCAATGTTTTTTGCTGCAAACTGCAAAAGCTGTGCTTGAACCTAAGAAAAAGCAGAGTATTAAATATTGTACATTTATTTTTAACACTGGCAACTGTATAAGCCATTAATAAGAGTCACAAGACATCTGCTGGAAAATATTACTATTACCAGAAGTAGTACTATGAACTATCAAAAATTTTGTTAATGAGATTCTAATACAAATCTTAATAACCACACTCCCAACATCCATTTATAGAAAAAAAGCTAGGAACAAACTCCTCAGCTCTCCAAAAACACTATTTTTTGAAAAAAAAAAAAAAGAACAAGAGAATGTGCCCATTAGATAGATAACCTACAGAGTCTATGCACAAAGACACTGTACCCATGGCACATGCTTACTAGCTAGTAAATAAATCACACACAGCCAGACAACAGTAGCTGCAAAGCCTCAGGAGCATGACAGAATGCATATGGGAAGGAGAGTGCATATGGAAGAGTTCCAGGGAAAGGGAAAACTCAAGAGTGGAAGTGCTGTCTAACCTGAGGGGATAGAAACTGAGGCACTTGAGCACGAAGACTAGGCTGGGATGAATTAAGAGGTTGCACTGGCGGTTGCTGCGGCTGTTGCATGGTCCTGGCTTGTGCTGCTCCGCTATTGCCAAACATACCCAGATTGCCACTCGGTATCTACAGCAGGACAGGAAAGACATCGGCATTTACAGACATCACTCCACCTATAACCTGAAAGTCACTTCTCTGTGCAGCCTTTATCCTCAGTGACAGGCCAAGTAAAGAACCCAGTACAGCAAGCCTATGCTGACAATCGGGTTTGGGATCAGGCATGGCAAAGATCACCAGGTACCCAATGACATCCCAAACCTTGAAAGCTTTACAGAGGTCCCTGAACAAAAGGCCGATGAAGTTGAAGATCCTTGTCTAAGAATGCATAACCCCAGAGGGTCACAAGATGAAGAATCAAAAGGTCTTGCCGGAAATGTCTGTATTTGTGCACCAAGGGATGGGTGAATGGAGTCGTTAAGCCCACAACATCCCAATACAGGTTTTATTAGTTCCTTTACAAAGCTACTGTTAACAGACACCCTATTAGTGCAGCCACTACTTCTAAAAGATTTGCTTCAGGGCTGTAGGTGCTGGACAAGTCTTGCCCTTCGAAAATTAACAAGAATAAGTGTAATAAAAGCCATCATAGAAAAATACATAAAGAGTTTTTCTGCAATGCTATTCCTTATCTTTGTTGAAACTTCAATTTATGTGGCAAAAAATAACCTTTTCATAATCAACAGCAGTTTATGACCTGTCAGTCTTGTGTTTATGAATCTTCCCCTCCATCTCCATTCCCTTTCTTTCCCTTTCAGGATGTTCTTTCTACCCAGGGGCCAAAATATCCCTTTTGCTACAACACTGAGTTTGGCCAGAGGTGCTAGAAGCACAGTTTCATTCCTACCACCTGTCAAAGCTATGAGCTGTCTTGACACTTAGAGCAGGAATAAGAAAGCCCCATCACTTCTCACCCATCTCATCACTGAATAATTATGCCATCCAGGAAAGACAACTTAGAGATATGTCTCTGCCTTAGAGTCTGTGACACTTAGCAATGCCTCAAAAAAAAAAGAAACCTCACATCAATCAAGGCAGAGCTAGAGCAGAGTTCAGTGGTATAAATCTGTAATACTACAGGCTTTTCTCAATGGATGGGTGTAATTAGCAGGCTAATTACAACTAAGCAGTTGTTTTATGTCCTAGAACATGAAACGTTTACACAGCAGGTAGTTTCTCCACGGATATTTCACAGAAACAAGGCTGGTGCTTTAAAGGGAATGTGTGAGCAACCTTTCCCCTGGGGAAGTGATGGGCACTAGCAGAGTCCAAGAGAGCTGAAATTCAACTTGGGATTGCCCCAACAGCCTTACCTGTCTAGAAGAATTCAAGTTTTGCATGCCCAGCCCTGAGGCAATCCCGCCCAGGGTCTGATTAGGGAGTGCACTGTTTGAAAGGGGGAGCTTCAGGCTTGGTGAAGGCAAAAATGGTGAAGTAGTGGGCTCTTCCACTAGGCCGCCATCCTGATTGGAGAAAGAAAGGGTGAGCTGTGTGCGGTGCCCAGGAGCAGACAGCGCACAAAACAGTGTCCCATGGAAATATAAAAGGGCATGGATGAACAAAAATAGATTTAAAAAAAAAAAAAAAAGTATGAATATCAGGGAATGAAAAGTATGGAGTGAAGGGAGAAGAGAGAGAAAAATAGGATTAAGGTACTGCTTTTCCTTACTGTCGCACTTATGTCACAAATGCACAACCACCTCCCCCATCTCTCCGAAAGGAAAGGGGAGATTCTAGCAACCCATTGCAGAGCTATATCATGTAGCCATCACCTCCTCCCCCTTAGATTTTCTCCTCTTTTCTCCACCAGACTGGAAGGTGGAAAGGGAAGAGACCCAGCACATTTCAGTGAAGTCTTCCATTCACTTGGTGAACTGGGCAGCGGGGCACAGACACAGGACACACCGCTTTTACTACGCCAGAACTTGAGAAAGGCCAGATCTGACACCAGTCTGTATTTGGTTCCTCATCATAGCTCTGCTCTTAAAAAAGCATTTTTGCATTAATCCCCTTTCCTAACCGAGACACACGAGCCTCTTTTAATATTCACATAGCACCAAGTTATTATTATCCACTAGGAAACATTACACTTAACATACCCAATGAACACAAAAATACCTAAACCAAATAATGATAATGTTGCCTGTGCAGCCTTCCTAGGAAGGTGATTAAGACACTGCCTGAACTTCCCTCAGGAGGAGGCAGATTTTAGCAAGACATAAGGAGCCCCCTCTGATAACCTGGCCGTAAGGAACCACGGCTGAACATGGATATGATGCACAGAAGGCAGCCCCCACGGGGGGCAAACAGTAAGTCAGAAAATAAAATAAATCATATAATCCCCAATCAAACAGGTAGATATCTAGCTAGTATTACAGTGGGGTACCGAGTTCCATCTCAAACTGTGCTTTGATGTCTGGGAAGCCTGCGGCAAGCATGATCAAATAACGCTGTGTACAAAGTAGAGCTCCAAAGACGGGCAGAGTGAAAAAATCTTTAATTTGCTGTGTGTTGGGCTGGTGTTTTTCAGGCAATATATTCATAGCAAAGAAAGGCTTTTAAATAGGTGAGCAGCTAGGTTATTTCTACCAACACATTCAATGCCTCAGAAGATCTGGAGATACTGAAAAGCTTCCTTTGTTAAATAAAGCAGCCCAGTCCGCTAACCAGACACCCAAACAAATGCCCTAATGCAGCAAGCACACTCAGTAAAATTTTATGTTCTAAGTTAATCCTGAAAAATGCATTTTCAACAGTTCTCCTTTGATGCAAAGCAGAAGTTTCTTTGCTATCAGGCAAAGTGACACTTGACACGCTATCTGACTATCCTGAGGGGGACACTGACATTTTCTAATGATATCCCCAAGGCCTTTCAGCTCAAGATATTTTACATTCTACTGGACATCAGTCACACTCCACAAACAACTGCAGCTTGCATGACAGTAACAGGTTCAAGGATTTCTCCTTAGATCACAGACATATGTTTACAATTCTACCCTTCCCCCTTTAAAGTGAAAATAATTTCAAGCTTCATGTGTGCTCTCTCCTTCAGATGCCATTGTTTCCCCTCAACAGAATTATTGACCAATGCAATCCCTCCCTGCCCCCAAAATTTATTCAAGTCTTGTCTTGTTGACATTATTTTATTTATTTATTTCATTTTGGAAAAAGGTGGTGCCAGGGACAGTGGAGGACAAGCCACACTGGAGACTCATGCTTCTCATTTCCAGAACAGGCGAACTCTCTCCTTAAGGCCACCTTCCTGAGCGTATTCCTTGACTAAACTGCAGCAAATGTCTTCCGTAGCAAGTTTGTAACACATTGATCCCATTCACTTTGTTCCACTTTTAATTGGAACTTATCATAAATTGTCAACTGTGCTGCACAAATCTGTGCCCTGTGAGCTGAAAGCAATTCATTTCACATCAGTATTTCAGTCGGTCAACATAAAGTACTCCGGAGTCCTCAACTGAGATACAGTGATACATTTTACTGCTGACAATGGCTTGTGACCTGTATTACTCAGGCTCCCTTATGTAATAACTATTTCCTGAAGAATAATAGTTTCTACCTAACCTTTCCTCCTCAGTGATTTTCTTACAAGTTTATGTTACATTTCTCCCTCAGGCTAATCAATTAAACAAAACTCCCTACACCCAAATTGTCAAAATGATGCTCAATCCAGCACAGCATTTGACTTTTTGGAAGGGACTGTAAAATCCTACCAGTAGTAGTATTTCCTCCAACACAGAGCACCACACTGGTGCTTCATACTACTTTTAGGACTTTGGAAAGTCTCTCTCTATAGGCTTACATACCAAGTATCAGTAGCATTACTCAAAGTTTTTTTAGATCTGTGAGGTATGGACAGTTTAGCAGAGGACAACTGCTAACAACTGTTACTTCAGGAATCAAAATGTCCCAACAGACAGACTGGAAACTGACAAACTTGCCAGAAGTCTTCATGCAAAGTCAGTCAGAGAATTAATTAGTAGGAAATACACATTAATAACTTCGTAAAAGAGGGCCCCTCCCCCCCTAATTCAAAAAGAGGAAATTAAAGTAATAAAATGACACCTCAAAATAAGTTCTCTTCAAATCTGACAGGAATTAGGTACAGACAAAAGAAACCTGCAAGGAATGCATTACTCCAAGAAGTGCTCATCACCCTTTTTTTAAATTTTGAAAACATCAGAATATGAAAGAGGTTTCAAAATTCAGAAATTTGAAAAGAAAATCACCTGATCATAGGAAGTGGAGATGGATGAAAGAATAAATATTTAAAAAGTCAACCTTAAAACTCTAGTGATCATCACCTAACTGCAAGGCCTACAAAAGTGTTTCTGCATGATGATAAAATATCCCATTCATTATGGTAAAGACAAAAAGCAATCACAATCACCAGAGACAAGTGGGATCAGAATGTGAAGGATGAGGTTGAAAGAAACCAATAAACATTGTTTGAATTAGGAACAAGGAAAAAAATCTAGTCAGAATGCTTTTGGAAGAATGTGATTGCAGCCACAGGCATCAAGACCTGTCAACCTGGATTTCTCAACAGACAAGGAGCTGATCGATGGATAAGACAGTACTGAAAAGGACACTTCAACTGTAAGGTGACAATTTCACAGCCTCCTATATGCTCAAGAATTTGGGGAAAAGTTTGGAGGCAGCATTAGCACAAAGGAAGACAGGAGATTGTGCTGGCAGTATGGGAGGAAGCACGAAGAAACAAAGCCAAGGGAGAGCAGGAGGGAAAATGACTCTGCCATGGAATTAACAGGAGTGTCACAGAAGGCAAGTGTGAGGTAATGTCAGAGCAGGCTGGTGTTACTGCTCTTCAGAGATGACCTCACCAGAGTTCATCACTTGCAATGTGATTGTGCAAAAAATTAGGTGATGTCTCTGTATGGTTCAAGATTTTCTATTATGACGTGGTCAGGGCAGATCAGCAAACCACTGCTTCGTTCTTCTGAGCTTAGAACACTTGGGAGGTGTGGTGGGAATATATAAACTCGAGCCCCAGCACTCGGGGGTGGTACCGAGCCAAATATCCCCACTTTAAGAAAAGATCCTTTGAAGTACTATGGGCTTATTTCCGGTATTTTTTCAGGATGCTTCCAGGAAAATCTTACATGCTTTTCTTACAAACTTTATGGCTCCAGAAGACATCAGATAACATCTTCAAGCAAACCTGATACCTAAGTACAGCACACTTCCCACAGAGTATAAGATAATGTGGCAGAGATCACATATCAGGGTACTGCTAGGCTCGATCTTTGTTTCCTCAAAGCCACTGGATTTTCTACGTTCTCCTTTATGGTGCTACAGGGCAAGATAACATCCTGAAAAATGATACATTCAACAAAGCACTGAGTGCCAAAGATTGACTCAGTGTGACATAGAAAAAAGAGTATCTGCAGCGAGTGTTGAGGAACAAGTGAAAGCGAACATTCAAAGGTGATGTTTAGTTGCACACACCATTACTAATCCAGAGAGAACAGGGAGTTCAATGAGTCCAGAAGCAAATTTCAGGGCTGGAAATACTCTCCCCTCAAATGCACATGGTTAAAAAAAAGAGTAACTGCTGGCTTTCCTTGTCAGAGAAAATACAGGAGAAAAATCTCAAGAGACTCAGCTGAGAAAGTCACAGCAATGAGCACACTAACCCAACTTATAACTTCACAAAGAGGAACATCACATAACTTACTGAAGACTCAGAAAAGCCAAGCAAAAGGATAATGACCCAATAAGACAATGAGTAAAAGAAGGACCACTAGCTGAAGCTCTTTGAGCCATGGCTGACCCGAGCACGAAGCAAGGCAGCTCCAGGCTCATGCTCTGAAATAGTACCTCAAAGGGCAAAAATGTTTTGGGGAAGAGGAGTTGCTCTGGTTGTATGAGCTGTAAATCTGGAAAGGAGTTCTCTGGAAAAAAAATCTATTCTCAGTGAAGAAACTGTATTTGTTTAATTCACCACCCAAGTTGCAAAATACTCATTGTTTGGGTTTATTTCCTTTGTTAAGGTAAAGTCACTACGACAGATCACACCTAGACAGCTGTCACTTGCTGTATGAATACCAATGATTTCAGTACTCTCGTCTCAGTAGTAGCATTTAACACATTTCCATAATTATGCATCATGCTGCACATAATGCACCTCTCTGGCAACAGTTTTACTGCTCAAGGTATCGTTACCCTAGAAAAGGTTAAATGGCATGCATGTGTGAACCTTCCTCAGGAGAGAGATCTCCCCATTCACATACTCACTACCACAGTTTGCCATAACCAGATAGATTTGCCACAGTTAAGAATGAACTTTACATGGCAGAAGAGGAAAAATAAGGAAGAAGAGCAGAGTTGAGTGTTATGTTGTAGGAAGCACACATCAGTTTAGTCTGCTTTAGAGATGCCACATAATTCAATATAAGCAGGGAGCCCAGAAAGAACATTATTGCCACTATTCCCCAAGAAGCAGAAAAGCATTTTTCTAATATAAAATCTTTGGAGGAAATGGCCATGACCCTGGATTACACAGCACTGTGGCAGCTTTTAACTATCACAAAAAATTCTAGCATGAGGACCCCCAAAAGCAAATTTTATATAGATGCAAATTTTTCCTTACTAGTACAAATAACCCATAGTTACATGAGATGCACTTGTGTTAACTGAATTAACTTGTTTACAGTTTGCACTAAAACTCAGCAAACTGTTCAGACTGTGCTGACAGCAGTGGGAGCTGTCACCTAAAGGTCAGTATTTCTCAGACATCCTAGCAGAGCACCACATGCATTTTCTTAGCACAACACCTAGGAACCTGTCACAACACAAACTGTAACTTTTGGGATAACACTCTCGTTAAGTCTGTAAGAGAACACCAGGGGAAAGACTGGAAAGATATTTGTTCTTCAGGGTTAGTCAGGTTTTTAATAGAGTCTGTGTTAACAAGACTAGATACCATTACTGTCTCACATCCTGTAAACAGCTGGTGTAAAATGAATTGGTTTCAGCACACCATGTGAAAACTATGGATTTCTGGATTCCAAAACCAACCCTGCCATCCTTATGAACATTTCAAATACTCTGTGAAATAGAGAATGGCACCAGAGACTAGTCTTTCCTTGTTAATAATTTCTGGGGAGATTCGGAGGTGATTTGGTGGGTCTCTTTTTACAACCCATCACAAAGTCCTACAATCTCATTTCCTACCAAAGGTCTGGCTGCATCCTTTCCCTGCATCCTTTTCTTTATGAACTTTGAATGTGGGACACTGGGAACCGCCAGAGCCTTCTCCTCAGACACTAAACAGCGCTGGAAAATTTATCATACATGATCACAGGGAAAGAAACTCATTAGAGAAGCTATTTATGACTGTGCATGTCTGCTTTTTGACTTAACAAAAACACCTCAGCTCCTCATTCCTATGTAAGTACTTAACTTTCACAGAAATCTATACAGAGCTCAAAATTAAAACAGGAATAAGGAGTCTAATTCTTAAAAAATGTTTGCCTTGGTTAAAGAACCGATTCTCTGGATTCATGCAGAGTAAAAGGCTTTCTGTGCTCCCTGTCTTTGTTTTTTCCATTTCTAGTAACATTGCATTACTGATTCATATTGTTTTCACGTAATGATCTATCACACTTCTCTCTACAGCTCTCTAAACAGAGGAAACTGTCAACATTTCTATACTGTGAGCAGTTTTGACGTGAATATTCCTGAACTTACCTTGTCAAGGAAGGTGGGGCGGTCCATGGAAGACTCTTTGGAGATTGGTGGTGGGCGGCAGCCAAGGGGTTTGGTGACCATTCCATTGTAGTCGGTCACTCCCATTCCACGCTTGTCCATTTCCACCTTCTTTTCCAGTAGAGCACCTTCACAGGAAAGAGAAATACATTGGAAAAAAAGGTGATAGTTCAGAGACATAGGTTGTGCTTACAACAGCAATACAATAAATATCATCAAATGTTTCTGGGTAATAGCTAACTCTCAGAATCATAAATTGTTCCTATGTTGCTTTAAAAAAGAAAAAAAATGATTAGCTGCACAGATACTTACTCATGGCCTGATCGAGATTCATATTGTTGCTCTTCAAGGCCTCTTCCGCTGGCTCTCTCTGTCAAGTACACAGATTATGGTAAGAGCAGAAGTCATTGTGCTTATGTGATTTCAGAGCAAACTGAGAAAACTGGTATGTTTCAAATACTGCATTTAATATTTACTCAGAAACACAAATAACATCTCCTTGCATTTTTTCTGCTTTTACCAATTCCCACAACAATTCGTTTAGTTTCAGTGTGTCATGTACCAGTTCTATGCAGCCAAATCATATTGGTTTTTTTACAGTTCTACCTGTTTTCCATGGACAGCTTCAATATTGCTGATATGCCTTTCTCTAAAAACAAAACCCCAAAAAAATCAACTTGAATTCTACCTGTTTGGTAAGAAAAGGGGAACAGGAGTGGAATTACGACTTAAATTCAAAGCAATGCCTATTGTTACAGAACTCTGAACTTCAAATGATCTATAAATGCCACCACAGGAAAGAACCCTAAGTCACCTCAGAAAGCACTCTACTAGCTTTGGGTAGATGCCTGAAATGGCAGTAGATGTCTAAGCGCAGGTAACAGAAGCACTTCCCAGCCTGAAGAAGAGACCACAGATCTTTTTGTAGTTACAGTCTGAAACACCCGAAGTCTGAACTCCGAGCTGCAAGAGCCAAGCCACGGGAGTGCTAGCCAGGAACACTACTCACAGGGAAGCCCATGTCTGTGAGCTGTTTGATCAGACGGTTCATGATCCAGGCCTCATCTTGCTTGCTAGATGTCTTCATGCCCTTAGTAAATGAATGGGAGATTCCATTAATGGTCTGGTTCCCATGTCCATACTAGCGAGATGTACATAAAATAGATGTTAAGTTTTTCTTATTAATAATACATGCTACTGAAAGATATATTAGTACATTAATTTAGAAAGTACTGAAGAACCCTCCGAGCAACGTAACTATGATTCTCTTCCCCCACAAAGTGTACATATTTTATCTCAGTTGAAAAGATGTTCAGTGTACAATTTAGTATTTGATTTGCCGACCACTGAATTAAAGCCACCTTTGAATTTACGTATTTCATTTAATCCTTGGCAGAAAAACATAACAAAATAAAATTTTCCGATATAGTACACCACTTCCTGAAAACATTCCCAAAACCGACTTTCCAACCTTGAAGTTAAGAACGTTACTCAGTGTATTTTCTTAAAAACAAACAAGAGCGTCTAGATAAACACCTTTAAAAGATCTCTGTGCAGCTTTTCTATCACAAAATCCTTAAGAAGTCTCTTCCTTTCAGTTCTCCAGAAAGTACCAAGGGACAAGCGTGGATTTGTTTTGGGCTGCGGACAGTACAAGAAACAACCATACTTGATCAAATCACTGGCCTAACTGTTGGCTAATGGAATAACAAACAAACTGGCTAAATGCATTCCCAATTCCTTTAAGTTACAGCCTGGCCTTCTCCTGAAACAAAAGACTGTACAATGGAAAACTTCCTAAAATAATCATCTGCATTCTTAGTTGAGTGCGGCATTAATACAAGTTTGCTTTGTTCTCATACCAGAACACACCTCATAATTATCTATTTCTTCCTTGCAAACAGGAAACATACTTTTTTTTTTTGTTGAACCACTTCACCACAAACTACAGCTTGCTTTTTACCACCATGGCAAGACTCTGAAAGCCCCCTTAATATTTTTCTGTTAATACATTATAATTTCTTTAGAATATACAGAAGCATATAAAATTCAGAGAAAACAAAAGAAGCGATAACAAAACCTCCCGAAGCATCTGACATGCTGCAAGTCAAAGATCCCCCATTTTCCCCTGGAAGCAGCTGGCTGTACTTGAACCACAGTAGTGGCAAGTGTTTGTGAGTTAAGGTCCATCACAACAGAAATTTTATGACAACTGATTCTAGAATTGTCATACTAATTTCACTCACTTCTAGAGACTACCTTTACTGGTGTCTTACCTTTTGAAGTCCTTTCTTTGGGGCGTTCCCCCAGGAATTACAGGAGGAGCTGCTCTCTTGTGAAGCAGTATTATTCCACATATCTCCTTCCTCATCTTCCCACTGACTAGTACTGAGATTCACTTCATCCCCACCACTGCCCCAGCCTTCTTGCATAGATTTTGAAGCTGGAAGGAAAGAGGGAGAATTAAAAACAGATTCAATTTCTTAAAAAATTTATAAAAATATTTTTTATGCCATATCCAATACACTAACATTTTTTTTTCCAAGTGATTCAAGTTTCATCAGCAGTTTAATTTGCATTAAATGATAAGGAGTCCCTCTTTGAAGCTATCAAAGAATTAAAGTTCTCTAAATACTTTATAGAATAATTAGCCCAGCAACTGCAACTCTTGCTTTTTCCTGGACAAGTAAGATCTGTGGTCATAGTCACTCTAGTCTCCTAGGAACAAGGAACCAGAAGTATGACCACACACTTGTTAAGTGCAATTTTGCTTTCAATGAATCTCATTATTGTGGCTGCCACATTGTTTCAATGAACTAAGCTAAATTTTGGGATCACTACCAGTCAGAAACTCACTCCAACCTCTGCAGAATGGGAACTGAGAGGAGCATGTGGGCAGCAAGGCACACTTTCCATTAAGTGATGAGGTTGTGTCACCTCGCTCTGTTTTACTCCATTTACTTTAGTTAAAGCTGAGATTAGTCATCCTAAAATCTCTTTCTTCTCTTAGGTTTTCTGGAGGTTCTATCTATCTCTCAGGACTGTATTTTGCAGAGCCAAAGCTGAAAGATGACACAGCCAAAAGAGAAGTCTAGTTCTTATCAAATAATGCTAGTTAGGAATCACAAGCAGTTGAGGATGTTCCTACACCTTTGAACAGTTTTAACAGCTGAAGAAGATACCCACTCCCTCAGCTAAACAGAAGAGTGAAATTATGACTTGTTGTTCCCATGTGTTGCTTCTCCTACCAGAATCAATCCTATCTTAACTGAGCTCCGCTGCTTCTCATCCTGATACAGGTCTCTTCTAGCCAGTGACAGGTAAGTACTGGTCATACTGGTCTTCTGTGCTTTCTGGCGTCTCTACAGTCTATGCTGTACTGCTTTCAAAGTACACACACACACTCTCAGCAATACCTTTAAACTGACTGGACCAATGGAGTATATTTCTGGTTTTATATGGGTTTGGTATGTGTAATATCAATGCTCTGAGGCAGCCATGGGAGTTTTAAGGATGAAATGATTGAGACTTCATGCTCTTTACAAACCCTGGCAGAAGCAAACAGGTTTCCCCTTTTTCTCCTCACCTCCCAGGACAGTGACACCCACATACCTGGTTTGCACAGTGCTGGGGCAGCAGCTGGAGCATTTGTTCTTCCGTATGTCCCTGCCGGCTCGGCAGGATTATCTCCCCACCCTGTACCACTGCTGGGGGGTTTCCCCCACGCTGAAGTGCCATTATCAACTGCAGCAGAAGGGGACGACGGCTCTCCCCAAGAAGCTTCAGTCTTTGTGTGGACAGTAGGCATTTCACCCCAGCCTGCTGAAGAGAAGAACAGTGATGAGAGGGGAGGTTTCTTTTCTTGGTGATTTTAAGATAGTCATTTTTATTCAAGTGTTTGTCTGCAAAGGGCATGAACCAGTAAGCAGACACAGTGGTTCTAATTAAGTGTGTATCTAAAAAAAAAAAATCCCTGTGATTTGGTCTCAAAACTCTCTCTTAATGGAATACTCAAGCCAAGTTGTCCAGACAGAAAAAGTGTTTTTCACAAGGCCAGGAGCAGTCATTGCCACACGAGCACCAGGCTGGGTCCCACGGAGCAGCTCCCTCTGATGTGACTTCTCCAGGCAGAGCAAAAGGGCTCAGGGAACTCACCAGCCTTCAGGAGACCAGGACCCAACCCTGAGTTGGGCTTTGCTGCACTGAAATATTTTAATCTAATTCTCTTTAACAATTTACAAATTACCAGATCTCCTTTCTCATACCCTACGAGTAAGATGATATTTGTTTGTTACCACTTTCAACATAGATTATATATGTTGCATACATTCATTAGAGCTTTTACTGCAGCTTGTGCTGTGTTCCCTATGTACCCCTTTATTACCAAGTCTATTTTACTATTTACAATAAAGACATTTTTAAGAGAACTAGACAAGACTGTAATTAGAATCTATATAGCCAAATCACGAGGAATGGTAGGTAGAAGTCAGTTTTCCTACAGACTATTATTTTAACTCACAGGAAAATGTAAGCTACTATAAAGAAACTGCCTTAGTCTGGCTTGTGCTGAACGTAATGCGCTTAAATCCATATGACACGATTTTATCTCTGAAGTCAAACACGCTAGGAACAGCCTCATCGCTTCTAAGTCCTGGAGAGCATCACTGACCAGCACAGCAAAAGGATAAACTCAATTTAAAACAACCACAACCCCTTAATCCAAGTTTTTTTCTGAAGACACTCATTTGGATCGTAGATGGAGTTCAAGGTGTAAAAGTACAGAGAAGAGACAGACATAGAGCAGGCAAGGAAAGAGTTCATATATATATATATATA
>VXBZ01008633.1:60160-75749 GCA_013399135.1 Heliornis fulica
GAATATCAAGCAGACTCTTACCATTTATTTTGATTCAATTCTCTATCTTCAGAGAACAAAAAGAAAGAGCATCCAATAAAAAAAAATAAATGTCTGCCTGCCATGAATTATTACATATATATCCACATCACCCCCAACACACTAACTTCATATTGCATTTAGGTTTTCAACCCTTCCTGTACACAAAGGAACAAATACCGACAGCGGTGTCAACTACGCTTTTAAACACTACTACTGTAACTTACATTTTAGGAGAGAACTTGGGCATGTCTAAACAAGAAACTCTTCTGTCAAGAAATGTATCTCTTGAAGGATTTATATGCAGTTTAAACATTGTTCTGCACTCACACACAGTCCAATTCCTCCCCCCCCATCCCCTGCAATGAAAATTAATTTAAAGTTGTACAGAGTCTTTTCAGAGCACCTCCCACATCCTCAAACATTGATGCTAGTCCAAAAAACTAAACAAAAGCTCTTGAGCATCTAGTTGCTTGCTAGGGTACAAGGCAAAACCAGAAGACACAACACCTCTATGCTCTGAACTCAAGCTTAGGTCATATTTTTGCATTTACTTTCTACTGCATTTGCTCCAAGTTTTCTAGTACAGATTACTCCTTTTGGTTTCTTTTGATGTGAATTTTATAGCAAGTGATTCGGTCTGATCCTAGGGATATATATATGTACAGAACAGTTCCTCTTAAATGAATGCATAAATAGGGAAGACAAGTTCACATGTTTAAGTTCAGAACTGTGGGTGTCAATTATTTTTTACTTGGTGTAAATCCACAAAACATAACTTTTATTTTTTATCATTTGAATAAAAGGAATATTTTGTAGGGAAGATGGATGCAACCATCCTCCCTAATAAGCTGTTAACAGTGGATGCCTAATATGCATTAATTTAAATCACAAATATTTTGGTGTGAGTAGCTCCTCTAACTGCCTCTAATTAGAAGCGTGCCAAAAATTGTTTCAGGACTATAAAAAGCTCTCTCCTGATAGTCTTCTTATTCACACACTTCGCCTGTAACCGTACAAGAAAAGGGGGTGATTACTCGGTTGCCTCATGAAGATTTATCAAGATGAAGAAAGAACAGATTAAACCAGGAGAGACTGCATCATTCCTTTCTTTAAAAAAACACCAACAACACAACCTTCAATCAATTAAAGCAAAACTGTGACTGTTAGAGAAAGGAAGAGAAAACAATCTCAGCTCACCGCCTGCCTTCTCACGATGCCAGGAAAAGCCTAGCACTTCAAAGTAAAAGTTAAATAATTGATGTATGACAAATCTGAAAGAAAATGGGAAAGGAGCTATTTGGATTTACCTGGATTCTCTCCCCACCGAGCAATGGCTAGAAAGGAAGAAAGCACCATGTTATTCCTGGATAAAGCCAAGCGGTTACATTACAGAGCTAAGGATGAGGGCTGAAAATTTACCTGACAATCTAGGTTTGTTACATAGGTGTTAAATGGAGACCTGAATCCCAGCTAGGGCCTGGAAGGGAAAGGATGGCTGTGAAGTGACTTTAAAAGGGTCAGCAGGGGCAGAGGAATGAGCCAGGCAGCATTCTGAGCCGAGCAGAAACAGAACAAAAGAAAAAAGCCACAGCAGTCCAGGCCAGGAGATAAGAAGTTGAGGCAACCAAGAAATCAGATAAGAGAAGTTGTGCTTTTTTTCAACACGGTGGGTGGTGAGATTCAGCACTGCATTTCAGACATGACAAAAAGATTCAAAAGCATCTTGAAATACATTGTTCCAATAAAAAGGTCTTGTCAAAGCTGAACCCTAAAGTACATATGCAAGTGCCTGGGAGAATGATGGTGCTGCCCAAGGCGAGCGAGAGCGGCTGTGCAGGGCAGGTTTGTGAAGAAGGATCAAGAGCACAGTGCAAGATGTCTCGGTACTCACAAAAACGGCGCTAAGACAGGATGAGATGAAAGGCAGCTGCTTGTTTAATCCTTTCTTTTTCTTTCTCCTCTCCCCCAAAGATGGTGGTTAAAGCATTGCTCAAGTTTGAGAGCACTTAGGAGTCAAAAAGTAAAGGGAAGGGGTGGGAATGGAAGACGAAGATGACAAAAGAGCGTAGAAAGATGCCTGAGTAGGGAGCAAAACAGTTCATTAAATAAGATACCAGCATTTTGAAGAGCAGCTAGAGAAACAATAAGGAAAAAAAATATTATGAGGGGGTAGAACTATAAAACCCAAAAGAAGTCTATAATCAAAGTAGAAAGCAGCCAAGTGCCTCAGCTTGGATAAGCACATCTACTCCAGACAGTACCACAGCGAGTATTTTTGGCTTGGAAGCCACACAGGCAGCTCAAGCCCCTGTGCAATTCCATTGTTACTCCCTTTTATATACCCTCAGCACAGTTCCCCACACTGAGGTTCAGATTATGCCCTCAACAATAACCACCAGTTAATCTGGACGTAGTTGCTTTGGTAGGGATTACAGTAAATCCGTGTGGCTGATATAAAAAAAGGAAGCTCCCCCTTGAGCAGCAGTCTGCCTGTGCTGCTTGAGCCAGCGGGGCCACACCAGTACCTTCTGCAAGTCTGAGAGTCAACCACCCCCTGCCCCTCCAAACAAATAAACAACAACAACAAAAAAAACCCTCACAAACTAAAAAAAAAACCCCAAAAAACCACCAACCAACCAAACAAAAAACAAACAAACCAAAAACCACCAAGAAGAATGCTCGAGACAGCAATAACTTCATAACGCCCCAATATTTACTGGACCAATTGGTTTGAACACCGAGGGCTGCTCACAAACTGCTCACAAACACACAAAAAAAAATAAAGGAGAATGGAAAAATATCACAGTATAAACAGAAAGCTGCAAAAAAGTGTGACTTTGCTGCTGGGCAAACAGAAACGAGTTTGAGTCCAGATTGATCCTGAAGAGAGGGCTTTTTATATTCTTGTCTCCTGAAGCAAATAACCAAGACATTGTTCCCTTTTCTCTAGACTGAGTTCGTTCCTATGAATTAAATAACTAGTAGTGCAGTCCTACTTAATCCATAAGGACTTCATTATTTAGGGAAAATGATATGAGCAAATTATTTTATATTATTAAATCTAGAGAATATTTTTCTTGTTTGAGGGATATTTTGAACACGTATATTTCCTCCAACTTTTCAGGAAACCAACTCTTCATAGAAATATTTTCCTTTATTTTTAGGCTTGCTACTGAAATGGGAAACTCATTTAAAAAAAAAAACACAAAAAAACCCCAAAATCAACACAAAAACTGTTCCTCTTTCTTTATGCAAAGATCAGAAGTAAAAGCACTGCAGTCCACCAGCAGCACTTCTGTTCCTCCTCTTGGACCAAGCAAAGATTTAAAACAAAACATCAGGAACACCACAGCCATTCTACACTAGCGAGTCGAGTCCTAGTGCTGGTCCACTGCAAAGTGAAACTGATTTTTAAAAGAATACTTTGTGTATGAAAATCTTAATTAGGCATCTTTTATAAAATAGGATTCCCTTTAACAGCATTTCTCCAGCAATAATGAAGGAAAAATTAGCTAATAGCAAGAATAACAGCTGAAATTTGTCTTAAACGAACGTGGCTTCTGTCAAATTGCAACCATTCAGGCTACCTGTAAAACGCACGGCTTTGATCAGCGCTCCCAATAAGCAGGAGGGTTTTGTTTTGGTTTTAAATAATATCCTTAATGCGATGGGAGGAGACTGCCAGTGTTATTACACACTGTACCCAATGCACTTACCGACTTCAATTTACTGCTTATTAAAAATAGAGAACGTTTTTGGCTGTGTTTTGATAATGAATATGAATTAGTTGCCAAATTGGTTTAATGTTTACATAGATTACAACTGTTAGGCATAAGGGGGGTGCAATAGGAAAAGCTGTTGAATGCATTTCTAGAAAAGTCAAATACTTTGCCTGCACGAGCAGCTTACCTCAAACTTCAAACCTCCTCTGAAAATGTCATTTGCAATAGTATTTCTTTTCATTCAGCCAAGTTCAAAGTAACTGTATCTTCCTAACTTCCATCACAGTAATTAGCTCAAATGTTGCACAGTATAATTATGCATCCTGAACTTTATATAAACATAACATCCATCTGACTTACAGATTTATAGAGATGGTGCAAAATGGCAAAGTCTGGTTGAACTTTAAATGAGAAACACATTATTATTAAGTTTTTCTGTCCAGTTTTAAATCTGATCTAATAGTGACTCCCTCCCTTATTGCTAGCTTTATTTCTCAATTCATCTAGACAGCAAAACAACATCCAGAGTCACTGGCTCGTCCTGCCCAAAGGATGGATGACAGACAATGCTGTTCCCTGCTTTGACATGCAGGAAAAGGGTAGTGACAGTCCTACAGAGGTGTTGTCACACACAGGTTAGTGATTCCAAGTAGGAAGTTGAGAAAGAGGGGCAAATTACTTTCTCCTCCCCCAAAAGAAATAGTTTTCAATCGAACATGAGCAGATCCTAAAAAGACTATACATGTTTTTTCCTAAAAAGAAATTAAATAGAAATTACGAGAAAGATTTTAAATGCTAATCAAATGTAGCCTAATTACATTAAAAAAAATGAGATAAGCATCTATTCTGAAGAACAAAATATAATAAAGATGAAAATCTGTGAATAGCAGTGCTAATATTTCATGTTGCCTGCTAGACTCAGCTCTATGCATTCCCTGCCTGAAACAGGACAAATCTGAACGCTGTTATCTATCTGGAGGCACTTAGGAAGCTAACTTACAACGAGCCTCATAGATGTTAGGAAGCAGAAATCTTCAACAGCGTGCATAATGTGGAAAGACAGAAAAGAAATGGAAGCACTGAATAAAGCAGCTTTATTTATTTTAAAACGAGCCCGTGGTTAAGCACACAAGTGGATGCCTGTTATCCCGTTTTAATTTTCTGCACTACGACATTCAAATGTAGCTCCTTCCCTCTGATGCTGAAAGCTTTCAAACGCATTAATAAAACAAGCAGAAATAAACAACAGTTCTCGTTACTAGCAGAAATTCCACTAAATGCTACCTCTCCAAAACAAAAGCAGCGGTAGAAAACAGCAAGTAATTGCATTTTTCTGCTCGGTGCAACATATCTTTAGCAAGCAGCTCACTGCGAAGACGCCATTTTATCAAACCTGAAATGCAGCCAAAAGCTTAGGACGCTGTGCTGCTGCTCTCTCTCTGAAATGTTATGTAATAAATTGATTTAACAGAAGCAGATGCTATTTTCTCAGGGTTAGGGTTACTTTCTCTCTTTTTTTGGCTCTAAAAAGGGCTGATGGGTAATAAAATACCTGAAGAAAGGAGCCGCCCAACCATCCTAGGAGACGCTACATTGTGTGCAGAGCTGTTTCTACTCCTGCATCTACGTTCTCCAGGGCTCTCGGCTTCAATATGTCGGCTGTGTACAGTGTGAGCCTCATCCTGTAGAGCTGCCAAGAAAATCTCTCTGTGCAAGCGTGCGCCCAGACAACCTGCAAGCTCGGTCGGGCCTCGGTTGCACTGGCTATGGAAATGCCCTTTCCACGCACAGCCCTCCTCCCCCTTCCCCTCGCTCCGCTCCTTAACTCTAGGTGAAGGTATCAACAGAGTAGGATTTTTAAGCTTTGATTATCTAATTGCAGCTGACACTAAACCGATCTTCCTTCCTCTTTAAATTCTTTCAACTGTCACAAAACATTTTCACTTCAGGACCCAGCTACAATTAGCACCCTAGCTGCTTTTCTCCGGCTTTTGAAAGTCAGCCAAGAGAAGACTCGGGCAGCTGCCGACCGCCTGCGCGGGCAGCAGCTCCTGCCTCCAGCCCGGTGTCCTCCTGCCTGCCCCGGTGATGGCTCCTGCCCCGTGTCCTCCTGCCTGCCCCAACACTGCTCCTCCTGCCTGCTTGGGCAGCAGCCCCTGCCCAGCATCCTCCTGCTCGCCCCAAAGTGGCTCCTCCAGGGCTTGGCGGGCAAGCAGCAGAACAAGTCCCAGACGTATATTGGCATGCAGCCAAACCCTTAATGACTTCCCTGCCTCTATCTGAAAAAAAAACAGAAGTGGCAAACATGAGAGTGTATTAATCAAAGGCGCTGCTGTTTATAAACGCAGAGAACCACCGCCCTACCCGGCACGGTGCAGATCGGGGCGCTTTCCGCCTCCCGTGGAAGGGGGGGAACCAACCATCTTGTCACAACCACGAGCTGGAGAGCACAAGCTGTCTTTAAAGCACATGAACACACAGAGGGTAAACAGGAGCTTAATGTGCTCGGGACCTGGATGTCACCAGAAATTCTGGGAACACACGTAGAGAACTATACAAATCTCGACGTGTAATTTACACACAAACTTACAGCATGTCTGATAGAGCCCTTCACAATTAATTTCCCTTCCTCGCTCTTCCTCCTCCTCCCATATGCCCCAAATACATATTAATTACGCTGTAAATGGAGCATGTTGTACATTTGCTGTTTCAGTTCTCGTCGGGTGTTCGCCTGAGCAGCTGCACCCTTCAGCACAGGGCCGCGCACAGCTCCTGTCCCTTTAAAGGTCTGGCTGAGCTCTCACAACTGCTGCCACTTCACTACCAGAGCACAATCGCTGCTGCTATTCTTGGCTCCAGAGCTGTTCCACTAAAGCACTCCTGAAAACAGTTGGTTTCCTTCTGAAGACATTCATTCTCTGTTTCTCTGCAGTAGCCTCTGAATACTGGACGGGTTTAACCTCATTTTAAAAACAACAGATGAATGAAAATCAAATCTGGTTTTGCTTCCATTCAGAAAACTACTTCAAATGCAACCAGAAACTACGCCCGAGAGTCCATTTTGCAATAACTTTAAAGTGAAAATACTGTTGCTTTTTATTGTATTCCTTTAACACCAGCTATACATGATTGAAATTTCCATGACTTAAGATGATGTATCCAAACTGGAAGAGAACACAAAATAAGTTCTCATGTTCCTTGTATTCTTCTTAGTAGTAAGATAAACTTGCTGCAACCCACCTTCACTTTACAGAGGTAGGAGCTTATACAGGAGTCACGGGGCTGGGTTTACCAGATAGGTGTGCAGGGAGGTAATGCTGCACCTCAGGGAGAAGTCAGAACCCACACCAAGGTTTGTGGACAACACACAGCACTGCTCCCACTGCAGTCGTGTGAACAGAGACCCTGGCCACTATTCCCAGTTACACACTGGGACGTTTGCCCAGTCCACCAAGGAAGACCTTCAACAATGGAGTCTGCCCACTCCCAAGCGCTCGCTCTCACTTCAGATGGGTTTCATTCTGGCATGTTTTTCCTAATGTCCAAACTTCACTTAAGCCCATTATCTCCTACCTGATCCATCACACTTGACCCACACGTGCAGAACACAGTAATTTCTGGTATTTCTGCACTTCTATTTCCAGGTTTCCTTGGACTCAGCAGCTCCCATTCCTTCACTCTTTGCAAGCCTTGTTTTCCACGTCTGTTAGATTCCTCTGTGCTCCTTTCAGCTGGTTCTCTTCCTCCTGAAGGTGTGGGACTCCAAACTGGACTCAACATTTGGAGGCCTTATCAGAAATGCTCATGGGATGCAATATTGTTTGTATCCCACAGTATGTCTGTCATATTTTCAACAGTGTGACACCATTCATCTGGTTTATCCTGTGACCAACACCAGATCCACCTCTGCAGCAAGATATTCATGTGACTGTATTTGCCTGCAGAGCAGCTCTTGGTCAAAATAACCTGTCCCTCTTCTTTATTTCTTATGAAATTACACAAGTTTGTCACCACTACTCCATACTGTAACTTTCTCTTCAGGTTGCCTTGCACTCTTCTCCAACTTGGTATCTTTCAAAAATTTAACAAAGGCTGTTGTTTATAGACAAAAGACCGATGCAAATGTCAAAGAGTACAAATTTGCATTCTCAATGAAAACCTTCTCGTTTTGCTGGTAATGCCCGATAGCTGCTCCCTGTCCTCCAGAGCTGCTGTGACAGTTCTTACAGTAGCTTCATCTTGCATTTCCCAATCACTTGCACCACCACACATCCGAAGGGAGAAAGTCTGTCAAAGACTGTACAAAGCTGACTTCCAGGGCATGCCTTCCCCTCCCATGTTGTAGGGCTTGTTGCACTGCTGGCAGGGAACTCTCTCCTCTGACACAACCTGCTCTCCACTAACCCGTGTTGCCTCCACGCTTCTCTCTCTTGTGAAGTTCTCAATGCACAGACAAAGCTGCTTTGGTTATTTTTCTAGTATCACTCTAGCAGATTACTCTGACTGATCTGCAATTCCTCAATTCCACAGATTCTCCTTTCTCACCTTTTTCCATCAGTTGTTTTATTTTCTGTTTTCTACTTCTCACACCCTGAAATAACAGTGGTGGGCCAGAGTGCTCCAACCCATCCTCAGTGTAGTCTACTATGAACTTCATCACTTCCAGACAGTTGGAAACATTATACTTAAGCACTCTAACTCACTGTAGCCTTAGTTCTAAGGCAATCACTAATTTACTGATGAAGCCATAAAGCATTTAGAGTATTTCTGATGCCATCTCTCAATGGCTGTCCGTGTTGAACCCCAGGTCCACTGGCCTTCCTCTTACTGATAATGGACTTACAAAAGAATTATCTTTCCAATCTTTTTTCTTCCTACTTCCAGCTTCTTTGGACTTAATTTGCTTCTTGCAGCATCATACCTGTTTCCTGATCTGTGCAAATTTACCTTTTGGATAATTTTCCCAGACTGTTACCCCTTTTCTATTCTTCCCAAGGACCAAATTCTTATTTTCTGGTCACTCTGACCTTAGGTATTTGCTTTCTACCTTCTACTTCTCCACCAACAGTTACAGGTCCTGCTACTCTGTCTCTCCACATGCCTTGTCAGAAAACTGCCACCTGTACGTTTTAACAACTTGCCAAGCTCTTTGTCTCCTGACCTTCCCCCCACCAGACACCTGGACAATTCACGTACCTGGTTATCCCTAGAGCACAGCCATCTACAGCAATGCTACAGAAAGGATGCAGATCAACTGATTCCAAAGCAAAAGCAGTGTCTTTTGAGTCATAATGCTTTTGCACAGCCCTACCCTTTGAAAGCAAGGACAGCAAAAATATGAAGGGTCTCAGAGAAGTCTGTGAAAGGATAAGTAACTTCTTCTCCCAGGGAAAACTTCTAATTGCTGTCAGATAGATTCGAGGCAGCAGATTTATTTTTCACACTCTGCTGCCTGATGTCAGACAGCATACACAATACAGAAAAATTAATTCCAAAGATCAGTTTACTGATGAGTTTTACCATAATTTTTTATTCATAATGTCTGTATTTGTGCTACATAAATCTTGAGTTCTCTGTCCCTATTCAATGCATTACATGGAAGTTTTGATAACTGACATTGGAGACTAAACCCTTTACTGTCTGGGACTCACTTCCACACTTTCTCATTCAGGAAACATTCCCCACTCCAGTACATTCAAACTAGTACCTGCTGGCTAGATCCCATCTCCATGCCAACTGCTACATTTTGATCCCTTCACAGTGTGGTTTTTAACTTCCTTTTGGCTAAACATGTACCTGTCATTCATGACCTTTGGTTACACTGCCTGATTTACAGGGACATCTACCAGACAACAAGCACTAAACAAAGCCCTCGGGAAGAAAACAAGAAAAAAAGGTAAACACAACTCAAACAACCTCTGATGGGACCTGAACGCCCCTTTAAAACCAGTGCCAAAAGAGGTAATTAAAAAAAAAAAAGCTGGTAATTTCCATAGGATTTTAAACCTGTCATAACATAAATATGATCCCACTAGCTACAAAACTTTTGACACAGCCACATTGCAGAAACCCTGTGTGTAGTGAGGAGCTGTTCAGTGAACTGCTCTGCAAATTCTGTCCAACACCTAGTCAAGCGATATACAAAGAGCTGCTAAGAGGAGGTTTATTGCAGATAAGTGTTCTGTGTTTGCTGTAAACAGCTGCCTCCCACAGCAGTAGTGAAAATAGCCAATTCTTGTGTTTACATAGAAATATCACCATGCTAATTCTTTCCTTCAGGATCAACAGACATGACACAACAATAAACATCTTTCAGGTTTTATCTAATATAGGTAAAGATAAAAGTGAGTCTGCTATGAAAGTGTGAATTATATACACAGAAAGTGTGCAGACAAGATAAATATACTATCTAATAAATATACTATTTCTACTTTATAGTGTTTTAGCTATTACATATGAAAAACACTACCTACAGAAGAACCAGAATAAATTAATTCCTCATTTTTAATTTTAATTCTGCAATTTTCCAACTAAAAGCAAAACCACCATCACGTGTTCCCAAACGGGATCCTCTGCTAGTGGAATTACGGAGCACTGGCCCAAGGAGATAAAAGTTCCATTTGCAGATGTGCTTTATTCATCAGAACTCAGCCTGTCTGCCAGGCCTCCAGCAAATCAAGCTAAATCTTGTTTCAAGCTTTTGAAATGAGACTTTATTCATATGCATATACATTAACATACACATGCCTTACCTGCAGTCATCATCAAGTACAACAAGGTAAACTGGGCAACTGGTCAAACACACCTTCAGCTTGAAGGTCACTACTACTTTGCTGGATCTGATGAAACAACTCTATGCCAAAGTTTACTCGTTTTTCCCAACTATACTGACTGGGTTTAGAAGAGATGTTAACTGTCCCTAAAATTTTTCTACAAATTTGACTTCACAACGGTATAAAACTGCTCTAGGAGAAGGAACTCTAACCCACAGTTAGCAGGCTGGATGATTGAAACAAGTAGTGTCAGACATGATCTTAACATTAAACAGGCTTTGGTTTTGTTTAATCTTGTTTCCTAAAAACATTATCAAACCCAAAGTTAATACAACTAGGTTTGTGAGAAAAGTTAACCTGCCACACAAGTGTACTCAGCAACTCCCAACTGCCCACAACATGCACACCCCATGCCACAAGCTGCAGCTACAGAAATCCTGGAACATGAAACAACTTCCAGCTTCATAGAAAAGCAGGGGAAAATTCACCACAGGATCTGGCATTGGCCCACAGTAGGGATATAAATCTCTGTGACTGCTGTCAAATTCTTGCTTCCCAGAAAACAACAGACAGAACAAATTAAAAGCGTAACTCCACAGTTTCCACAACGCTTGTGTGTTCTCTCGTTCTGACTACTGCATGAATTACTTGCTTTCATTTCTTTCCCCAATTCATAAACATATGTTACAGATCTATCCCACAAAAAGCAGCAGACAAATTTCACTCCTGCAGGACACAGTACATCTCTTTCGAGCTGATGGATTCTGGTTTCACAGCGCTGGAGTGCAGAGAAAATGAAAGGCATCCTCAAGAAAACTGATGACTTCTTTTGATCTTTGTTTTTATTATCATCAAACACATAGTGGCTGCCTGGAGACTCCTATACAAACTTTGTAATTTGTAAAGAAACAAAGAAGGATGTTCTACTGGTTATTTTTAATCTCCCATGGTAGTTTCCAAAAATTACCTTAATTCTTTAAGATCACATGGCAAAAGGATTATTCCATTCATGCCTCATACCCTAATGAGAAAGTAACTATTCACCACATCTATTGGAGTGAGTTGACAAAGTATGTAGGGAAGAGATAAAAAGCTCCATCTTTAAGTAAAAATAACAAAGCAGAGCAGGTATTAGAATAGTGCTCATAAATTACAGACACAGCTTCCCTTCAGTGTGATCCCAAAAAGGATTACAGAAGGGTCACCTCAAGAACAAGCTTTGTAGCTCAAGATAAAAGTTCCAGATAAATAAACTATTCTATAGAAAATGCTCTGAAGTACCATGGAAAATAAATTTCATGATATTTAACAATAAATAAAAGACTATTTTCATGGGATAAGATTTTTTAAATATTCTGTGCAATCTGAAATGGTTTAATTCCTTCTCTTAACAGTTTCTCCAGTTAATGTGTTATAGATTACCTTAAAAGAGAAACAAAAGATCACCATTCTCATCCACTTCACTGATATTTCCAGATTATAAACCTGACAAAGAATATGCTAGTGGTCATTAATTCCTACTTTCCTTACATTGGCAGAACATCCTTTTTAATTCATGACATTGCAGGTTGAGTTCTGATAAGTGTTTGGATAAGCCAAGGCAGCAGTGATAACAAAGACTGCTGATAAGAGAATGAAGAGATAAAACAGTGTGATTTTTACAGTGAGAGACTGGCAGCATCTCTCCAACAACCTTTCCTTGTATCCACACAGTTGTAAATATGACCTGGAAGGAACAGGGTTGCATAATTTCAAGCGAAGTATGAAGGAGTGTGACCCTGTAAGACAACAAGCTACAAACGTGAATTTACATTAATCATCTCCTGGATACAGGATGCTATCTCACCATGTCTACCAAGACAGACTGAGAGAGTTGGGCTGGTTCATCCTGGAAAAGAGAAGGCTCCAGGAGACCTAAATGTGGTCTACTTAAAGGGGAGCTACTGGACAGAAGGGGATGAACTGTTCACCAGGAGTGCAGTGACAGGACATGGGCAATGCCTTAAGGTGGAAAGGGGGCAGGGTTAGATTAATGTTAGGAAGAAATTCTTTACTCTGAGGGTGGTGAGGCCCTGGCCCATCCCTGGCAGTGTTCAAGGCCAGGTCAGATGGGGCTTTAGGCAACCTGGGCTAGTGAAAGTGTCCCTGCCCATGGCAATGGGGTTGAAACTAGATAATCTTTGAGGTCCCTTCCAACCCAAAGCATTATATGATTCTATAAGCCTCACTCTTTGATAACACCAGGTTCTCCATCCAATTACTCTTGTTCAGCATGAGGAAGCAATGAACAGAGATGCGCTGGGTCAACGTTTAGCACAGGTCTACGAAGCTCTGGTTAGGCACCAGGGTTACCAGAGGGAGATGCCCTGAGCACTGGTGTATCATTAAATACCCCCAGACTCTGAAGAGCTCTAGTGATGTTCATGAAGTGGTCATTCATTCATGTGCAATGCAGGTGCTGTTCACAGTCAAAACGACCGTGTTGATGGGGATCAGGTACCTACACTGATTTTTCTGGACAACTTTATTTTGTCCCTTCACTTCCCCAGAGAACTTTTACTTGCAAAGACTCTTCAGTAAATGAAATACTCGGGGAACCAGTCAGACATTTTAAGGAATACAGTCCCCTTCTGGTAAGGGGAGGAAGGTAAAAAAATTCCTTCTCACAACATATTGCTCAGTCAGAATCCTCATGGTTAAAGTTATTTTCATATTCACAAAAAAAAAGACTGAGTTTGCATCCAAATTAATGGAAAATTCATAACTTAAGTGCTGGATGGTTTCAGGATATAGAACACCCCCCCCCTTTTTTAAGGCTAATAATCATTCAATCATTCAAACAGCTGAGATGAAAAGGTTTTGGCCTTCCCTGGATATGCTTCTTAGCTCTTTGCTCTTTATGCTTGTCAAGGTGAAGATGAAGCCAGTGTGAGACACCACCCAATAAGACTATCAATAAACATATTCCATGGCCTCAACGGTCTCTTGGGACTGAGATACCCTATACTGCTCTCTCAGCCTCCCAAAGCAGCCAGGCACACAGCTGTCATGGTTATAAACTGAGCTGGATAAGATTATTTTTTTTCCTGCTGGAACTGTTTGCAGTTGGTAAATGCACTGATGCTCCATCTGCTGGAAGGAGAGAAGAATCAGCTTCCACTGAACTTCTGGAAGGAAGATGCAACCACATTTAAGTTTCAAAACACAACCCCTCACTGTCAGAAGACAAGAAAGTAGCCAAGCATTTAGCTTGTCTGTGGCTCTCCTTCCCTGCTCCAAGAGCCCTGCAGAGATTTTCAGGTGTCTATGAAAGCTTCTGTTTTGACTGCAGAATAAACCTCCTGACAATTTTGACTCTGTGCACTAACTATTTTTAAGTAATAAATAATCTGCTAAGAATGTAATCAGGGCTAACATGTTTTGTGTAATACAGAACAGACTATGAAGCAGAAAAGCTGCCTCATTGCTATTAGTTTTCACTCCGAATTTTCCGACAGAGACAAGAAGTAGCAGAAAGCAGTAATATAGTAAACTGATCCAAAAGAGTAAAACATCTGCTGATAGCTGCCAGGCTGAGAAACTACAGAAACAATATTTTATACAGCATGTTTCTTTAAGATCAAAGATGTTTTATGTATGTCTAGGACGATGCTTGGAAGAACATTAATAATACTGACCCCTCAGCCTGCCTGAGCCACTTGAGCTGCTCAGCCTGTCTCTACCTTATCAATAATTAACAGATTTCTAAAAATAAAATAATATACAATATGGACACACCCCCACAAAACATTAATCTGATGATTACCAGACATCTCCAAATCAAAATGAAGTCTAAATTCATCCTGCCATCCCTGAACTGTCATCTGCAAAGAAGGGACGAATACTGCTCTGCCTGGTGGGAACTTCTTACTTGCCATCTCACTAGAGCCAAGTGCTCCAGAGTACAGAAGCAGAACCTCTGCCCCTTCCTAACCCCCCCATCATGTTCAGTAAATAAACATTTGTTTTTCAGATTTCTGTTTCTGGGGAGCAGTTAATTGATATTTGTATATGCATCTCAATAATCATAAAAGTTGTAATTTCTGATAGAGATTATTTTCTTCTAACTAAAACTTCTAAGGATAACACTAAATAATTTTCTCTGCTGGAGTTCAGTTTCACAGTGGCAAGTACAGTAAAAATAGTGAAAGATTCTCTGATGCCCAAAGGGAAAAGCTGCAGACAGTTCAGATCCAAATTTTGTGATGTCTGACAGCATTAATGAGTGATAATGAGAAACACTTGAGATCACACAGACACTACTAATATTCAAGATATCAAAACCCCCTTGTGACTTGGTCCAGATAACTTTTTCTGAGCCATAGCTAACTGTACCTTAGAACCAACCCCTAACGTGACATATATACCCAGCAGTGATGAAAAAGGTGATTCATACCAATTACTAAGAAGGGAACTGCTTCGCATTTTTAAGCTCCAGTTTTGGGGAAAAAAAGGTCACCAGGAGACTTACTCTTCAATACACTATTTTTGATAGCCAAGAGAAGATTGGGGTGTCTGTCTGCAGAGGATGGTACAAAGTGGCCTGAGATACCTATCTAATTTTCCTAGATTATTATCTTCCTGGTGTGAAAATAATAACTGAAAGCATGAAGTAAAGGCATAAAAGTGTCACAACATGACATGAGCAATGTTCCTGTTCTTGATTTATATATAGTCTTATTTAAAGAACATTAAAATTGCCAACTTGATAGGCAAAAACATAGGAAAACCCAAATTAACAGTGCTTCTGCAAGAGTGATCACTAAAGAAATACTTGAATAGCCATTATAACTGCCAGAGACAAAGGGGGGAAAAAAAACAAAACTGGGAAAAGACAACTCTTTTATCCTCTAGGAAAAGGCCTAGACATCTAAATAAAGAAGAAAGCTTTTCAGGACTGGATCATAGAATCCTAGAATGGCTGGAGTTGGAAGGGACTCCCAGAGGTCATCTAGTCCAACCGCCCTGGCATGAAGCAGGGACACCCCCAACTAGATCAGGTTGCTCAGGGCCTCATCCAACCTGGCCTTGAAC